>QRFJ01000087.1:296153-445232 GCA_006176705.1 Cocos nucifera | reverse complement strand
GATGTTGGGCGAACACTCCCTGGTGGGTCGATGGTGAAGCATATGGTCACATCTTTTGAAGTGTTGTCCATAAATGGGCAGGGGAAGTTCCAGGAGCCTGAAGCTCATGAAGCAGAATCAGTCATAGTCCAAGAGAAGGGAATTGAAAGGAGTAGAAATGATGACATGAAGATGGATGAGATTTTGGTAAGAGCATACCCCCAGAGCGGACGAACACATCAGATACGTCTTCACTGCCAGTATCTTGGAATTCCAATCAAAGGTGATGTGAAGTATGGTGGGGTTCTTGAATGGAAGGGGATGTCATGCGATGCTCATGCACTTCATGCGGAGAGCCTATCATTCCAACACCCTGTGACTGGTCTACCGGTCCGGTTTCAGGCCCCTCTGCCTTTGTGGGCAAATGAGATATGCGGATCAATGTTACAAGATTCATGACATCAGCTTCTATCACGTTTGAACTGGTAACTGAAAACATTGTTTTGCAGAAAGAAATGTTCAAGAACAAGGCTTTCATCAGGAAATGTGGTCTTAGCGGCCATGTTCATTGGTCCATTGTTTTCCATCAAACAAAGGAATAGATTTATTGGAGTTGTGATTTGTTAATCTTTGACAAAGGGAAAAATTATCAAAGTCTGCTTGCGTTGCTGTTGAAACTGGCCGAGTGTTCCTTTTTGAAAGCGTCCTTTTGCGGTTTGCACCACTTGTTAGAACTCATTGTCTAGAGATGTAATATTTCAGGCCATCCTTTTGATGGAAGTAGTTTGTTTGGGGCGTAAAATTGCTAATATTTACAGAAGATGTAAATGAGTGTCAGCTTACAACGGATAGGGATCCATGACTCGTCTCTGTTTATGTCCGCTTCTTTTTAACCCAATCTTCTTTTATTAAGTGAAAGCAGCACTTTTTTACAAAATTTATTGGGTGAATGTCTTTAATACATATTGAGCTGCATAACATAAATGTAATTTTTGAAGAAGTACGATGAAATTATAAGATATAGCGAATTCATCATGAATTATCAAGAAGTACCACTGTACTCTCTGTGATCCATTACTTGATTACAAGGTCTAGCATCACTTTTACAACATTAATGGAAATAAGTTGCAGCAAGATTATCCATAGAAATTTTGATTCATATCTAGTGTCCAACCACAGACCATCTGTTAATCTTAGATAGGATGGCTCTTGATGGTGTGCCGTGGTTGAAGGCGTGTGGCTTGCCATGACACTAGGGATTATATTAATTTGTTTCTTTTGGGGACATGTTGACAACATTTCTTTTATCCTTCTTCAGGAACACGATTAAAACCTAATTAAACTCTCTCCAGGAACGTATATCAGTTTTGACATTTAAACTTTTGCTTTTTGTCTTAAATCCATCACCTAGGGAAGCTACAACTTATCATATTCAGCAGATGTCCCTTTGGGTAATGGGAAATTCGTTTTGCACCGTGTGCGGTGCAGAACGAGCTGCACCGCACGCAGGGCCATGGCATCTCCAAAACAAAAAAAAAAATCTTCCAGCTCCATGCATGCACCAATCACTACACGTGACGTGCACAGTGCACAAAGTGTTTCCCTTCGATAATTTGGCACAACCACACATGAACTCGATGCAGCTGATCATGGCCCTCCCGGTCCGCCCCACCCAGGCCAGTCCAATCCAAGATAATTATATATATTTAATATATCTTATATGTTAATTATATTAACTAATTATATATTATAATGATAAAATCTTAGATTATATGTTAATGAATTTATCAATATCAGATCCATTAGGAAGTCTTGGTATAAACATCGAGCCTACTTTTTTCTATAGAGTCTGATCCGGCTCGACATTTGATCAGCTCTGCAACTCGTTAAAATTAAAAAGGAAGCATGTAGAAGAAATGACTTGGAAGAAAACAGCTTCTTTGATGATTGCAGGCAGCACACCCAACTTTGTATGAGGAAGAGTTGGATTAGCTGTTATATTCTGCAGGACTTATGTGAAATCACCAACTTATATACACACAGTTAGTTGGTTGGTATGAGCAATATTTTACAAATATAACTTAATTTATATATGATAAATATAATTTTATTTATATAAGATTAAATTGGCCAATGATAGGTTACTTTCAAAGTTCAAATTGTAATAATGTCAACCTGACCGAATTACAGAGTCAAGAGTGACCAACCTAAACATAATCTATGCAATAGATGGTTTGATTGTATAAACAAATTGATAATTTGGATCAAATAGAGGATAAACAAAATCACATTAATTTTGTGTTAGATTCTGTTGACGCAAAAATTGATCATCATCGGAATCCACTGGAGTGGAGGCCGATGAGGTCGCTGTCGGGGCCTGCAAAATAAAGTTCCATCCGGAGCCGATAGGAAGGTGGCTCCGACAGAACCCTCCGACGATCAAGTCAGCTCTGGCCAACAGGAATGGAGTGCTCGAAAATAAGTTCCGAAACTTGGAGAAGAAGAGGAGAGCTTAGAGATCAAAGATCCGAGATTAGCGTATATGGAGGATCCTTTATAGGCGGAGCTTAATTGATGGTGACGGCCATACCGCCTGGTAGAGAGCCGTTGGAGCCGCATAGAGTTCGGTACGAAGAGGAAGGCGTCGTCAGGCGGATAGTGACAGCCATACTGGCAGGTCATGGGCTACATGGGGCTGATTACGGAGGGAGTGGTGCCGCCAATAGTGACGGCCATATCGTCCGGTCTTGTCGCCTGTTGCAGACTGATGGCGACAGTTCATCCAAAGAAGTTTGGACTTGCAGGAGAGTTCGGTTGAAGAAAAAGCTCGAGAGGAGCTCGGCCGCAGAGGAGTTCGAAGGAGCTCGGCTGGCTGAAGGGACGGCCGCTTGAGGAGTTCGATCGAGGGACGATCACTGAGGAGTTCGGACGCTAGAAAATTTCGTTAAAGCTCGATCGCTTGGAGTTCAGAGCTCGCCACTAAGCAGTTCGTCGCGAACGGTTCGAAAGAGCTCGATCGCTAAGCAGTTTAGCTAAAGCCCGACTGTTGGGAGTCCAAGGAGCCCGGCCGCTAAGTAGTTCGGTCGACTGAAGAAATTCAGTCTGGATGCTGAGAGTCCGAAGGAGCTCGACCATTGAGGAGTTCAGCTTGCTATAAGGGTTCGGCTAAGATCCGTTTGCTGAAGCTCTTCCATGGCTACTGATTGCATTAGGCTGAGCATCGAACTAGACTTCGATAGGAGTGGGGTTTATTTCCAACACTGGCCCCCCCACTCTTGAGTTCGAGATTCGAAAGAAGGGAGTGCAGGAAAGGCGACTGCCGAAGTCTTCTTCTGGGCTCCGTGCTGATTCAGATCGAAGCTCGAGGGAGATCTCATCTTCAGCTAAAGTTGATATTGAAGTTGAAGCCTGGGGTAGATCCCATCTCCAACCGAGGTTGAGGTAGACCTCGTTCGCTGTGATCGAAGTCGGAGGTTGAGCTCCTCGGGGGTGATATTGTCTCCAGTAGCCGAGGTTAATATGGGCGCTCGGAAGAGATCCTATCTCTAACCGAGGTCGAAATTAAAGCTCTCCAATCGAGGTTGGCCCGGTTACTCGAGGGAGATCTTATCTCCTTTGACCGAGGTTGCCTCGAGGAAGATCTCATTTCCTGCTGCCGAAGTTGGCCCGGACCCTCGGGGGAGATCTCATCTGTCGCCGAGGTTGTCGACGGTTGCTTGCGAGAGATCTTATCTCTAGTCGAGATTGACTCTGTCGCTCGAAAGAGATCTTATCTCTGACTGACGTTGTCAACGGTCGTCGAGAGAGATCTTATCTCTAGCCGAGGTTGACTCGGTCGCTCGAAGAGATCTTATCTTTAGCCGAGATTGTCAACGGTCGCTCGGGAGAGATCTTATCTCTAGCCGAGATTGACTCAATCGCTCGGGAGAGATCTTATCTCTAGCTGAGGTTGTTAATGGTCGCTTCGAAAGAGATTTATCTCTAGCCGAGGTTGTTGCTCGCATTAGGACGAGGTTCTCCTTCTGTTCCTAACGGACTGCGGGGGCACACGAGGGCCACTGTCAGGGCCTCTCCCCACCTCTCGTCTTTGTGAACGAAGGCCTTCGATTTGACTTCGGTCGTTCGAAGAGATCCTATCTCTAGCCGAGGTTGTCACGGGTCGCTCGGGAGAGATCTTATCTCTTAGCCCAGGTTGACTGGTCGCATCGAAGAGATCTTATCTACTAGCCAAGATTGTCAACAGTCGCTCGGAAGGAGATCTTATCTCTAGCCGAGGTTGACTCGGTCGCTCGGGAGAGATTTATCTCTTAGTCGAGGTTGTTTGCTCGCGTTAGGGATAGTGTCTCCTCCTATTCCTAACGGACTGCGGTCGCTTCGAAAGAGATCTTATTCTAGTCGAGGTGACCTCGGTCCGCTCAAGAGAGATCCTTATCTCTAAGCCAGGTTGTCACGTTCGCTCGAAAGAGATCTTATTCTCCAAGCCGAGTTGACTCGATCGCTCGGAAGAGATCTATCTCTAGTTGCCGAGAATGTTTGCTCTGTTTAGAACGAGGTTTCTCCTACTATTCCTAACGGGCCACGCGTCTTCGGAAGAGATCTATCTCTAGCTGAGGTTGAACTCATCGCTCGGGAGAGATCTAATCTCTAGCCGAGGTTGTCACGATCGCTCGGAAGAGATCTTTAATCTCTAGCCGAGATTGACATTCGATCGTCGGAAGAGATCTTATTCTAGCCGAGGGTTGTCTAAACAGTCGTCCGGAAAAGAGATCTTATCTCTAAGTCGAGGATGACTCGATCGGCTCGGAAGAGATCTTATCTCTATGCCGAGGTTGTTGCTCCGTTAAGGACGAGGTTCTTCCTCCTCATTCCTAGCAGGCCACGATCGCATCGGGAAGAGATCTTATCTCTAGTCGAGGTTGACTGGTGCTCCGGAAGAGATTCTTATCTCTAGTCGAGGGTTGTCAACCGTCGCTCGAAAGAGATTTATCTCTAGCCCGAGATTGCCTCGATCGCTCGAAAAGAGATCTTATCTCTAGCCGAGAATTGTTGCTCACGTTTAGGAACGAGGTTCTTCCTACTGTTCCTAACGGGCCCACCAGTCGCTCAGGGAGAGATCCTTTATCTCTAGCTGGGGTTGACTCGGTCGTCGGAAGAGATCTTATCTCTAGCCAGATTGTCAAACAGGTCGCTCGGGAGAGATCTTATCCTCTAAGCGAGGTTGACTTGAATTCGCTCGGAAAGATTATCTTATCTCCTAGCCGAGGTTGTTGCTTCGCATCAAGGACGAGTTCTCCTCCTGTTTCTTAACAGGGCTGGGCAGGGGCACACAAGGGCCGTTGTCAGGGGCCTCTCCCCATCTCGTCCTTTATGAACAAGACTTCGATTGACTCGATCGTGTTGAAAAGAGATCTATCTCTAGCCGATTGTCAACGGTCGCTCGAGAGAGATCTTATCTCTAGCCGAGGTTGACTCGATCGCTCGAAAGAGATCTTAATCTCTAGTCGAGGTTATCATGGTCGTGAATAGACGATCTTTATCTCTGATCGAGGTTGACATCGATTGCTCGAAAGAGATTTATCTATTTTAATATTTTTTTTGACTTTCTTACTCTGTCCGAGGTTGTTGTCATGTTAGGAGTGAGGTTCTCCTCACTAATTCCTAAGAGGGCCTAACGGTCGCTCGAAAGAGATCTTATTTCTAGTGAAGATTGAACTCGGTCGCTCGAAAGAGATCTTATCTCTAGCCGATGTTGTCCACGGTCCTCGGAAGAAGATCTTATCTCTGTCGAGGTTGACTCGATCGCTCGGGAGATGATCTTATCTCTATCGAGTTGTTACGATCGCTTGGGAAGAGATCTTATCTTCTAGCCGAGGTTGTCAACGATCGCTTGAAAGGATCTTATCTCTAACCGAAGATTATCAACGGTCGCTCGGAAGAGATCTATCTTTACCGAGGTTGACTCGGTCGGCTCGGAGAGATCTTATCTCTAGCCGAGTTGTTCCAACGGTCGCTCGAAAAGAGATCTTATCTCTAGCTGAGATTGACTCGATCGCTCGACAAGAGATATCTATCTCTAGCTTGAGGTGTTGTTGCTCGCGTTTAGGCACGGTTCTCCTTCTATTCCTAACGGGTTATGGGGGCACATAAGGGCCGCTGTCAGAGGCCTCTCTCCCCCCATCTTCATCTTTGTGAACGAGACCTTTGCTCGAAGAGATCTTATCTCTAGTCGAGGTTGTTGCTCGCATTAGACGAGGTTCTCCTCATGTTTCTAATGGACTGTGAGGGCACATAAGGGCCGCTGTCTAAGGGTCTCTCCCCCCATCTCGTCTTTTGTGAACGAGGACTTCGCTCGGAAGAGATCTTATCTCTAGCCGAGATTGTTGCTCGCGTTAGAACGAGGTTCTCCTCCTATTCCTAATGCGGCAATTATTGACTGCTTCTTTCCTATCATCGCATAATTTTTGCATCCAAAAATAATATTATTGAAAGGAAAGAATTTTACCGAAAGAAAGTTACGGACAGCACATCCCCGTTTCAGGGTCATGGGGGCGTTGCTCCTCCAGGTTCTCTCTGATAGTAAGTCCTAGGTTGGACGACCTCCTCTATCTCATGCTGACCTTCTTAATTTGGCTTTGTCGCTGGGAGATGATGAATCGCCGATATACCAAGCTCCTTCTCGGAGTAACGTTGATGACGCCGTGAGGTGGCCGACCTTATCGTTTCTGATTATGGCAGCGTCCTTGGCCGATCTTCTCGTTGCCATTTTTGACTGGTGTCGAAGGAATTTACCCACCCGCTCCTTCCTAATGAGCTTCTCAATTTTGTCTCGCAGCTGGATGCATGAAGTTCGGCCTTGCTTCCGCCGAACTTCGTTCCGCCCTCCTTGTGAAATCTTCTGTGGGAGAACTTCTGCTCTCCATTTTTTCTTTCTAAAGACGATTGGTATGCCCAAATGCTCTTCCTTAAGGTCGGTTCCTCGCATCCTCATGGCGGGTTTGCTGACAAAGTCTCCATCAGAGGTTGTCGCACGACCTGCATCATCTCGGTGGGACCGCGAACCCGACCAGTAGATTGAACTGCTCTACATCTATGGTGGTTTTGGATGGAGCCTGAGCTGTCGGGGCTGCAACGAAAGTAGATGGACCTGGCGCGTAGGACGCCGATCGTCGAGTCGAAGCTCTTCTGGAGGCATTTTCTCTTCGAAAAAGAACTCTAGTGAGAAAGAAGAGAGATCTCTAAAGAGAGAGAAATCATCGCCGAGCACTCCTTTAAGAATAAAAAAACCTTGGAGGTTTGGGGTTGCCCTCCTTCTAGTGCCAATCTGTTGACGCAGAAACTGGTCGTCGTCGAAATCTGTTAGAGTGGAGGTCGATGAGGTCGCCACTGGGAGCCTACAAAATAAAATCCCGTCCAGAGCCGGTGGGGGGTGGCTCCAGTAGGACCCTTCGACGATCAAGTCAGCTCTGGCCAACAGGAATGGAGTGCTCAGAAATGAGTTTCGGAGCTTGGAGAAGAAGAGGAGAGCTTAGAGATCAGAGATCCGAGATTAGCGTATCTGGAGGATCCTTTATAGGCGGAGCTTAATTGATGGTGATGGCTATACTGCCTGATAGAGAGCCGTTGGAGCCGCATGGAGTTCGGTACGAAGAGGAAGACGTCGTCAGACGGATAGTGACAGTCATACTGGCAGGTCATGGGCCGCATGGGGCTAGTTACGGAGGGAGTGGTGCCGCCAGTAATGGTGGCCATATCGTCCGATCTTATCGTCTATTGCAGACTGATGACGACAGTTCGTCCAGAGGAGTTTGGACTTGCAAGAGAGTTTGGTTGAAGAAAAAGCTCGGAAGGAGCTCGACCACAGAGGAGTTCGGAGGAGCTCGGCTGGCTGAAGGGATGGCCGCTTGAGGAGTTCGACCAAGGGACGATCGCTGAGGAGTTCGGGCGCTGGAAAATTTCGTTAAAGTTCGGCCGCTTGGAGTTCAAGGAGCTCGACTGCTAAGCAGTTCGATCGGCTGAACGGGTTCGAAGGAGCCCGACCGCTAAGCAGTTCGGCTAAAGTCCGGCTGCTGGGAGTCCAAGGAGCCCAACCGCTAAGTAGTTCGACCGACTAAAGGAGTTCGGTCTGGATGCTGGGAGTCCGAAGGAGCTCGACCGCTGAGGAGTTCGGCCGGCTATGAGGATTCGGCTAAGATCCATCTGCTGAAGCTCTTCCGTGGCTACTGATTGCATTAGACTGAGCATCGAACTAGACTTCGGCAGGAGCGGGATTTATCCCCAACAGATTCATATTGGATTGACAAGTTAGGATTGCTCGTAGAAACTTGATCCTATATGCTAGTAAACTTAAAGAGCTTGGTATGTGTGATGCATGTAAGGATGGCAATTTATAACTCGATTCATCAATCTATGAACGACCTATTTTAAGCTGGTTTAGATTTGATATAAATATATTTAGATAATAAATAGATCAACTTACCTAGCTAGGCCCATTTATTAAATGGATTGGATTCAAATTTACACCTTTGATCTATTTAATCCATTTTGACCTATTTAATAATTAGGTTGGATCATAGCCCGATCCATTTAATCTATTTTAAATATATTTAATTCATTTAAAACTTAATTTATTTCCAACCTATTTAATCCGATGGACTTAGTCTATTTGACTCATTTAACCCAACTTAATTTATTTAATAAATAAATTATGTGAATTAAATCAGATTATCTATTTAATAAATAAATCAGATTTATATATAAATATTTAATTTATTTAATAAATGGGTTGAATTTGGATTATCAAATTTATGATTTGATATGCATAATTTAACCTGACTGTCGTCCTAGATGCATATTAGTGAGGGCACGGACGGCCACAAGCTCATCTAATCAAACAATTAAGTTTGATAGTGTCAAGTTGGTGTAACAATTGTCATTAATTCTATATCTAGGAACAACCAAATCTCAAGACAAAGATTCCAATTTTCTAAAAACATACAACTACCACAATGAACGTTTGAACAGTGTCATCAAGTATTGTAATTTCAGGGTTCAAAGCCTCACAAATATGATTCGAAGGGAGCACGATGGCTATAATATCATGGATTTAGGACAAATTCCCAGTCCATTCCTTCCCGTACTTATCTGAATCAATCCTTATCTAACATCCTAGAGTCATACGAGCGCCCGTGGCTGGCTGAGACATCTTTGGATCCGGTGATAAAGAAGAATCCATAAAAAAGAAAACCAAATCTTCTCCCTTTGTCCGTAACTGTAAGGAACTCAACGATGGCGACGATGGCTTCGTCGAACGCCGGGGGCGCGTGGCCGGTCATGGAGGGGATGCGGCGGCAGGAGCAACATGCCGAGGTCCTTTGATCTACACCGATGACGCCCTGGGGCTCAAGATGAGCCCCACCGTGGTCCTGGTGATGATGCGCCTGATCTGCTTCATCGGCTTCGTCGACGCCCTCCACGTCTTCCTAAGATTACGTTTGATCATGAACTCACACTTTCCATCCATGTGGCCATCAACCTGTGCTTCAACTACTGATAGTTTAGACTCGGTAGGTATCTACTTTTTTTCTTGCTTATTGTTCCTCTTATCTTGATATCCGCCTCTCTTTCTTCTCCATGCTTAACCTCTGCAGCGCCGGCGCCGGCGGAAGAAAGATTGCAGCGGTTCTGATGCCCTACACTCAAATTTCTCCTGGAAGTAGACGTCGGTGGCAACTAAAGAGGCAAGGGCGAGCAGCGCCACCGCGATTGCGGCGGCGAGACGCGGTGTACTTCGAATCGCCATTGGTGAATAGAGAGCACCCGACAGCTCTCCCTCTACGGCCACCGTAGGGGCGAGTAAACCCGAAAATATAAATACATAAAAATGGAAAATGGATACGATCACCTGTTATTTCCTTACCGACATATGGTTGCCGGCATTTAATGGAAAACCGACCTCAGGGTTGTTCTACGGAAGTTCAGTTATGTTTACTGGGGTGACCGTATTCGCGGTTGGCGGATATGGCAAAAACCGGTTTATCAATTAATGCCTGCGGCGTAATTTATATCCAATGAAATCAAGACACGTGGTTCAATTGCTTTCGGGTGTGATTAGAATAAGGAAAGCTTTCCATGCTTGCAACGTTTTTTTTTGGTTTTTTAAAGCAGCAAATTGGATCCTAGCGGCCGGGATCGCGGGGGAGCGTATGGGACACTGTTTTTTGGTTGAATTTACTACGGTGCCACTAACCGTCGGACTCGGGAGAGGCATCGAAGAGGCGTGGGCTGGACCAATCGGGACAGCAAATTTGAGTCGAAGAAAACTTCTCGACTCTGACCATTTGAATAATTTACTGCAACGGCTTGTAGCTCTCTAGCACTGGAGGTGCATGGAATCTCTGTTGGCACTGCATTTTAGGTTTTGATTGAGAGATTTTTTTTTCTTTTTTTCTTTTTTTCTTTTGACCAATTTGGCCGCTGCATTGCATAATTAATAAAAATATTCATAATTAAACATAAAAATAAATGCACGATCCGTGGTACTTCTAAAAGCAAATGAACCGATTTTGATTGCTCTAATGGATTAACATACCCTGATTATGAGACTAATGGGTAAATATTTTTCTCATTTAATTAGCTAAATACAATCGTTTAGATGTGATAACTAATATTTCTATCCTAGAGTTTTTGAGCCCTTAAGACATGTACATGAGGACACAACGAGAAGAAAGATTCATGGGTATGAGGCCTTAATTTAGCTACCTATCCAATGTTTTAACCATAAATTTTGGAATCAAGTTTTTCTTATTTCTCTCAAAAACCCCCCTTTGATTACCTCTTCCTCCATCTCTATATACATCACTTTAATTTGTTTTTTCATGACTAAATTCATATTTTGCTATGTTTGTGTTTTCTTTTCTAACTTTTTTTTTTTTTTTTTTACATTGAGATGTAATTTCACGTGCTTTCATTTTATTTTCTTGATCAACATCCGTTCCTCTTTACTTTCTATCAAGATTGATGTTTTTTTTTTTTTTTTTGATGGATGAGCACTTTTATGTTACATAATGCGATTGTATTTGTATAGTTGCGCATTTTAACTTTTTTGCATCTTTTATAATATATTTTTATAGTTATTAAATATCTTGGATTGTTTGTTTTAAATACTATATGTTGTGGTCAAGGGCTCATATATCAGACAGATTAGTCTCTGCTTCGGCGTGCGAACTTATAATCAATATGGGATTTAATAATATCCTCTCACCTACAGTACAACATAGCCTTTTAGTCAAAAAAACTCAAAGTAAGATTGTAGGG
The DNA here is from genome assembly GCA_006176705.1 of Cocos nucifera. NCBI lineage: Eukaryota > Viridiplantae > Streptophyta > Magnoliopsida > Arecales > Arecaceae > Cocos > Cocos nucifera. The sequence goes on along the minus strand of QRFJ01000087.1, from coordinate 433,940 downwards.
ATTTTATCTTTAAAAGACGTCTCATGAGCAAAAGGAGATCACATCCCATATAAACAGTCTCTCTGACTCACAACCAATATGAGGCTGATGACGCTCTTCCACCTACACCATAATATTATATTACCTGTTCGAGTAGTCTAACAATTAATTTTTAACCAAGTTCAAGGATTGATGTGATGTTTACTATTTTTTTTTTTTGAAAAAATAGGGGGTTGCAAGAAGGATTTTTTTTTTTCTTCTCATTGACTATATTCTCCTATTAAAATGACAACCATGTATAATAATATCTTGTTATATAGGAATTAAGACTTTATAGTATACTTGATAGAGGTTATCTATATATTGTAGTTATCAAGTTATAAAATTTTTCATGTATTTTGAAGGTTTGTTATCAACTAATTCCATTTTATAAATTCAATAAAATATATAATACATGAAAAAAATCTGAAACCTTTCCCAGTTTAGGTATACTTCATCCGTCTTTAGTATGTTGTGCATTACAGCCATTCTATCAATTAAAATATCTCCTCATTTACCTAAACTAGACAAATATATTGATTTTCTATAAAAAAAAATTAGAAACATTTTTCTTCATATTCATATCAGCTGAGAATTTCTAATACCCGAAATGGGGAATTGAAAACTTCATATTTTACTGTAATTTTTAATAAAATTAATATTTAAAATAACATCATAATATTATTCAACTATTTGACAAGATATATTGATTAATGAAAATAAAGTGAATTAGTAAATATGTTAAGTAAATATGAATGGTGTATTTTTCACATGAATTGGCATGTTCAATTTACTAGAAATACATAATTAAAATGTTGCTCAATAGTTTCCTATAACAAGCAATTTACTATTCAACAGGCGTCTTATAATAATTTATTTTAAAACATTAAATTAAAATAAAAAAAATAATACAAATAATGTAATTATCTCGAGCATTTATCCCTCATTCATAGGTATCTGGCCATGATGAAATATTGCTACTTGTTTGTTCATGGGATTTGTCCATCCATACTTCCACAAATGCCAAAACTCTCACGCATGATAATGAAAAATTATTAATTGCTAAAAATAAATGAGTCAATCCCAACGTACGCATCCCACCTTCTCCCACTCCCTATATTTGATCTATTGGATCTCTGGCCTCTTCCGTCTTTGTTTGCCTTTGCGCATATCAGGTTACGTTTTGATTTATGATTGTGCACATTGGATTAAAAAAAAAAGGGATTAATTTACGAGACTGCTCGGATGAGATCAAATGTAATGCAAGCCGATGCGGGTTGGAATCTCTGATGAAGCCATTGTAAATGTTATGCGTCATTCAGCATCGGCTCCACTTTTCTATTTTAAACGTAAAGTTAGAATTTCAGTATTTTTATAAATTTAAAATATCGATATGCATGTTTAGTTATACTTTTTTTAATAAATAAAATTATTTTCTATTTTTTGAAAGTTATTTTCATTATTTTTTTAAAAAAGAAAGCATAAAATTTTTACTTTTAATATTTTAAAAACATAAGAAACTCTTTTCTTTTTTTTTTATAATCACTATCATTGCTATCGGTGTCACCATTGCTTATATAGGCAAGATATCGATTTGGACCTAAAATATATTTTTAGTTGGACTTTGGATTGGGCCTATTTAAAATTTGATATTTTCATGCCCAAATCTAGTATATGATCAACTCTACTATCACTACCTCATCACCATCTCTACTATATTGTCATTGCTAACACCACTACCATCCCTTTATTTCTATTACTATTACTATTGCCGTTTCTTCCATTACTCCACTATTGTCACGATCATCTTTATCGCATTATTGATGTCCCATTAGCACGTCACCATCACCGCTGCCATTGCCTCCAGCATACCATCATTGCTATTGTCATCATCTTAACTATATTACCATCAAATTATAATCTACACCGGTGCCATCTTCACTACCTCTACCAACCACCATTTCCGCTACCATTGCAAATGATACAAAATGTATGGATCTTCTAAACTAAACCTACTCCTAGTATTTATCCACGTTCAAGCTAATTATGCATTAGCCTGCTTTAGTCTTCATCAAATAGGTGTAGTCATGCAAACGAAGGCATGCTCAATTTCTTCTAAGGAAAATAAAAAGATACCATTTTGATTCAACTATTTCGAGTGCTGCATTGCGGATCCAGCGGGTATTATCTATATGAGGTTGACCTTGGAAGTTGATTGGCTCATCGCCGAGAGCGGACTCGGCACCAATGGTGGAGTGGATTTTAGGATCAAATAAGGGCTACTCCCGCTCATCCTCTCCTGCGGATAAATTGGATAAGATTGTACTTGTTTGGTAACCAGGCACATCTACCAAGCATTCCATCTTTTTTACCCCCTCCCCTCCTATCTCTCTCTCCGGACTGGGCCAGTCCCGGCCGGGTCATATGAGCGAAAATATGGTAAGATTGGTCTACCATATATCCTGTGAACAATATAAAAATTAGCCCACCAGCTTGCCATCTTCATCCCAAATTTTGTATCCGTGCCTTCATGATGGAGCAGCTTGACTATTTTGACTCTAACCTTTCACATCTAATGAGGGTTGATCTTGGCTAATGTCCCTTATATGGAGGATGATTTTTGGGATGGCCTTTCTTTCCTTCTTCTAATAAGGACAAAGATGAAGATGCTATTATAAGTTAAGAATTTACGACATTTCAATTTTTTTTTTTTTTTAAATATGGTTTGTAATTTCTACTTTAATTGGAGTTTTCAAACTCGTATTTTTATCTGCTTCTCTTCTTAAAAAATTCCTCTCTTTGATTCTCTCTGCATTGATAACCATCATGTTAATAACTAAACATTTCCTAAAAAATTTTCGTCAACTTAATCAAGTTCGACACGTTTCAAGTTAATGATATCATCAAAAATCTTGTTGTTTGGTGGGAAAAGGAACATTCTTATTTGGTTGGCAGGTTTGACACGTTTCAGAAGACATTAACGTGCTTCTGCCAAGTTATTCTAAGCAAACCAGGTCAAACATACTTAATCCCCACCAATCTTTTAAACTCCTAGGTTTGCAATCATCAACTTGATTTCCATTGACCATACTAAAATTTGAATATGTTCTGTTTCTATAAGCGATCGCGTCACTCTTGCATCGCTGTGTGATAGACTCCAACAAGTTGTTGAACTTTGAATCTAACGTTGGTTAGAAGTTGGCTGGGGGATCAATATTTATGGGGTTCTGCAGACATTTTAATATATAATTCAAATTGAGGAAATGGTTCTCCAATCAAATAAAAAATTGGATGGTTATATATGTGGCATGCATTTCATTCGAGATGTGACTGATGCATGTCATTTATTTTTGTAAGCCATGTTGTGATGTGGATGGTATTGACGTTATTAGTGTCAATGGTTGCAAAGCCTCCTACTTGAGGTGTGCGCCATGCCATGCCTAAAGCTGAGCAAATAACCAAAACTCAAATAAATCCATCCAATCCGATTCGATAAACATTGATTTCGATCGATTGAAAGATTTGAATTGGATTGAAATTCATAAAAACCTTAATTAATTATGGTCAGATTTGATTTCTACACTTTTAACACACAACTCATCTAAACCCGACATAATCCATCCAAATCCAATACAATTCATCTAAATCCACAAATAAACTTAAATGGACTAACATTGAATTTAGAATCAATATTAGGTTAATATTGAAGTCCAAACCGATACAATCCATCCAAACTCACCACAAATCCCTCACATTGGTTTCAAATAGTTTATATATGATAACTGATCGAAAGCGAATTAAATTTTCTTCAATTTGATTGAGTTCGATCGGATGAAATTTTTCTCTCAACTTGATCGGATCCGACTCTTGCTCAACCCTAGCTATACCTAGCCAAATAGTATAATCCATATCATATTATATTGATTTGGTACCGACACATGATACGGAGGATGTACCGATATTTAGTATCTTGTATCGGATGTACCGACATCAATATGGGTTACGAAATCAAGATGGCATTTCTTACTTTTACATATGTTTTGATTGAAGATATATAGTAGTATAGTAGCTATTTATCCATTTGTGGATTCATTGGCTCATTATTTGATTGATTTAATAAAATGCACCATTGCATATAACAATATACCAATTCATCGTATCATTTTCTTGAATCATATCATGAAAAAATAGTCAAATCAATAATTTTTTTAGAAATACATCTTAAGAATCTCTCTCACCGGCATACTATCCCTTATACATGTAAGTAAGAAAGATGATAACACTCTTTTGCTATTTTTATCATACACCATATATGGATGAAAGAAGGTTCATGATTGTAGATGTGGTCTCCTATCATTACGATCAAAAACTCATGGCTCAGTATGTTAAATATTATCTATTTTTATCTATGGGCCTTACGATTTCATTTTTTAAAAAACATCTCATGCAGAAAGAATAATTCTTTTTTATATATAAATTAAAATTTTTTTTTGATTCATAATCGATATAGAATTAACAATATTCTCTCTTCTACCCCATAATAATGTTCATGACCCTTACGCTTCCAAGCCATGGCTTCTCATGGCATGCCGTTCTTTTCCTTTCTCATAAACTCGTCTAAAGCATGTCTTTGGCTTTGCGACGGCAATGATCCAATGTTCCCATTACGCAAGGATCTGCATGGAGCACTCACTAAACATCGATGCAGCAAGAATGTACGGTCATGTATTTGGCGAGTTTATCATGTTGGTCTTTGTTATAATATTCAATGAAAACTATATATGTTTGATTCTATGGGCCTCAGTGTATGTATTACGTTATTCGGTATTTATGATGATGCCACCTGCAGACACCGTATCAAAATACAATTTATAAGCAAATAAAAAGAAGCCACGTGTCAAGGACCATCATATGGCAATCTAACTTCTAGCAGCAATTGCAAGAACCATGCATTGGTAATGCTGTGCCACAAGCATTCGTACATTGCATGGATATTTTAGCATGGATTTTGTAGAAAGTAAATGAAAATAATGAAGCTGTTGTGCCATTTGGAAGAAATAGAAGAGAATGATGAAGTTGGATAAGATATTTTTATTTTTATTTTTTAATTTCTCTCTTATTAAAGGATATTTGGAATCCCATCCGTATGGTATGGTATCTAGTGATATAAGATTCTACTTCTTGATCATATTTGTTCGCAAACCTACACCAGAAAGATGAAGTGTAGAAGAATTCTTTTTTTCAGTTATAAAATAAAAATTAAGCAAGTTGTTGATTCTTGTTTGATTATTTATCATACTCTATAAATTTGTACGATTCTAAAAATTACAAACATCCAAAAGATGCAATTCTTCGGAGTCTGACTGTTGCACACGTTTGCTTTTAGCAAAGGTGCAGCTCTATGATTTTTTCAAAAATTTACATTGGAGAGGTTTTCTAGGCTACTAACTATAAAAAGTTAAAAATATTTTAAAAGTTTTGATGTAGATATCCTATTGGTAAATATATTATAGATTTTTATCTTTTTTAATAGATAATATTATTAGAGAATAGTATGACAGATGTACCACACAGTCCATAAATTTTTCATGACAGATCTCGATATATACAATTAATGGTACTAACAAATTGCAACAGAAATACTATGTGAAGATCAAATCCTATCTCCATTTTAGCTCAAAAATTTACTAAATCAAACACGTGCATGATGTTTACCATTCATGTAAAGAATAGAGGAAATCAACCTACGGTCTATCTTACAAATTTGGCTATAATTTTTCTTTTTTTGACTTAGGTGCTGCTCTTATTTTTTGAGAAAAGAAGGAGAAATCAAAAATTTTTTAGGTTTCATACTTTTTTTAAATTTTTCTTACAGCAATATTTTGTAAATAATATTATCAAACATTCATTTTCTTCAAACTTTTTCTTTAAAAGATAAAATTTTTTCTAATACCAAATACATCCTTCTAACTTTCTAATTTTCTAACTTTCATACTTTGATGTATTTTATTATCTTGTCGCTTTTTTCATTTATATAGTATTCCTTCCTCGGGTTTGTTTCAAAACTAATGAATAATAAAATATATATATATATATATATATATATATATATATATATATATATATATATATATATATATATATATATATATATATATATATATATATATGAACATTAAAACCATATAAACTATGAATAATTCTTGCTATATTCCCATGCATTATTCATGACAAGTCCATAGGAATTGATATTTTAGAATGTTACGTTTTTAACTTTTTTTTGTAATCTAGTGCAAGCTACACAACACAAGGGGCAAAATAAAAAGCTCACTTTCAAACATCAAGGACTCAATTAGTTGATGGAAATAGGAAGAAAAAAATATAATAAAAAATAAAAGATTTAAAAGCAATATTCTAATGAAAATAAACTTTTATTATTTTATAAAAAATAAAAATCTATATGAAACATAAATTTTGACTTTCTCGTGAATAGAGAATTAAGTTTTTTTTTTAATAAAAATACCCTAAAGTCATGGATATAATAGATAAGATTTTTTTTTATTAAAGATATAATAGGTACATAGCTTTTTCAAAAATATAGATGCTCAAGATATTCTATAATATGTCATCTTTTTATGATTAATCAAACTAGTTAAAATTATTTTTTCAGATGTCATATTTTTTAAAATTATTTTTTTAAAAAAATATTTTGATGAAGAAATTTTCTTTCAGTGAAAAATACCATCTTTTAGGTAAAAATACAAATTCAAAAGTCTATGTAAATTATGCTTAGAAAATGAATTTAACTTTCCAAACACCAATCATTAGGCAAAAAAAAAAATAAACAAGCAAATAAAAAACATTAATATTTTTAATCATGGGTCTATAATAAACTTTCCACCCATGTTTTTCACTGGGCCAAAACCAAATATAGATTCAAGAGGAATGCTTTCTACACCATATGCGGTGTAGAAAAAATAACATAGAGTTTACTGGATGATCCCATTCCAACATATAGCCATGCTTCCAACGTGCATTTAATGTTCTATAGCACTCAAAATTTTGGATAATAAAAATATTTTTTTAAAAAAAATATGATATTTATTCACAAAAATTATGACACATCTTCATAAAATTATGATCCTCTGCAGAAAAAATAATATTTTATTTAGGATGTCATAATTTTTATGAAAGAATGTCATAATACGGTGGAAAAAAATATTGAATATATATGAAAAGAATATTATGATATTTCTTCATAAAAATCATGATATTGGGAATAAACCTCACTCCCGCCGAAGTCCAGCATGGTGCTTAGCCTAATGCAGCTAATAATCATGGAAGAGCTTCAATCGAAAATTCTCTCCTCAGCGATCGAACCCCACCTGATCTCCTTCAGCAGTCGACTCATTCAGTGGCTGAACTTATCCAGCTGGACTTCGAACCCAATCGAACTCCTCAGCAGCCAAACTTCTCCAGCGGCCGAACTCTTTCCAAACTTCTCCAGTCGGGCTTCTACGAAAGCCAAACTCCTCCAGTAATTGGGCTTCTACGAGAGCCGAACTCTTTCCAGACTTCTCCAGTTTGGCTTATACGGAAGCTAAACTCCTTCCAAACTCCTTCAGTCGGACTTCTACGGGAGTCGAACTCCTTCTGAACTTCTCTAACAGTCGGATTTCTATGAAAGTCGAACTTCTTCTAGACTATTCCTTCAGACGAATTTCTACAGACGATCCTACTACTGAACGGTTACCAACATTATTTATCACGATAATTATGATTATTATTTAACAAGAATAATTATGATTGGCATTTATCAGGATGATTATGATGGACATTTTTCAAAATGGTTATGACGATCATTTATCAGAATAGTTACAACAAGCTCCATCTATAAAAAGGGACCCTCCAGATATATTCTCTCTAAGCTTTCTTTTTCTTTCCAAAACTCTGCCGAACTCCTCTCTAAGCACTCCATTTTTGTTGGCTAGAAGAGCTAACTTGACCGTCGGAGGATCCTACCGGAGCCAGCACCACCAACTTCAGATGGAACTTTATTTTGCAGATCACCGACAGCGACCTCGTATTCCTCGACTCCAGTTCGATCCGACGTCAATCAAATTCTGCACCAACAAAATTGGTGCTAGAAGAAGGACCTCTATTTTTTAGGTTTCCTTGATCTTACAGGAGTGTTTAGCAGCGATCTTTCTTCTTTTTCGCTATAGTTCTTTCTGAAAAAAAAATGCCTTTCATGAAAGCTTCGATCCGACGATCAATGACCTCTGCAGCTAGATTCCATCTAGATACAACCATTCCAGCTCCAGTAACTCAAGCACCATCCATAGCTATGGTGGATGCAGAGTATTTTAACCTGCTGGTCCAATAGATTCGTGGCCTCGTGGAGGCGATGCAAGCCATACATCGACAAGCCTCAGTACTAGTTCTATCAGAGCAAACTTCTCCAGAGTCCCATGATCCGATTTAGGAACGGTCGACCTCGGCTATCCGACCTTTGATCTCCGAAAAGGGGAAGCAGAGGATGGTAGACCCATGCTCGGACCACGACTCGACCCAGGGAAAGTTTCGCATCCGTTCCACCAGAAAATCCTAAAGATCAATGATCGTGAAGATCTCTTGGATCATAGGCCCTTAGAATTAAGCCGACGAATTGAAGAGCTCCATCATACTCCCTTCTCATATGGTAATGATATTCGCACCGATCCTCCTTTTTTTCAGAGGATTATGCAGAAACCAATTCCGCCGAACTTCAAGCTCCCACAGTTTGAGAGTTACGATGGAATCTTCAATCCGATCGATCATCTGGAGGCCTTTCGGACAATGATGTTGCTCCACGATGCGTCTGACACTATTTTATGTCGAACTTTTTCGTCCATCCTTAAGGGAGCAGCCAGGAACTGGTACTCGGCACTTAAGTCAGATACCATCTTTTTCTTTGATCAAATGAGCCATCAGTTCACGGCTCATTTTGTCAGTAGCCGATGTCCGCACCGAGGTTCGAATTTTCTGATGAATATCAAGTAGAAGAAAAAAGAATCCATCTGGACTTATGTCATCTGGTTTAATGATGCTGCATTGAAGGTCCGAAATCTGGATCAATCAGTTGCAATGGCCGTACTCAAAGGTGGCCTCCAGAAGAGTGATTTGCTATTTTTCTTAGAGAAGAAGTATACCAGGGACTTTACCAATCTACTAGCTCGGACTGAATGTTACGCCCGAGTTGAAGAGGCCTTCAATGTCAGAGACGATAAAGCCTTTGGTAAGCGGCGAATCGACGAGCTAGGCGGACCTATCGAAGAAAGAAAGTTGAGCGAAGCTAGGTTGTGCTCCTGAGCTCTCTCTAAATGAAAGCAAGTCCAAACTCTCTCTCAAGCTCGGAGGTAGGGAAGTCCGGATAGAAGGGCACGACGAGGTTCTCCCTAATGAAGATTTTACAACTATGCCCCCCTTAATGCTCCAAAAATCCAAGTACTGATGGAAATTAGGGAGCAACTACCATGACCGAAAAGGATGGCTCTCACCCTAATAAGTGCAATCCTAACAAGTTTTGCCTTTATCATCATGATCACGGTCACGACACTGAGGAGTGTATCTAACTCTAAGATAAGATCGAGAAACTCATCAAGCGAGGTAGGTTAAGCCGATTCCTACGGTGATGGCCTGAATGGCGGAAAGATCGACCAAGAACATTGCCGCAGCCTGAGCCATCAAGGAAGAAGGATCAACAAGAAGATCGACCGCCTCTCGGCATTATCAATACGATCTCAGGGGGACTTCGGCAAGGAGAGGCCAGTGGATCCGAGGGATCGATGAAGAGATGGAGGATTGAAGAACCCATAACCTTTATTGAGGCAGACGCTCAGAGAGTCTAATTCCTCCATAATGATATAGTTATAATCTCTTTAAACATTGCCGATTACGATGTATGCCACATTTTAGCAGATAATGGAAGCTCGATCGACGTATTATTTTATGATGCCTTCTCGAAAATATCCTTACTCAATAACCACTTGGGGCCTATGAACTCTCCGTTGATAGGCTTCACTGGCGATGCCGTACCACTTGAGGGCATAATAATTTTGATGGTGACTGCGGGACAACGTCCGAAACTGGCTAAGACATAGGTCAATTTTTTAGTCGTAAGGACTCCGTCCGCCTATAATGCTATTCTCGATCGATCTAATCTAAATATACTTCGGGCAGTGGTATCAAATTATTTGAAGATGAAGTTTTTGACGAGTTACGGGATCGAAGAGGTCAGGAGAGATCAAGCTCTGATAAGGCACTGCTACTCAATCGCCCTGCATAAGAAAGAACAGTCCAACCCTTATCTTGTTGATGGACTGGATGTCCGCAATGACCTTATCGAGGAGCAGGACGAGTCTATGGAGGACCTCATATCTATACCCTTGAATGACGGAAACACGAAGCATGCTATACAGATTGGCTCCAATTTGAGGAACGAGGTTTGACAATAACTCGTCACCTTCCTTAGAAAGAATGCGGACGTCTTTGCCTGGCCCCAGCGGATATGCTAGGAATTGATATCAAAGTTATGGAACATCGACTGACCATTTATCCGAAGTATCGATCGATAAAAGAGAAACTACACAGCTACGGCCTGGAGAGGCAAAAAGTAATTATGGAAGAAGTAGGTAAGCTCCTCAAAGCTGGGTTTATCCAAAAAATCAACTATCCGATCTAGATTTTAAATATGATTCTCGTCAAGAAAGTAAACAACAAGTGGATGATGTGTATAGACTTCAAAAAGCTAAACAAAGTCTGTCCAAAAGATAGCTACCCTCTTTTCAGGATTGATCAACTGATAGACACAATCTCGGGCCATGAACTCCTTACCTTCATGGATGCCTTCTCCGACTATAACCAAATACGGATGGTGTCAGAAGATGAAGAAAAAACTACTTTTATTACTGATCGTGGTCTTTACTATTATAGGATTATGCCCTTTGGGCTCAAAAATTTAGGAGCAACATACCAATGCCTAATCAACAAAATCTTCAAGGAGCAGATCGACCGTAATATGAAAGTGTATGTGGATGACATGTTTGTCAAAAGTTGAGCTTCTATAAACCACCTTGCTAATCTTGAAGAGATCTTCAGTGCACTCAGGAAGCATAAGATGAAGCTAAATCCGACTAAGTACGCCTTTGGTGTAACCTCTGAAAAATTTCTAGGATTTATGGTGTCGAGGTGCGGGATTGAAGCAAATTCCAAGAAAATTCGAGCCATTTAAGAGATGATCGCTCCAAAGACAATCAAAGAAGTTTAGCGCTTGACTGAAAAAGTAGCATCCCTAAATCGCTTCGTCTCGAGATTGATCGAGCGATGCATTCCCTTCTTCCAAGTTCTCAAGCAACCAAAGAATTTTCGATGGAGTGCCAACAGGCATTTGAGGAGCTCAAAAACTACCTCGGCTCACCTCCACTGCTAGCAAAGCCCGAACCTAAAGAAGAATTATTCTTATACCCAGTGGTCTCCCTAACGGCCTTGGCAGCAGTCCTAGTCAAGGAGGAAGCGAAGATACAGCGGTCGATCTACTACATAAGCCGAATCCTAAGGGATGCGGAGATTATATATTTTAAGCTAGAGAAATTGATTTATTCTCTTCTAATTGCTATTAGAAGGCTCTGACCTTACTTTCAGGGGCACACCATAATGGTCCTCACGGATCAACCAATAAAGACAGTCTTTCAGCGAGTGGACCCTTTCGAAAGAATCACAAAATGGACAATCGAGCTCACAAAATTTGATATCAATTATCAATCTCGACCATCGATCAAAGTTCAGATATTAATAGATTTTGTAGTAGTGTACCATTTTCGATGATGTCGAGCTTGAGCAGAATGAGACTGGCACTCTATTGTCACAATTGAACCTCCCTAAAGATACAACCGACCTTTCTGAAGGCTTTTGGACTCTATATGTGGATGGTTCATCCAACTCTGCTGGAGCGGATGCAGGGTTGGTCTTAGTCAGCTCCAAGGGAGTCATCGTCGAGTATGCGCTGCGCTTCAAATTTTCTGCGACTATTAATGGGACCGAGTATGAAGCGTTGATCATCGGGTTAAAAATTGCAAGAAAATTAAGAATAGATCAGCTTCAAGTCTACAGCGATTCCTAATTAGTGATCAGCCAAGTTAGTAGCAGCTATGAAGCGCGAGAGAAAAGTATGATGAAATACCTTAAGAAAGTAAATGACTTGACTCCGACCTTTAGCTATTTCAGCATTCGATAGATTCTGAGAGTAAAAAATATAAGAGCCGACCTTCTCCCTAAGTTGGCCACTTTAGCTCCAACCGAACTGTCCAAAGAAGTATTTTTTGAGACCCTGAAGTGCCCAAGCTCAGAGAAATTGCAGGTCATTTTGAAGACAGAATTTGAGCCAAGCTGGATCGACCTGGTTGCCTACCTCAAAGAGGGAGTCCTTTCTCATAACCCGAAAGAAGCTCGAAAACTCAAGAATCAAGCTTTTCGATACATTTTGTACGAGGGCAGGTTGTATAAGAGGTCGTATTCGATGCCGTTGTTGAGATATCTCCGACCTTCAGAAGCTGACTTTACATTATGGAAAGTGCACGAGAGAATCTGTGAAAGTCATGTAGGAGTCAGGTTCCTATCGCAAAAGCTACTTCGGCAAGGATACTATTGGCCGACCTTATACCATGATTCTATGGAGTATGTTAGAAAATGTGACCGTTGTCAGAAGAATGCGAGCATACAAAGATGGTCGGCCTTTGAGCTTACTCCGCTAAGTGCACTCTGGCCATTTGTGCAGTGGAAAATGGACATACTTCGCATTTTTTCGATGGCATCTATGCAACGAAAGTTCCTCCTGATCGCGATCGACTACTTCACCAAATAGATCGAAGCCGAGCCTCTAGCCAAAATTATCGAGACCAAGGTACAAGACTTCATCTGAAAGTCAATAGTCTGTCAATTCGATCTGCCCCGAATCCTCATAACTGATAATGGATGATAATTCGTCGAAACGAGGTTCGCCGAATTCTACGATGACTTAAACATCTCCCACCACTTCACATCGGTAGCTTATCCACAAGCAAATGGAGAAGCTGAAGTGACCAATCGGACTCTGCTGCAAGGCATCAAGACAAGGCTCGACAGAGCAAAGGAGGTCTGGATGGACGAGCTCTAGCATGTCCTCTAGGCATACTGAACTACTCAAAGACTGCCAACTGGAGAAACACTATTTATCTTGACCTTTGGAACAGAAGCAGTCATCCCGGTCGAACTTAAGCTTTCATCATCATGCATCGTGGCCTTCAACAAGCAGCACAATCCATAGGATCTCAGAGTCAATCTTGACCTACTGGAAGAAAAAAGGAAGAAAGTCCAAGTTCGGATGGCGGTCTACAGACGAAAGATGATCCGGTACTATAACTCCAAAATCAGAAGTAAAACATTCAGGATGGAGGACTTAGTACTTCGGCGAGTCACCGTCTCTCAATCTCAGAGCTAGGGAAAGCTTGCTCCAAATTAAGAAGATCCATATGAGGTGGTGGAGGTCGTCCAGCCCGAAACTTATCGTCTGAAGGAGCTCGAAGAAATAATTCTCCCACGACCATGAAACTCAGAAAACCTGAGCATGTACTACCAGTAATTTTTCCGCAATAAAACTCCTTCATTCCAACATTATTATTTTTTGGTGCAAAAATTATGTGATGACAGGAAAGAAGCAATTAGAAGTGGTCGTGTTAGAAAAGGGAGGAGAACCTCATCCTAATGTGAGTAGAGTCGAAGATCTTGTTCATTTTAGACGAGATGGGGGGAGAGGTCCTGACAACGATCCTTATGTACTCCCATAGTCCGTTAAGAACAGGAGAAAAATCTCGTCCTAACGTGAGCAAAGTCGAAGACTTCGTTCATTTTAGATGAGATGGGGGGAGAGGCCCTGACAACGGTCCTTATGTGCCATCACAGCCCATTAGGAACGGGAGGAGAACCTCATCCTAACGTGAGCAAAGTCGAATACCTCGTTCATTTTAGACGAGAATGGAGGGAGAGGCCCTGACAGCGGTCCTTATGTGCCTCCACAGCCCATTAGAAATAGGAGGAGAATCTCGTCTTAACGCAAGCAAAGTCAAAGACCTCGTTCACAAAGGACGAAGATAGAAGGAGAGGCCCTGACAGAAGGTTCTTATGTGCCCCCACAGTCCCATTAGAAATAGGAGGAGAACCTCGTCCTAACATGAGCAAAGTCGAAGGTCTCGTTCAGTTTAGATGAGGTGAGAAGAAAGGCCCCAACAACAGCCCTATTGTACCCAAGCTTTAACTTTGACGTCAACCTTGGTTAGAGATAAGATCTCCTCCGAACTTCAATCTGAACTGGCGCAGAGTCCTGAAGAGAACTTCGACAGTTGTCCATTTTTGTACTCCCTTCCTTCGAATTTCAAACTCGGGAGTAGAGGAACTATTATTGGGGATAAACCTTGCTCTCATCGAAGTCCAACCTAGTGCTTAGCCTAATGCAGCTGGTAATCATGAAAGAGCTTCGATAAAAAATTCTCTCCTCAGAAATCGAACCTCACCCGATCTCCTCCAGCAGCCGAACTCATTCAGTGGCTGAACTTATCCAGTTGGACTCCGAACCCAATCGAACTCCTCAGCAGCCAAACTTTTCCAGCGATTGAACTTCTTCCAGACTCCTTCAGTCGGGCTTCTACGGAAGCCGAACTCCGGACTCCTCCAGCAGTCGGGCTTCTATGGAAGCCAAACTCCTTTCGGACTCCTCCAACAGTTGAGCTTCTACGAAAGTCGAACTCTTTCCAGACTCCTCCAGTCAGACTTCTACGGGAGCCGAACTCCTTCTGAACTCCTCTAGTCGGGCTTCTACGGGAGCCAAATTTTTTTTGGACTCCTCCAACAGTCGAAATTCTACGGAAGCCAAACTTCTTCCAGACTGTTCCTTTAGATGGAATCCTACAAGCGATCCCACTACTGAATGGTTACCAACATCATTTATTACGACAATTACGATTGTCATTTAATAAGGATAATCATGATTGGCATTTATCAGGACAATTACGATAGGTATTTATCAGAATGGTTACGATGATCATTTACCAGGACAGTTACAACTAGCTTCGTTTATGAAAAGGAACCCTCCAGATACAGTCTCTCTAAGCTTTCTTTTTCTTTCCGAAATTCTATCGAACTTCTCTCCGAGCACTCCATTTCTATTGGCCAGAAGAGCTAACTTGACCGTCGGAGGATCCTACTGGAGCCACCATCACCAACTTCGGATGGAACTTTATTTTGTAGGTCATCGACAGCGACCTCGTCTTTCTCGACTCCAGCTCGATCCGATATCAATCAAATTTTGCATCAATAATATTCATTCACAAAAATTATAAAATTTTTTCACAAAATTATGATATTTCTACACAAAACCATATTTTCTATAGGGATGTTATAATTTTATGAAGGGATGTTATAATTTTTTTGAATGGATGTTATAATATGGTAGAAAAAATATTAAATATATATGAAAAGAATATTATAATATTTTTTTATAAAAATTATGATATCAATTCATAAAATTACAATATTCTTTCATAAAATTATATTTTCTATAGAAATATCATAATTTTATAATTTTATGAAGGATGTCATAATTTTTATTAATAAATATTATAATTTTTTTTAAAAAATATTTTTATTATTTAAAATTTTAAATATTATAAAATATTAATTATATATTAAAAAATAATTATTATATATTATAATAAAATTATGCTATGCAATCTATATAAATTTTTTTGCACCATAAATAATGTAGCTAGAATTACTCATGGTTATAATCATATTTCATACACGTGGAGAAGACCCGCTAGCTATTGACTCTGCCCACTGCTAAGGTCAATACCGTAATTTGGCCCGAACGCCGAGGGCACTTCAAACCGCCCGCCTCCCGTCGTATTTTTACACCGGAGCCGTGAAAGGGTGCGGACTGCGGAAACCAGCGAAAAAAAGGAGAGAAAGAGGGAAGGGGGACCTCCCTGCGACGTTAATGGTGGTCAGGGTTTTCTATTTCTCCACCTAAACCCCGCCCTTTTCCTGCGCCTTTTGGTCCAAGAAACCCCCCGTAAAACCTCGTCTCTTTCCACTAATTCGTCGATTTCTCCCTCGAATTGCCGTCCGAGAAGCCCCGTCGGCCGGAGTCCGGCGATGGCTGCGCACGGGAAGGTCTCCAGTTCGCTGAAATCCATGCAGGTCAGTGGCTCCTAGGGTTTTTCTCACTTCGTTCCCTTTTCTGGAATTCTCGGTTTCTTTTGGTGCCCTAGATTCGTACTTGGTGGTTTATTCAATTGAATCCAGGGAAGAATCCTTCGGAAAGGGTTTCTTTTCTTCGTTCTGTTTTTCTTTATGCTCTTCAGGAGCTGCGAGCTTGGCTCTAGCTTAGCTATCCAACAGTTGCAAAATTTGCAGAACTCTTAATTTGCTTTCTTGGCTCGTTCTTTGAATATTTTTTTTCCAGAGAATCACTTGTCTGCTCGTCTATATGGGTAGCTTTTTATGAATTAACAGTTGAAGTTGTTATTGCGTCTTAATTTAGTATATTAACGTGTTTAGCTGAACACACAAATTGCTTGGATTCTGTTGCGGAAGGTGGGTATTTTTGTTGCTACATTGCGAGTTCTACACGAGCACTATTTTTATTATTGTTTTTGGTTTCAATTAGGGTTCTTTTCTTCTGACGGTATGTCATGAGCGACCGTGCTTATGTCTTTGGGCCTTTCTTGTGCTTCTGACGGTATTTTTGTTGTGAAAAGTGATTGTGCTTGATGAAATCGTGATTGCATTGATGCCCTATAATTGGGATTTGGAAAGGGAGTCGTAGAAAGTTTATTAGTCCAGTATACCCCGTCGAGCTAGGTGAAAAACTCAAGGCATGATGAAGCACAGTCATGATGTTGCCCATGAAGCATTTAAAAGATAATTGCAGCAATGATGATATTCAGGCCTCCTTGTATTAATTTGCACGGTAATACTTGGGAACAATTTGGGATGAAAAATATGTGTTCATCGACATGAAGGAAAGTAGATTAACACTTTTCACGTCTCTCTCCTCCTCTGTTATTCTATAACATTGGTAGAAACAGAAAGCTGGAGTCAGTTATATAAAAATGATCTGATTGTCAGTCTGGTTAAAATTACAAGTTAGATCGCAGCCACTTTGGAACATGGAAGGTGAATGTTTTTCAATCAGCATGCAGACACTTGAGATGAATACATTGTCTGCAAGAAGAATATGTAAATGTTTTTGAACCTCGAGTCGAGTCATGTTAAGAACACATTTATAAGTCTCATGGGTGAGGATTAATAGGTTAACTTTGAGTATGGTGTGTGTGTCACTCAGAGAGTCTTATGAAAGGTGCATTGACTGTTTAATAACTTTCCTGAAGCACACATACGTTTAGTCAAACAATTGAAGACAAGGATAAATATGCAATTTTCATGTACGGTCATGAATTTTTGAATGCTGAAAGGAGGTGTTATAGATAGTGATAGATTTTTGACACCTTAAACCTCATATAGACAAGTTAACAGGATAATGCCGAACTGAAACAAGTTACGTTTTGATGCATCACTTCAGCATTTTTGCACCTTTGCAGTATGCAGTCAAGAACATTATTTTTCAAGGACCAATACAGTAACCATATATTTATAGTTAATATTGCAAGTTGCAACCTTACTCATTATCATGCAATTAAACTCAAGAAAAATTGCAAAGTGGAAAAAACCCACAACACATTACTCATGCTGATGTCTAACGTCGTTGTTGGTCCTTGCTCTTCTTGTTCCTTTCTTGTTATAGTTGAATGTTATCAGTACCATAATTTATAGGGATTCTGCACTGTTTTTGTTTATTTATTTTTTATAGCTGAAAACAAACATGGGAACAACTGTATTATGATAATCTTATGCATAGCCATCTCGAAGGGAGTGGCAAGAAACAATTCTGAAGGAGTGTAAAAAATCAAGTGGTCTGACCGAGAGAACCTAAGAAGAGTTGGTCATGAACTACGTATCTCAAAAAAATACTTTTTTTTTTTTTTTTTGTTATTTCCTTGCAACAATGCCATCTTTTCGAAGGGGCACAAGCATGAACTCAATGTTGAGTTATGGGCATTGCTCTAGTTCACATGGACAAAAATATGAGAATCAGATTTGCGTATCCAAGTGTTTGACTGTGCAAGAGGGAAAGGAGATATAGGGATACATAGGATAAATTACAGTTTTTAATTAGATTGTATACACACACACACACATCAAAGATAGATTATTTGTTAAGGTCTTTCAATTTACATGCTTCTTATTCATATCTTTACATTAATTATATAATAAAAATAATATTTTTCAAGTTATTTAAATACCTTCATCCTTGGACAATCACTAAAAAGAATGAATATTTAATTCTAACATGAAAAGTGAAGGTCAAACTCGTCACTGGAAGAATTCAACTCTCTACCAGTCTTTACAAGTCGTAGCTGTAGACTTTTATAAGTCACAAAGTGTTTGATTTGTATTTGACCCTGATTTTTTGAGCCAGACACAAATGTCAAAGTAACACAATATTTCTCTTAAGGTGAAAAATCAGAGATGGTTTGCATAGGGAAATCAGAGATGGTTTGCATAGAGAGGATTTTAAGTCGTTTCCATGTTTTTTTCACATTATATTCACAAAGGATGAGTAGCTTGGCTTATTTTTTTCTTTGTTGGACTTATAGATGATTGGCTGACTTATAATGTATAAGACTACTGTTTCACTGTTGTGCTTATGATGACAAGTAACACGAGAGTTCTGCCTTTCTCGTCAAGAGTTCGAGATATTGGATGATGCTTCTTTTTCTTCTTCTTTCTCTTCTTCTGTTTTTCCCTTTTATTTTATACAGTTCCATGCATCCTGGGTTCAGGCTGTAACAACCTTTTGCTTGAAACATGCAACTTTGTAGTGGAGAAGAAATTATCAGCAAGTACACAAAAAAGGGGCAAACTGGAAAATCAACATAGATGGTGCTTGGGCCATGTGAAACTAGATTTATACTTCATTCATCATCTCACTAGGTCAAACATTTAACCCAATCAGTGGTAATTTGGGATGGATTTTTGTTATTATGGCTATATGAGAGGAAAAGTACAAGGTATTAAGTAGGGGGAACATGTAAAGTCGGTTAGAAGAATTTTCCATTATTTCAATCATTATTTGCAATTGGTAAATGTTAGTATTCTGCATAAACGAGATGCGGTCATTTTTATGGATCATCAGAAACTATCCGAGTTGACAAGTTTTGATTGTTAAATTGTGCTAGATGGCCCACATTTTAAGTTGTTTGGAGAAGAATCTTTGTTAAAAGCAGAGTTGAAGTGATTGACCACGTGTGGGTCCCAATTATTTAAGAGGGGCATCAGTTAGCCTAGAGCATTTTAGGAACAAGGGTTCACAAATCCCATTTCTTAAAGTCTCGTTTCTTAAAGCAAACTTGCCTATATGGAGCCACCTATGAGCAACTAGGTTGCATATTATTTTGGTGTGAAAGGAAACAGAGAAGTTGGAGCAGGTGAATGATATAGCAGATCAATTCTAAGATTCTGTGGGCAGATATCCACAATCAAACCCATTTTTTTTCATCAAGGGTAGAAGGAAAGGAAGATCCACGTCTGGTTGAACTTTCAATCTAACTGGTGTGTTAGAAGGGTGAGAGAATGGCCTATTATTTTTTAATCCCACATTCAAGAATAGTAATTTGCTGATGTTTTGAGCTTGTGGCTGATCAATGACAACTTCTGGATGTTCCAGACTGTAGTCTGTAGCTTGACTTTTTTCTGTTTTTGGCATATAAAACATGTTTGACTATGAAGAACAATAAAAAAGTGATTTTAAGCAGCAAAGACATTGATGGAGAAGGTCACAGACTCCTCTACGGAATTTTGACGACAAATTAGGGTTTTAGGGTGCTTTTCTATCAAAGGTCATTTTCATGAGTTAGAAGACCATCAAATGGGGTTTCACATTGCTTGAAATGCATAGGAACTGCTTAATTACTTACTCATCTTCTTCATGTTTATTTGAAGCTTAATAAGATGCTTTAATTAACAAAGGATTTCTCAATTGTTTTTTTTCATATGCAAATCACCCTTCCCCAAAAATAAAAAAACTGTTTTCATTCGGTAATGGCATGGAAAATTTGTCAAGGCAAAGATTGTCATCTCTTTTAAGTCTTGTTTGATCGCCAGAGCAATGCCATTCCAAGTCATTGTCAACATGATCAAAGTTGGATTTTTTTTAATCCCACACTGAAGATTCATATGATTAGATGGTCTGAGATCTAGAACCTTCCTCATGATCAGTGTGCTTGTACATTCACTTACAGTGGGCTGAACATTGTTACAACTTACAGTACAAAGTTACCTAGGTTCGGATTTGAATATGCAATTAGTTTATAGAAGGCTTGAAATGTGGTGCTTAGGCTCTAAGCATTACATCAGCACATGAGGTCAAAAAAGCTATGGGATTTGAACTTGGGAGAATGTGGATACCCTATACAGGTACATACATTGTGGAAATGGATCATGGTCTCTTTTGAAATATAAATCTCTTTGTAGTGGATTTGAGAGAAAAAGGAAAAATGGTTTTGCTAGCATTTTGATGATGTTATACCAGCAACAGGAAAGCATGAATTTTGATAATTGATGAATGAATTTGCTAGAATATAGCTTTTGAGAGGATTAAGTGATATAAGTAAAGCTGATTTTGAAGGTGCAAGCCCATCAAGACATGTCCGTTCGTCTGTCAAATGGTGAGAAAAAGGACGAGCCTTGCCCTTTTTCATTTGTTTCCAGTAATGGATGAAAAGTTACACTGCCATGGCAACAAGACATTTGAACCTGGTCAACAGTGGAATGCTTCTGCATTGCTGAGGCCCTTCTTGTTCCCTGAGAAAGAAGGTTAGACTGAATTTGGGGACAGGATGGTTCTATTCTCTATTTTGTATTAAGTCTGGAGAAAGGATCTTCATTGTGGAATTTTATATATTCCTATGTGCAAAAGAAAGCTCGTTTCTGCATTTATTGCTTAAACCTTGGTACTGTTATCTTAGAAATACATGCAGTTGGAAATCAGTGAGCTTTCAATCCTTTGTCACATATGCAGGACTCATGACTCATAAATTGATCTGATCGCCCCTCTTGCATGCTTAATAAGAATTTTCATAACTAACATGTTTATTTTCTTCTTCTTCTTCTTTTTAAAATTTTATGATCAGTTTAATTCGTGTATTTAGGTTTGTTAGTTCTATCTCTTTGCTAGCTCCTGTTCTTCTTTAGGGTTGGGGGGGGGGCGCGTTGGTAAATCTATGTATATGTTCGCTTTTCAGATATTGAAGCTCTTTCTTTCTTCTTCTTTTTTTTTTTTTTATGTTTTTATTATTTACCTTTTGACTTTTGCAAGCTCATATGTTAAAAAAAAAAAAAAAATCCTTAAACTGAACTGGTTCTTATTCATTGTCCATCTACAAGTCATTTATTATCACCATGCTGCTGATCTGCATTAGAGTTTTTGACAACTAATTTATTGTCTAATGCTGATGCACATTCCATAGTTTAAACTGGCATGTTTACAGCTAAATAACTTTATATTATCAGTATCAATGTATCATTATAATCCATGGTTCATTTTGTCATTTTCTTCATTTCTTCATTTACATTCAATCGATGGCAGTTTTTTTGTTTTTCAATTGGATGGTTTCATGGATTTATTTTTTTGGGGACATATTTAATGACCTTTTGGCCTCTTTGTTTATTTTTACTGCTGTGACATATCTGCATTGCAACTTCTGGGATAACATTATTAACTGATTGGTGGAAAAAATATTTCAGCGTGTCAAAGTTTATCGCTTGAATGATGATGGCAAATGGGATGACCAGGGAACTGGGCATGTTTCTGTGGATTATTTGGAGGTCTAACCCTTCTACACCATACTTTTTCCTATTTTTTTTCATTTGTAGTTATCTTCTGATTTTTATTTTAATTGTTTCTTGTAGTTGTTCATGAAAAATTAACTCGTTCTTTTTCAGTGACATTTTTTATTTGCTATGGTGTGGGGTAGTTTAAAAAAAAAAAAAAGATGTAGTGTTGAACGGGGGCTTGAAATGGGTTGATGAAGCAACATTGAATTGTATGAGAACTGGACTATAGGAAAGATTTTAGTAGTTACTCTGTATGGGGGTTTGTAGGGTTATAGTCATAGAAAATGGATCTTAGGTTTGAACGGGTCATTGTGGTATCCCTTTAAGGAACACAATACTTTGTTTTTGCCAAATTTTTTTTAAAGACCCGGAATTATTTAAACGTTGAACCATTAATGATGAGATAATGAAAGAATAACCATGTATATGCTTGGGAAGCTAAACAGCGTAGATTCAAATTTTCATGTTTCCAGGTAAAGGAGTAAGAAGTTTGAAGTTTTAACTAATGAATTTAACTTGATAAAATTGTCACCAGCAAATACATACTAGTTGTTACTTGGTGTTAAAGGAACCATTCTTTTAAGCATGGAGTTGTCAGCATAAAATCGGGCAGACGCCAGAGTGGTCTGGCCATTTATATGCCTATTATGCTTGGTTGAAGCATGTGCATATCGTATTTGATCAAGACCTAAAAGAGAAAGATTGATTCATGGTTTGGTCCTCAGGATGATGAGATATCAAAACTGCTGCCACATGGTTAGTATAAATGGACTTCCCTTGTGTTTCACACATCAGGGAAATACTTAGGTTTTTTACAAGCTAGGATGACTAAAAGAAAATAATTAAAGAATAGGTTTGACTTTGTGATATCTTTGATGAAGGTCGCTGTTTTTCATGAGATAGCAGACTAAGGTGGATTTGGAATCTTTCGGACTTGGCTGGTTCCTAGAACTTCAAACTCCCTTATGCTTCCCTTCTTCTATTTCTTCTTTGTTTTTTGCACTTTTTTTGATGCATCAGGCTTTTCTATGAACAAATACCCTCCATATTTTATGATGGTCCATTTTGTTGTCACTTGAATTAGTTGATTGTACTATGATTTTTCTATTGCTATTTATGCATATGTATTCTTTGTTTACGCATTTTGGTTGTTAATTTTGAGAATGGAATTTTTATAATTTTTTTGGCAAACATGAAGTTATAAATTTCTTGGCAAACATGAAGACCGATTATTGCACAAACCTCTTTTGGAGTTGTGATTGAAATCTGAGGATTGAAATATTCTTTTGCACTCAGCGGGTCAGGGGCTGGCACATTATTATGTCATTCATGTGCCTATGCTTGTAAGAGCATGTAAATGTGTTGATCCAAACTTGGCCTGTGCAGGTGCATGCCAACCTGGCATGTGTCGGCATGGATTGACATGATGGTCTAATACACATGCTAAAGGGTAGATACTGTTCTCACTTGCCCTTAGCTTGTTAGCATGGTAAGTGCTGCACGGCAGGCCAGCCTAAGCCATATCGAAAACATCGAGTCTGTTGGAATGCAACAAATATGTTTTTGTGGATCATGTATGCATGAATGAATAATTTTTTGACAAGTAAGACATAGGTTTTTAGGATTTTCACCTTGCATGTTGATTTGAACATCTAGGAAGATGATCCATCATTGCGCTCCTAATACTTGATACCTGTTTCTAAGCTTGTGTACTTCTGGTTGAATGAGAGCCCTTGCTAGGCTGCACCTGCCACCCCCCACTCCCCCCTTCAGGGAGGGGTTGAGTGAGGGAAAGAGAGTATCGATGGGGATAACCTCCTGTGTTGCTATTAGTGGCAAACCTTGGGGGAAGACCGTGGATTTGCACATCCTAAGCATAAAGAAACCCACCTTCTTTATCAAAAGCATAAACAACACTCTTATTTGTGCTAAGTAAGCTGGAACTAGCTGCCTACCAGTCTGAAGGCTTAGCAAGCCCTGCCTTGCTGCCAGAAACATAATGTGTGACTTTCTTTTGGGTTAAATTATCCTGTAAAATGGTGACAGAACAGAGGTTTGAAATAAGTTAATTTGGTCTATAGGTCTAATAAACTCTTATTAATGTTATTGATTAAATTGTAAGTGATCTAAAAAAATAATACTGCAACTATTTAAGGTGAATATTTTGTATTTTAAGGTTAATCGATAAATATGATTACTATATGTCAAGGGATGTGTTAACTGCATTGTTTATATTATTGTGTTCATCATGTCGTAGGAATTGATTAGACACCAAGGAATTTTCTCTCCTAAGAAAAACCATTCTTCAAGAAATAATTTTATTTTATATATTAGTAGCTGCTAGAATAATTTTATCCAAATTCTTTTGTTGAATCACCGGCACTGAATATTATTGTCTGAGCATTCTTTGACCTGGTCTCTCTAGTTAGCGGATCCCAGCATTCTGCATCGCATGCCAATAACAATTGTGAGAACAGTAACTCGCTACACTAGTTTTAGGAACAACCTAGCAGAACCAACCTTGGTTCCCTTATTAATGCCCGAAGCAATCAGTTGAGGCTTTACAATTTCTTGTGGATCTTTAAGTGTCACCACGTGCTAGTATGTTATAAACATAATACAAATGGAAGAAAAAAGCACATCTTCTTACCAAATGAATCTCCTGTATAGGATCAGGTCTTGGTCAGGAAACCAACTCTAACAGTTTATAGCCTTGTACTCATGATGATTTTGAAATTTCCATTGCAGGGTTTCAATAAATGGAATTACTTTTATTTAACCTATTCAATAACTCCTTATTTTATGTTGATTGTATGATTTGCAGAGGTCGGAAGATCTTGGTTTGATTGTGATTGATGAAGAGGATAATGAGACATTATTTATGCATCGCATCTCCCCGGATGACATCTACAGAAGACAAGAAGGTGCAGAAACCATTTGCCTTGCATTTTCCAAGCTGGCCAGCTTTCTTTCTTTCTTTCTTTCTTTTCTTTTCTTTTTTTTTTTTATAGAATGTGGTAAGTGGTGGCTTACATATATATCATATTGTTTTAGACACAATCATCTCATGGAGAGATCCAGAACTAGCTACCGAATTGGCATTGAGCTTTCAAGAGGCTATGGGATGCTCCTATACATGGTTTTCAATTCCCTCTCTAGCATCTTCTTTGTTAGTAGGTTCTGGGTTTGACATTTGCTTTATATGCTGTATTCATTAATGCATATTGTTGTGGAATGTTATAGGGACCACATATGTGGCGTACAAAGAAACTTGCATTTTAGTAGTCTAGGAAGTAAGTATTTGTTTCATATATTCTTTTATCTGTTATCATGCTCTTTTTTGTATGACTTATTTCTTTTAAAGATCTCGAGATCGGCCCTCGTCCAGCAATGGAATGTCTAAAAGCTACTAGTGCTTTGCAATCAAATGGTAACTTTTACCCCTGTAGTTGGTCTTCCACTCTTGCTTGTATTTTTGTGCTGTAAGCTGATTGTTGTTTGAATCGCATAACATGTATCACAGATGGGAAAATTAATTAAGGAATAAGAACAACTTAATCCTTGTAAAAATAGAGTATACTGAGAAATACAAAAAAATTGATCATTGAAGAGAGTTTTTTTTTTTTTTTTTTTTTTGGCACTAGTAAGTTTTGCCTCCCAAATTATATTTGCTAGTACTAATCTGTTAGTTAGCTGTCCTGTTAGCTCTGAGGGCATAGTGCTGTTGTCTGTTGGCAACGTAAATTAAGACCATTGGTCACTTTGACTTGGAAGGTACTAAGTAGAGATTAGCCTCTGGTTGTGGCAGGTGTTGTACTGCATGTAACTGTCCAAACTAAAGGTCAACGGTGTGTATTCCAACTGGAAATGCAAAAAGTCTTTTGAAGCTTTATTAGAAAGAAGAACATTTTTATCTTCTAGGTAACTTAGAAGCCAATTGTGAAATGACATTGGATTATCAATTGAAGACAGGAACAGAAAGCATGAGTGTATACAATGGAAACAGATTAAATTACAAACTCTGACAACTGACCGGTGGTGTGCGAGTTTTTATCTTTGTAACTGGAAAATTTGTGTGTTTTCCACATCCATTCCATAGGACAACATGCTGCTTCTGAGTAATCCTTCAGCCACATTTTTTGGTCCCTAAACTAGATAATAGCAGCCTTCAACCCATGTCAGTTTTGGGCTTGGGCTGTATCTATTGCATGAAAGAATGATTAATCTTGTTTCACGATGTCAACTGTTGGATCGCATTTTATACAGCTTTTAAAGCACAACATCTGCTTTGTGATTTGTGCCATGGATGGAAGGAAGAGGTTTGTTGCACTTTGAAAACTGTGCAAAGCACGATCCAACGGTTGACATCACACAAGAAGATCAATCATTCTTTCATGAGAAAGATATCACCTGAACCTGTCCGTTATTCTTTTTCGATTTTATAGAAATTTCAAAATGGGCGTACTTTAAGACAGATTGCCAAAACTTGCTTAAGAACAAGTGGCCACTGTGTAACAAAATGGATTTTTCATTGCTTTATGATGTTTAATATCATTTTTCTGTGTAATTTTCTTTGCCTTGGGCATCACCATCACTTAGGTCTCATAGAAGTCATCTTCTTTGCTCTTGTATTCAAACTTAATCCTATTAATTGCTGCCCATGTAGGCTTCTTAAACAATTTTATGTGTACATTGATTGTTAATCCAATGATGATTGTTGATAATCCTTTTTGCTTCTTTAAACATAACTCTGCAACTACTCTTGCATTAATTTCCTGTTTGAGCAAGTGTTAGAAGATTTATTCTAATTTCTAATAGGGAAATAAGCGTGCACGTTGACAACAGCGAAGGTTTGTCGCCACCACAATAAGAGATGATAATCTTTAAGTATGTTAGGTGCATGAGGAAGTCACTTTGAAATATTACATATAGTTTGTCACTTTTGTATTGCACAGATGGATAAAGCTAGCACAAATAAAGTCTTTAGGAGGTGAGGCTAACCAGTTGGAACTTGCATTAGATGCACTACATGGCATATTTTCCTGAGACATGTAAAACATTTTTTTTTTTAAACTTGGGGGGAAGGTGTAAGGATATAAAGCATTTGATTGATAACATGGATTATGTTGTGCCAGTGGAATGAGGGCCTTGTTCTGACATGATATGTGCCATCACATGCTGTGCTGGTGCTTAGCATGCAATAGCACAGTTGCATGCCAACCACTAGCGCACAGCAGGTACTGTGCTAGTGCTGCATGCTGGTGAGGCACCGGCAAAAAACGTGCAATGTGAAATTTGTGCATACTGACCAATACTAGGTATTATGTAATTAATGGGACATCACTCTAAAAACATTTAGGAGCATCATATTGATTGTCCATACTTGTATTGGAATGTGAAGATATTTTCATGTATAGATAGCAAATGTTATCCTAAAGCCACAAATGAAATTGCAAAATAACCCAGCTTGACTTCTATAAAATGCAAAGAAATCATTTGGTATATCATCCCTGTTGCATAATTTAAGGTTAAAGAGCAAGCCATCCTCCTTGGATTTGGGGTTATTATGTTATCTATCTCAGCAGTGGTTCCTATCAGAGACCAACTTAAGGTCATCACATTACACACACACACACATACATACATACATATGCATGTACATACATATACATATATAGATACATACATACATATACCTATATAGATACATACATACTACAAGTAGCTGGTACTGTGATTAAGCAGTTCCTTATGTGCATCTAAAGTGGTAGGGTGGTTTATATGTTTTAGGCCTTGTGCTGTTATGCAACTGCCCAAATACTGCTTAGCTTATGTAGTAGCTGAGCAAGTTACTGTGAAAAATCTTCTCAACTCTTAAGCAGCCATTTCATAAAATTCATTTTACACAGTTCTCTATGTATGAACAGCTATTCTGTTATGAAAATAAGGTAATTCTAGACTAATAACTAAGAAAAATAGATAAATTTTATTGTTCAGAATATTTGATTTCTACTTTTAGTAATATGGTAAAATGCTGTTTGATCTACGAACTGCCATTAAAGGTCTGATTCACACTTTCATTTGTAATATATATATATATATATATATATATATATATATATATAAACTGTCCTAGTCTTTGACTATGTCAAGCATTAATCTGAAGTTGCTTTCTGTGTTATTTTAGAATGCATGCTAACTTGTTTAAGATTAATGAAGTTAAGTTCATTGTTTTTAGCGTTGGCCCTATTAGTACTGCCTTGCTCGTGTTAGGTTTGACAGCCATCAAAATCATGTTTTAAGAAGTATGTGAACCTGATATAGTTTGATATAGCTGCATCTTTACATCCTTTTGTTCTTTCTTGGTGTGAGACATGGATGGCTGATGTATTGTTACTGCTTTCTGATGGTAATATTTTGGCTGCATCAAGTTACGAAGTTCCAAACTGGTTAATTACTTGAGTTCTTGCCTTCAAGGAAATTTCTAGTTATTTCCACATGCTTAAATTTCCAATAGCAGAACTTAGTGTATTGTGATCCCCTGTTTTTTATATCTCGCAGCTTTCTGTCTGATTTATGTTTAATTTTTTTATTTGTATTAGTAGATTTTGCTACCTTATCCTTGTTTTAAAACCTCTTATAGTTATTTATAGAGTGGACATTGACTGTACAGTTGCATTATAGATAATCATTTTGGCTATATTTGCAGATGAATCATTTCGTGCTGTTAACAGTGAATTAAGAGAGCTTCCATCTGTTGAATTATCTACGCTCCCTTTAATGTTAAAGGTTAGAATGATATGCACAACAATAATGATTTTCATTTTCTATCATGCTACTTCAGAATACTCTGCTTTATGTTCATTTGTAGTTTAGAGCTGTTGTTATTATTCAGTCATCTGGTGTATTCTGCTACTGCTTAAGTTTTGCTTCTTAATTAATTCAGATACAAAGCCTGTGCATCTTTTGCTGTTCCTTAGAAAATTACACTGTGATTTTTGTTCTTCTGTTTTGTTTGATTCCTAGGTCAAAGTTTGTTTGCTGTAAATATGGCTTCATTGTACTACACAGGACTTGAAGTTGTTGTTGTTGTTGGTGTGGGTGTGTGTGTGCACATTTTTTTTTTGGGTCTGAAAATTTGTAGCCACAATTTTATTATCTTAATACAGAAGTCATATAATACCTGGGTAAAGATATAATGGAACTATAATAATTCCTTTCATCTGGATAATCAAATGCTACTGCATACCAGTCAGTCATGGTATCTACCAGTGTGCATGCACGAAACTTCTGGAGTAAACAAGACAAAGATACAAGGTTCAAACTCATCAATTTATCAAACGTAAACAAGCCTAACTATGTTATTCCACCTGTCAATTGAACAAAATTTATATTGATATAAAATGAGCCTATTAGGAGTATGTTGTTTGGTGGGTTATTTTAGGATATAAAATCTATGAGGTTTTGACCCATGTCAAACTTAATGCACGAACCTTTTGTTTCATATCTGAATTGCCTATTAGTCATCTTTATTATGTTATCTCATCTACATTTCTGATCAAATGGCTAGAGGACATTATCTTAAAACAATGATGTCATTTGGACCAATAATGTGACAAAAGAGCCACTCCTTAAGCAACTTTAAATCAGTGCTATGACAATATTACACACATAATGTGTTGTCGTTAAAGATCAGTTTTTTTTTTTTTTTTAAATCACTATTTAGCTCTGTGGCTTTAAAATTGACTAGCTTCAAGTCCTTAAAAGTGGAAACTTTTTTTCAGATCCTGTCTTCTTGATCTCATCTAACTTCTTTTCTCCATCTTTTCTTCAGTCTTTTAAACCAAATTCCTTGACCTGCTGTTCACCTTTGTCTTTCTTGCCTATATATGTTTGGTCTTTTGAATTTTCTGGTTGGGTTCTTCTGAAGTTCAAAGAGGAAACAAAACAAAATTTGTGTGATATGCAGGACAAAACGTGAGCCCCAATATTGGGCCTTGATTTTCTGGATACAAACCTACATTAGCTAATTTATTGGGCCACGGTAGAGTTACTGGTATTTTGTAGTCCTTCAAACAGGGGCTAGTTGAAACAACTAAATGATAGCTTGCATTTCTATATCCCTATTTACTTATATGTTCTCTTGTTACTTTATACGTTTTCTTCTATTGCATCTTTCTGTATGTTCATGCATATGTGGAAGTTCTAAAATTGGCGGTTATATATTTTGTTGAGCTCTTTGAGTTAATGCATTAAGTTTTCCAATTGGTTAATAATATGCTTTGGAACGAAAATTATTTTTATTAATTTGCATAATCTTCTTTCTTGGTTTTCCTTGTTTATCATTGGAACCCTAATAGTGTTAAGTTGGTTGATTCTAACATGCAGACAGTGTTGGAATGTGGCATTACGGATCAGATGCGTGTAGCAGAATTAATATTACAAAATGTGAGCATCTTGCTGACTTTTATTGATTCAGTTGCCTAGTTGGAAATTCTGAAATTGTCGATCAGAAAATTAATTGTTAATCTTTTGGAATGTGTTCCTTTGATCTTCTTTTGCACCTGATATGTTTCTGATATAAATGGTTTTATTCCAGTTGCTGCATGTATGAAGCTAGTTCCTTTAGTTAAGATATGTTACAGAAAGTTTTATCGTCACTTGAAAAGGTGATACAATGCCATAATGGACAGAACAAAGTAGGATTGTTCCATTGTAATCTTAAGAAAGCATGCATGCCCTTATAAGTGTCTTAGGAAATTATTTTAATCTAGTTGAGCACTTCCATACGTACATCAATCAGGCAGTTGTACACATTATATATATATATATATATATATATATTTTGCCATGATACATCTTATTATGTCCATTCTGTCGATTCATATTAATTTGTTGGTGTAGTTGAGAGTCTGCAGTAAAGATGCTCAATGTAAATAATGCTTCTTGTTGCCTCGACTTTTCTTCTGTATGGTGGCTTTTGGTATACCATGTTACCATGATCCCTGCTCCATCAATTAGGGTCTGGTCATTTGCATGGTAGTGGATATGAACTACTTCACATAGCTTATCCAAATTATCCACTCTGGGATGTTGGGCCTATGCAAGTTGAGTAACATATCTTGGGTTAAATATTGTTTCCCAAGCTAGGCAACCTTAAAAAATTATCACAAGAGAAACTTAAAGGCCACATTGTTTAGACTAACTATGCCGGTGGTGGTCCATTGTTGACTATGCAGGCTTCCATAATTGAGCTTATCAGACCATTGATAATGTTTCCTTCAACAGTAGAAAGCAGCAAAATTAAAGTGAAAAGCGGGTAACATAAAATAGGAGGGAGAAAAGAAGTCAATCAAAAGAGAGAGGGCCGGTAAGTGCCATCTGGTTTCTGTGGCCTTGGACACTGGAGTCAAAAGGTGGTTTGACTGGAATATCATGGAGGGGTTGTGGGGGTGGTGTGGCAGGTTTTGTGGCAGAGAAGGAAAGGAGATACAACAAAGTTTACCAACTCCATACTTCCAAAAAGTTGTCAAAAATTGGGCAGTGGTATATAGAGTTGATAGCAAGAAATAGTTGATGACAACATCTTTACCGCAAACTTTCCTGTAAGTACGAACTTTTCTGAGCTAGCCAAGTAACTTTATATGAGATACAGTTACATGACGAAGTAGATTATGGTTTCCAAGGAAGCCTGGCATAAGATACACCCATCTCTCATAAAAAACATCGGGAACACAACATTCAAAGAAAAAAGGAAATAGGGAAGAGTGAAACAAAGGCATCACATAATAATGCTAGTTCAATATGTGTCCAACTATTACTAACCCCCCCCTCCCTTTTTTTTTTTTTGTGTGTGTGTGTGTGTGTGGGTGCAGCAAGAATTTTTCCCTAAGCTAATGGAACTTTTTAGAATGTGTGAAGACTTGGAAAATATGGATGGTCTCCACATGATTTTCAGATTGGTCAAAGGGATTAGTAAGTGCTCATCATGTTGTTTTTTTATGTTCAATATCTAATTCCTTGCTAACCTCAATGACATGATTTTTTCTTTGTTTTTTGTTTTGCAGTTCTGTTGAACAGCACACAGATCTTTGATAAAATTTTTGGGGATGAACTAATCTTGGACATTATTGGTTCTCTTGAATGTAGGCTTATTTAATTTCATGTTACTTTTTGTTGCTACTTCCTTTTATCAGTATCAGATCCTTAGCTATTTTATTGATGGTCTGCAGCTGTAATGTTTTTTTGATGCTTCATGCTATTTGCATGCTGCTTTTTAACTAACTCTAATATCAGTTGGTGGTATTTGTGATTTTGCATTAAATGCCAGCCTTTCTTTCTCGTTTGGTCTATCTTCCTTTTTTTTTGCCCCTTTATGCATGTTTTGGTAGAGTTTTTTTTTCCCTTTTTTGAAATAGAGCTGGGGCTGGATTGTCCTATTCATGCCATGCTAATGACCTTAATTTGTTCATGTGTTTCAACTTTTCTGACTCTACTCAAGGATCATGAATCTATGCCTTGGTCACTTGTTATATTGCCTCTTTCTCTGATTTCTTTTTCCTCTTGTATGAGCGGAACCACCTTGAGAATCTGAGTCCACATATGCAGTGGCAATTAATTGGAATGATTGGCCCAAGCAAAATTTGCATGAGAAGTTGATTTTAGCATCTATGACAATGGTGATGCCATTCCATGTTCTGCAGTGACCTGTGGAAGTATAGGGAAAAGGACCCAATAAGAAAAATTAGGTTTTGTTATATGTTATAGCAAGGTGCTCAATATACTAAAAGTTTAGGTTTGTCGAACCGGTACTAGAGGGCGTGTCTTTAGTGATTGGTTCAGCATGGTGTTTTGGGGCATACTGAAACAGGAAGAGGGGAGGGAGGAGGAAGATTGTTTTGAGGGGGGGGGGGGTTTTGCCTGCGACGTTGTCATTGTAGAGTTGGGGGACCTCATTGGTGGCATTGTCATTGTCGAGCTAGGGGACCTTGTTGGTGGCATTGTTGTTGTCATTGGTGATGGAGCCTTTAGGGTTTTGAGGGGGGGCGGGGTGGAAGCCACGACCTTAGGTTAGGGTATTTGTTCCATTTTTGGAAAGGAAGGCTTTTTTTTTTTTTTTAAAAAAAAAAATTTCTGTTGCCCTTGATCCAACTTGAATGTTCTTTAGGGCAACATGTTTACTCTCTCCTGCTCGCTTGTTTTTGTTTGATGCTCCACTCACAGTTTCCCCACCCTTGCCTAGCATTCCACTTATGAGAGAAAGAAAGGGGGGGGGGGACCATTTATTGCCATTTGGAAAGTGAATCTTATTGCAAGACATCGAGTGCACGTGACTGAGTGAGGCTTTAATAAAACTGAACTGAAGATGGCGAACTATACTAGTAACTGACCGGTTTGATTTGGTATGCCCCGAATTGGCTGGTTTTACATGGTTTGGCTAAGCATGCTGAAACTGTTCTTCTCTAGGAACTCTTGTTGAACTACTTTTGAGAATTGACTTTTAAAATAAACAGAAACATCATAAAACTGTCTCACATACTCTTTGCTTTATTTATATTTTACTTATTTGTTTACTTTTATAATGTTTCAGGTGCCACCTTATGTGAAATAAATAAATAATAATCATAATATAATTCTAGTTTTCTAATGTGAAATTTGAAACACTAATACACCCTACATGATTTTTTTTTTTTTAAAGAGATGCTTTGATAACTTTATGAGGGATATTTGAATTATGAAAATTTGAAGGGTTTGGATGTAATAATTTATTAGTCTAGGTGTTGGTCTGGTGTGGAAGACTTTAGTTGCTTTAACCAGTTGTTCTCTTGGATCCATTGATAACTTAATTGTTACACTATCTATGTAGGATTTTACAAACATGTAATTGCTTTCATGTAATCATATTCTGCTTATCCTTGGTGGCTGTGAC
This sequence comes from Cocos nucifera, assembly GCA_006176705.1. Taxonomy (NCBI): domain Eukaryota; kingdom Viridiplantae; phylum Streptophyta; class Magnoliopsida; order Arecales; family Arecaceae; genus Cocos; species Cocos nucifera. The sequence goes on along the minus strand of QRFJ01000087.1, from coordinate 399,967 downwards.
TGGAAAGTGCGTTAGATCAGTTACTGATGGGTTAGCTTTTTATTTTCATCATATGTTGATGATGTTGTGTATTATGTATAGGGCTATAACATGGGTCACAAATCTTCTTGAACCGTGTTTACAATTTTAGTAGGCATGTATGTCTTGTTCTTGAATAGATTTTATGTTTTTTAGCCATCTGAGAGGCGTCTTGAAATGGAGGTTAATGTTAAGCATGTATTGGTTGGAGTAGTTTCTCTTATTTAGATCAGTTCACCAACCGATAGGCATTTTCAGTATCTCGTTTTATTGTATGTCATTATTACATCATGATGCCATTATCTTCAGCATTTCCTTTTTTCTTTTTGATTAACTAAATTAAATGATTAAAAAAAAATCCACTTAATGTTATGTTGCCTTTTTGTACAGTTGATCCTGACATCCCTCAGGTGGTGCAGCATCGTGCTTTTCTCAAAGAGCATGTGGTTTTTAAAGAGGTAAATCAGTTGGGAGATGCAACTGACCACTTCATCTATTTTATTAAATTTCAAAATTTTAATTTTCTTGCAGGCTATCCCTATTAAAGATTCCTCAGTATTGTCAAAGATACACCAAACCTACAGAGTTGGTTATGTGAAGGTCTGTAAAATATTTGCCCTAGTGTTCATCATTTATTTGAATCTCTTGTAGGATTCTTATTGTTGTTGGTACATCTTTAGGATGTTATTTTACCAAGGGTATTGGATGAGGCTACAATAGCAACTCTTAATTCAATCATTCATGCAAACAACGCTGCTGTGAGAATCTCAACTTTGACCTTTCAGTTGATTTAATTTTTGGTGATTCTATCATGTCTATTCTTTAACATACTACATATGATTGCGCCGTAGGTTATATCTTTGTTGAAAGATGATGCTTCTTTTATTCAAGAGCTATTTGCAAGGATGAGGTCCACATCAACTTCTGAAGGATCAAAAAAGGAATTGGTAACAATATATTCTGTGTTCATGCTTTGCATATCTATCACAATTGTTATGGTTTCTTATTTTGGGTGTTTATTTTGTTTTATTTCCCTTCATGCACGGTCTCAAAATTGTGTGGGACGTCCCTTGGGACACCAGGATGGGGAACCATCCTAAGTGTTAGCATAGGACTGTCTTGACATTGTCCTAGCATCCCAATCATCACATCTTGGGATATCCTTTGTTCCAAGTGTTGGGACAGGGTGGGACAGTGGCACATCCTATCCCATGGGCAAACCGGGACAGCCCAGTCCTAGGATTTAAAAACTTGTCTTCATATATTATGACTGTTGATATTTAGATAGCATTCAGTATAAGGTTTATAGAGTAACAAAGTTATTTTGTGGAATGAGGACCATGTATACATTTTCCCCTTACTGATGAAGTAAAGTTAATTTCATTTATTCATTTCATGGTAATCTTCGGTTTAATATTTCAACAGCTCCCAGGTGTAATATTTTGTACTGAGAAAGACCATACAACAAATTTGTATTTACGTTCATCTTGGCCATCTAATTTTAGTGGCTAATTTCATTTCTCTGTGAGTTGATTCCAAAAGTTCCAGACATCAAAGTATGAACTGCACATAATTGCAAGAAGAAAAGAATCACTCTTACAATCAATATACACATGAAAACATGTGAAACGAATGCACAGCAGGTTCTTTTTCTGCATGTTCTGGGCATGTCTTAAGTCCTTTTTTAGGATAGCACAATATATAGAGAAATTTCAATGCTGTCTCGAGTTCTGGTAGCAATATAAGCATTGAAATCCACTTCTCTTTGCATGCCAAGCTCGGGAATGTGTGTGCAAGCAAATTTCCAAGTACAAATATGTAGTGTATGTATGAATTATGGTGGTCCACAAGTTATTTTTAGCATGGGTTTTCGTGCATTCATCATTCAGGACATTGTAGCCCTGCTGAATTTTGACATTCGTAGCTTCCATTATTGTTTATGACCTTTTCTTTATGGACCGACTGATGTGTGTTCTTCATCCTTCAACAGGTATTATTTTTGCATGAATTCTGCTCTTTGAGTAAGAGTTTGCAGCTGGTACAGCAGTTGCGGCTATTTCGGTATGTCATGATTCATATAATGATTTGCTTGTTTGTATTTTGATTCCCTTTTTTGTTTGTATCCTGAAAACTTGGCCATAGCAAAAACCAGAAAGAGGACCTTGTTAGAGGCCTACCGTACAAATGCTCTGTTTGGATGGTTTAATATATTATGATATGAAAAAATATGATATAATGCTATTCATATTAGTTGGTGACTAGTTTGGTGAGATGCTTGTTATTTTCATTTTATTGTGATTGAATTATTAAATACTCGCCAAAAAGTGCTAATTTAAATAGAAATTAAACAATATACGTGAAATCTTGGAAATAAAACTTATATACTTTTCTATTTATCAGTATGCAATCAGATATAATGACCAAGATAACCTAACCCATGAGATGTAACATATAAATGGTGAGCTTTAGGGATTCAACGCTGCAACTGCAAAAACAGGATTCTATTTTCAGAATGACATACATACATACACACACACACACACACACACACACACACACACACATATATATATATATATATATATATATAGAGAGAGAGAGAGAGAGAGATTGGGCTTCGATCGACCGAAGCTTAGCTTATATCCGGTCAGATCTCCGAACATTTGATCAGTGCGCATCTTTGAGCCAACTGAAAAAAAGACGCGGGCTTGAAAAAACAAATGGAAAAAAAAATTCAGAAAAAAATTTGAACCTGAAAAAATCGAAAAAAATTCAAAAAAAAGTCTGAAAAAATTCAGAAAAAAATCTAAAAAAAAATTTTTAATTGAAAAAAATAATAAAAAAAAGAAGGCGCCTTCTTTCTTAAAGAAAGAAGGTTTTGCCTTCTTTCTTAAAGAAAGAAGGTTTTGCCTTCTTTCTTTTTTTTTTTTAAAGATTTTTTTGAATTTTTTTTTAATTTTTTGGGCTTGTTTGAAATTTTTTTTTCAACTCTTCAGTTTTTTTTTTTTTTTTTTTTTTCCAGCATGGGGCGCATGAAGGCACCTTCCGGGCTGAAGAAAAAAACACGGAAAAAAATTAGTAATAAAATAAAAAAATAAAAAATTATTTTTTTAGTTTTTTTTTGAATTTTTTTCAGTTTTTTCAGGTTCAGATTTTTTTTTTCCAGATTCAGATTTTTTTTCTAAATTTTTTTCTACTATTTTTTTTCAAGCGTGCGCTAGCGTTTTTTTAGACATGTGCTCGAAGATGCACGTTGATCGAATGGTTGGGAATCCGATTGGATCTAGGCTGGGCTTCAGCCGGAGCCCAGTCTACCTTTATATATATATATATATATATATATATATATATATATATATATATATATATATATATATATATATATATATATATAAATATAAGAAGGGCTGTCAGGTCTGAAAAAGCCTACTAGTTGGGAAAAAATTGACTTTTCCTAGAAAATGAGACTCAAATCTGGTGCTCTTTAAACTTTTAAAAGAAGGTTATTTAACTTCACTTAAGCAAAAGCAGTTATGTTAGAAGCATCACATTGTGATGCTGGGAAAAGATGTCAGATAAGTCTTTCTTTTTCTTCATCCTCTTTCTGTGACGTACAAAGGTTGGGATTGTTCAGGCAGTGTCAAACTTGTTATGTTTGATCAATGAGGATTACTAACAAATTTTGGGCTCTAACAAAACTTCATATGGGACTGGAATTTCTTTGTTTTTGCTATTTTTTATTTTTCATTTATTAAGTGTAATTAATTATATCACTGGGAACTCTCACTTGAATCATAAAATCATGATAAATAAGATCCAACCTAAAATATTTCAATTCATAAATTATTATAGCTACTATTAGTGATGTTATTATGTTGGGGGTGTTGTGAACTGTGTTGCTTTCTTTCTGAACCGAAATATAGGTGGTACCACCCTCTTTGCTTTTCTTCTGCAGGTGTGGGAAGTTCAATGTTGAGCTTGTGATGCCCTTAAGGACTGCCAGTCATCCACATCAAGCCTAGATTTAGTTTAATCTCTTAATCTGCTGTATTTTCTTTTTTATTTGTTTTGTTCAAGTTTAGTGGGACTTTGAGTGTTGATGACTCTAAATAAAAGATCTCAAAGTCTTGCTGGTGGTTAGATGGGCTTAGATTTGACACAACAAAACATCCTCATTCTACTTCTTCTTCGAGTCACGGAATCTACGGAAATAAACGAGAAAAGAGAGAAAGGCACATGGACTCTTCCACACCTCTGGCATCCGTGCATCCAGATAGGGATGCCTCCCTCCCTCTCTTCTTCTTTGTAGTTGGGCTGGCATTAATAAGGGAAAATTTTGGCTTTTTTTCCCCAAAATTAGTTTTAGGGTTTTCTTTTATTTAAGCCTCCTGTGGTAGATTTTAGTGGAGCTTTTTCCCAGATTGGAAATAAAGAAGGGTTTCTTGTTCTTGGGCTTCCTGGTGTTGTTTTTTCTCTTTTCCCATTCCACCATCTTTTTTCTTTGCTTTATAGTCTCTATTTTACTAATTATCTTGCTTCCTGATTTTATTTCTTTTTTGTGCTGGAATCAAACAGATTCAACCTACATATGTGCTGTTTCAACTTAGTGAAGCACTTGATTTTGAGCCCCCATGCATATGCTTTAAGTTAATTGCTGCCTACAAATCTTGGCTTCGAGACTTGATAGATCTTTGTTTTTTGTGCCCAATTTTCTGCTTTTATCATGTGCTGGAATTTCTGGATAGCAAGTAAATCCTATTTTTTCTATTTTGTTCTGCTATGGAAGCCTAGAAACCTTAATCTAATCGTTCCAGCACTTCTGTTAGATTCTATTGTTTGCTGAAATTCCTAGATAATACCCAGAAATTTGTTGGAAACTTTAATGTTCGTTTGTAAATGTTCTTTGGGCCCTAGGGCATGCAGAACTAACCCAAGGGTTGCATCAGGTCGCTGCAATTTGTGGTATATGTCATGGATGGAGTCTAATAAATGTCACTGGGATCTTTTTACTTATCTGCAAGTGCATTTAAGTGATGATCCATCATAAAGAAATTCCGAATAGTTTGCAATATCTACATTTATTCAAGTTACCATTTGCAGTTTGACAATATTTATTACTTGCAGAGATCTTGCCGGTGAAGGCATATTTGACATCATAACTGACGTGTTGCAGAGTCAGGATAGGAAGCTTGTATCTGCTGGGTAACTGATATTCCTTGTGTCGATTACATAAAGTTTTTTTTCGTTTTTCTGATCTTTCTCGTCAATTATATTTCTTCTTTTTTTTTTCACACATTTTGTTGGCTAATGCAAGTATTTGTTCCTAATGCAGGGCAGATATTCTCATTCTATTCCTAAACCAAGATCCTAATATTCTCAGATCATATGTCACTCAACAAGAAGGAGATTCCCTTCTCAGGCTTTTGGTAAGCAAGCTTAAATTTGTCTGGTCTGGCATAAGCGATAATGCTTCTATGTTAACTGTATGTTTTTCATACTCCATAGTGTACTTGCTGCCTTACTTTAATCATATAATGTTTTTTCATATGTGCTTATCTTTGACTTGTATTGCCAACATTTTTTTTTTTTTTTTCAAAAACAAAATTGGCATGTAAATTACATGTATTAGCCCAATGCTTTCATATGCTGGTACCAGATGACCTGATCATTTAAATGCACAAACATGTCTGCACTGGCGTTTTGATTTTATTCATAGGTGTCTCTTTATGCATCCAAAGCTCCTTTTTTTAATGTTTTCGTGCTCCAGTTCCATCATTCAAAGGTTCAGTAGCTGATTTCTTCCTGTTACGTCAACAGATACTTTATTTGATCATTTAGACTGGACCATCTTTTGCTTATATACGTAACTTATTGTGTGGATGTAATTTAATGATACTCAATTTGGGAAGGTGTGCTGCATATGATAGCTGGAACAAATGGTTGTGATCTTCCCATTCGATTATTATTTCTTTTCTTTTTTTTTTTTCTTTTTTCAAGTGAGTACACTTCCATTCTTATGGGTAGCAACTTGAAACCGTTCCTTCTCTTCCATTGAGCAAAAACTGAAAAAAAAAATCATATACTTGTGACAACATGGTAGTAGCTATGGAGGTGTTAAGAGCGGAGATGCAGACTATATTTGCACCTAAGAAAATTGAAAATGGAGCCTTCGATACTATTTATATGTTGTAGATAGCTGGATTTAAGTTCAACCATTTAGGCTTTAGCAGTATTTTTTTTATATCAAAGGACTTGGTGCTACCATTCGCCGAATCATCCTGAATCAGGTGGTTAAGGGCATGTCGAACCGTATAGGCGGCGCACCGGTGCGATTCGGACATTCGATTCGGAACACTAGCAAAAATGGAGGGAGGGAGAAGGAAAGAGAGGGGAGGGAAGGAGAGGGAATGATCGGTCGTGGTTGTTGGTGGCCTGCTGAGGTTGCCGAAGAGCTGCCGAGGCCTCAGGAACTTCGCCCTCCGTCGAAGAGATAAGAATAGAGACATATAGAGAGAGGGACGGAGAGAAACAGAAGAAGGGGATGCGGCAGGAGGGTTGGCTATGATCGCCGGAGGGCCGTCGAGGCCCCTGGACGGCCGGATCCCCCCCCCTCCTCTTGGGCCTTTGTTGGGTTGAAATAGGGGCGACCTGCCCTTGTTTTCATCATGTTTATTTTTATTTTTTATTTATTTATTTTTTTGCGATGCATAGTGAAGACGGGGGTCGCCCCTATCTCGACTTAGTGGGGGCTGTGGAGAAGAATCTGGCCGTCTGGGGCTTTGGCAGCGATCTAGTGGCCACTGCCAGCCTCTCTGCCGCCTCCCGCTCCTTTTATTTCTCTACCCCTCTTTCTCCCTCCCTCTCTCTATTCTCATCTCTTTAGAGGAGGGCGGAGCTTCGAGGGCCTCGACGGCCCTCCAACTGCCACAGCCAGCATCTTTGCCAACCTCCCTTTCCTTCCTTCCCTTCCCCCTTCTCTCTCTCTCTCTCTCTCTCTCTCTCTCTCCCCCCCTCTCTAATTCTCCCTCTCCTGCAAAACCTTTCTTTGCCGTGTCAGTTCGGGTCCGATACGGAGGCATTGAACCGTACTGCTAGCTGGCCGTATGGGTTCTGGTTCTGATTTGGCAAATCATGCTTGGTGCTTTTAAATGTTATAAGAAGCATCGAAGGTTGAAAAGCGGGGTTTGAAGATGCATGAAACATGACATTTATGGGACATCCTAGTCATAAATTAGCTGTAGTCTAATATTTTGAAGATACAAGTTATGGAGTCTAATATTCCGGGTGACAAATTGGTGGAGGAGGATATAGGGACAATGATCTTTAAGGGTTAAATGAGTTTAGAAAGTTTAAATTTTGAAATTTTTGTTCCACTACAAAAGTTGGAATCTTTGTAACTGATGTGGAAGATAGGATCTTGGGCTAGATTTTGTTATAGTGGAAGTAATGTTGGAAGATCTATTAAATCCAAGGGTCTGCTATGGCTTATTTCAGCAGGACTTATCATTCCCGGATATTTTAAGTTCTAATAGAATTAGCAAGACAAAATCATAAGGTTATGGTTAACAATGGGGTAGGATAAGGTAATAAAACAATAATGATTTTTGGTTTTTAGTCCATAATTATTTAGTTTATGGTTAGATGAATTTTAGGTTTAGACATACTTTAGTATTTGCAGGTCTAGCTGTAGCTTACCAGCTTTATGGCTAGAACTTCAGACCTGAATGCATTCTTCAGCTTTATAACATGTTGCCTTCATGAATAATATCTTTTGAATATAATGCACTGACAAGACTTGTATAGACCAAGTTATGATAACAGAAGTGCTGTATCAGGATTAGGGATATAAAATTCTATAATTTGACATCAGTAGTTATTAGTTTGGTTTAAGGGTTGTGATTGGTTTTGGATGAAGTTTTGGTTTCTTAGGATTTGAATCACCGTTCCCCTGGATGTGCAGCAGTATAAGACCGTCCCAAGTTGTTTTGAAATGAATGAATGTATTTATTACCTTCTCAGTTTTATCTCCCATGACATGACATCTTGGATCTCCATGCTCTGTGCCTTGGCTGTTGACTGGAATGTTACTGTATGGTTTGGTACGGGTTCCTGTGATCCTTTTTTCTTTCTTATGCATCATCTGGTGCTCTCAAAATAGCTGTTCCAGTGCTGTTAACTTCAGCATACATCCAATGCTCAGTCATATGACTGAGTTAATAAAATTTGTAATTTTCCTCACAGCCTTCTTGTTGGTCAGTTGACCAAGTAAATGGTCTCCATTGTTGATTTATATGTAATGGATTATCTATGATCCTTGTTACTTAAGGCTGAAAATGGGTCGGGTTGACCTGTGATCCGATCCAACCCGATCCGCTTAGACCCTATCTAACCCATTTTAAAGGATCCGCGGAGCTAGGTTGGGTTCTAAAATTGGATCTGTTCAATATTCTAGATCGGGTCTAGATTTACTGAATTTGGACCCGACCCGATCCGAATTCAGTATTAAATTCAACATATAAACTATAAAGTTAATAAAGTGGGATTGGAATTCCAAATGTCCTTATAGCATTATTATTTTTTAAAAGTTTTACTCAATTTGATTGTGAAATTTTGAGAAATTATTTATAAATTAAGAGTCAAGATAAAGTAATATATATTTTTTTTGCTATAAACTTCGCATATGTTACTTTATTATATGAAGTGGGTCTGATCAAAATTTGAGTTCGAATCGGATCTAAAATTTTTAGATTGAGATCGGATTATACATGGACCCGATCCGACCCAAAAGATCCAATGGGGAAACTTTTTGATCATGGACCCAATCCGATCCGATCGATTTTCAATTGGATTGGATCTGGGTCCAACATTAAGACTCGATCAAGGAACCGGGTCGGATCGGGGTCACTCATGACCCGGTCTGAACTGACCCATTTACACTCCTGTTGTTACTTGCTTACTTTGATTTGGCAACCTTGCGTTGCTTATTGGTAATCATTAGTAAATCATATAGCATATACAGGTTATGATGTAAACTCATGAGCTGCATTTTAACATCTCCCTTGAACTTTTATCTGATATTCTTTAATTTATACACGGTCAAGGACTTCACAGCAAGCGTGCCAACCATGATGTTTCATATTGGTAGTTTATTACACGTTGAACTGGTGGTGCACATCTGATCATGGTCTCAAATCCCAATGGGATGTTCTACGTTACACTAGGATGGGGTACCATGCTAGGTGTCGGGATAGGACCACCCTATTATTGTCTTATCATCCCGATCAGCTTGTCTTGGGATATCTCCTATCTTAAGTGTCGGGATGGGATCGGATGGCGGCATGTCCAGCAAACCGGGACAGTCCCATCCCATGGGATTTAAAATCTCGCATCTGAAGTATTCAAATTATCCTAATACCATAATTGAGTGCAGCTATTTACAACTACTTATCTCTCCCATGTAATATAGATGCTTATCTCTAAAATAAATTAATCAGTTTATTGCTAATTTCAGTGTTTATATCTGGAGCCATTAATCTTTATCTAGTGTTTTCCTAATGTAAAAGTATTTTATGGATCATTCCTTTTTCAGGTTAAGGGTATGATAACAGACGTTGGGGAGGACATGCATTGTCAGTTCCTTGAGATAATTCGCATATTGATGGACTCATATAGCATGTCCGGATCACAGGTGCTCTAGTTAATAAAAAATTCTTTATTTTATATCTTGGATAATTCTCATAGTGGATTTGTTGTATTGCAACGTGCTTGTACAGCTGTTTATTTATTATTTATGCCTATAAGTATAAAGGCCTGCATCTTGGTTGGTTAACTGCAGCGCTTAATGGTAAATTCAGATTGATTTTCATATTATGATGTTTTTGACTTTTTTTGAATATATGCTTATAGATAGTTTTCTTTATTTGTATTTTGGCTCTCATGAAACATTATCTGAAATGCTAGATGATGTTGACGAGCAAAGGGACATTGGGTGATAAGAAGCCTATATGTATCTGATGTACACATTAAAATTGGGAGTACTGAGATGCTATCTGTGATGAAGGACCTGGCTTTGAATAGGAAAATGAATGGTGGCACTGGCTTTTTAGGACTTGATCTGAGTATTCGTGGAAGGGCTTGATTATGGTTATTGTGTCAGTTAAAAATGGTGATGTATTAGCCTTGTATAGCAAAAGTTTTCAAATATGATCCTTAAACACAAACAAGCACATGGAAGCTCATTGATATGTTCTTTATGTTTCTAATACCTAAATTTAAGTTCGGTGGTGGTATGCTGTGCATAACCATAGTGCATTTTGAACTCATATTCGATGGTCAAAAGTAATAAATATTGCTTGATTTTTCTCTCCCTGTTTATCCTTTTCCTCATGAAATTATATAAAAAATGCACTACATTTGAGTGACCACACTTTTACTGAGACTGTTAAACCATTATTGGAAAGGGTGTGGAAAAGAAAGAAAATATGAGACCCCCATCTAACTCTCTCTAATCCAATTTTTAGTTCTTATTCGATTTTTCTACGTCAGGCCTATTTGTTCCCTCCTTGCTGCCTAAATAGATAATTTGTGCTAGAATGAAACGAGTTATGCGCCAAGATTCAATTTCTTTTGGTTCTGACATATTTAGTGATCATATGCTTGGCTACAATAACTTATTGGATAAGGCTGAGAAGATTGGCTTGAAGGCTTGTCATTCAATATTGATTCAATATCGCTTGAATTGGCTGGTCAAAGGAATCATGGTCAAGTATAGATCTTGACACCGTAAAATTGAGGGTTTACCTTTTATAGCTAATGGAGATGCTAAGTTGATATACAGACCATCTGATCATGGAAAGGTCATCTTCTGGCTGTCCAGTTGTGGAGGGTACTGTGGTGCTGTCCGCCAATTCGAGCATCTGGGTCTGTTAGATGGTTCTCTTGTAATTTCTGATTGATGTTGGATGGCTGTTTTTGAGCAGGCAAATTATGTGACTTTCAATTAATACTGGGATATGTTAAGTAGTCACATGACTTCATAATTCATTATGCAAATCCTTTTAGTTTTTTTGTGAGAATGGGACTCCTAATTTTAGGGAAAAAGTGTCTGCCTAGATTTTTTTCCCCCCTTACAATCAGAGTTCAGAGAGCTCTAGTCAGTTGGATTGAGTTTCAATTTTGTTTAGATGTCCATGTGTGCAGGAATTACAGGATACTTGCATATCTATTTTTTACTAAACCAAATTCATGGTTTCTCTTTTTTGTTACATAAGGTAGCTTGAACTAGTCTTTGTTCTCTGGAATGACGGCTGCTTTTAAGTTAATTTGAGCATCATAAGTTCATAACTGTCCTTCCTCTTGTTGGTCCATTATAACATCTCAACTATCAGATACTAAAACCTAATACTTGCATAACATAACCTTTCTACACTAGAAACTTGCTCTCCAATAGTCGGGTTCTTAAACTTCAAGCACCAATTCTTATCCAAAAAAAAAAAGAACGAAAAAAAAATCAAGCTCCAATTCAGCAAAGTCAGATCCCTTTCATGCATTTGTTTAGGTGTCAGACTTATGATGGCCATCTTCTCAGAATCCTACAACTACCCATCTTTCCGAGTTTGTAGTGAGCCCATGACAATCTCAATTTGCTAGGGTATTTCAATGCTTGTGTACATGGTTATACATTCGGAACCTTTTTAATCCTTTCAACACGCATGGGTTTTATTTATTTTTTTATTTTTAATCTTGTTTATCTTCTTTTTCTATTTCCTTCTTTTTATTAATTTCTGTGTTACCTTCCTAAAACTTGGATTAGATTGGTATTGAAATCATTGTCAATATTTACCAATGCGATGCGTTGCCCTGTCACATGGGTATCAAGTCATCAAACACAAAGTTGCTTAGGGAAGGAAAATTCTGTAATTCAACTACCTTCTCCTTTTTTGCTTTTTCCTTTTTTATAAGGTACATCATGACTCGTATATACTGCTTTGCTTGAGCTGAAAAATATGGAGATTTCATGCTTTGGATTTAGTATCTGCGGCCTATTCAGGTTTATTGATGCAGGTAACACATTGAATGTTCATTTGTAATTGGTATTTTTTTCTGGTCTGAATTGTTGGAAAAACCTACCAGTGAAATTGGCTTGTAAGGATTTTTTTCTATCTTTTTCCTTTTAGTATGTTGCATTCTTTTATTTATTTATTTTTTGCTTTTAAATTTACCTTACTGGTTATTAAATGATTATTTTACTTGTTGCAGAAGGACACAATTATAGAGATTTTCTGTGAAAAGCATCTGGACCAATTGATAGATGTTATAGCATCATCTTGTCCTCCAAAAGGCAGTTCTCAAACAATGATTAAATCATCTGGCTTTGGTTCAAGCATTGAAATGCATGCTGCAACTAAGCCTGAAATCTTATCAAATATCTGTGAGCTGCTCTGCTTTTGTGTAATTCATCATTCCTACAGGATAAAGTGAGTTCAATGCTGATCCTCAATTGATATGTTGGGTTTTCCATTTTTTTTTAATATATATATATATATATATATATATATATATATATATATATATATATAGTGTGTAAACATGCTTGCTTTTCTACCTTTGAAGGTGCAGCTTTCTTATGACTAATGCGATAGAGAAGGTCTTGTTTCTGACACACAGAAGAGAAAAGTATCTGTTGGTGGCAGCTGTTCGCTTTATGCGCACTATAATCTCCCGTAATGTGAGTGGTTTAATTTGCGAACCAATAGGGGAACTGCAATGTGCAAAATGATAAACGTAGTTAATATGTTTCTTCCCACAACACATTTTATGGATGCTGCATGAGAAAACATACCTTCCTAATTTTGTCATACTACTGGTTCACAAATGTTAAATTGCACCATCCAAAATGTTGATTTCTGGATCTAAAGTTATAAGAAATTTTAGATCATGTATTGAAAATCTTAGTATGCGATGTTTTACTTTGTTTAGCATTGGATAACCTGTACGTGAACAAACTGAAGAAATGTTGGAGGTGGTATTTTAATATTGAAAAAAGCCATTTAAATGAAATGAAGTCATGCTAAAGGAATGGTAAATGTATGGCGTGAGAAAAATAGGGAAAGATGTGGATGAGGTATTATGGAGGGAAAAGGTTATGAAAGATTTAATTAGTCTATAATGATCTCAACAGCTTGAGATCAATAGAAAGATCAAAAGAGAAAAGAGGTATGACCTAAAATAATATAGGAATGCCTGGATATCATTCGTGATGAGGTATATTGGAGCTTTATTTGGAAATACTTAGATGTTGGTTTTTCTGCCCCGTATTTTCTGTGGCTCCAGAAATTTTACTCGGGAAATTCTCAGTTCTTGTGTGAATAGAAATATTGTCTCTCTCTCTCTCTCTCTCTCTCTCTCTCTCTCTCTCTCTCTCTCAGCAAGGGTGTTTAATGAGGAGACCTCAGATTGAATTACTTTTCCTTTGTGCATTATATCATCAAGAGAATATTGGTTAACTTATTCAAGACCTTCCTTTTCTTTTTCTTTTTCTTTTTCTTTTTCTTTTTTTTTTTTTTTGCGCCAGTTGTTCCTTCAGAAGTTTGAGCCACCTTTGACATGTTGATTATTATTTTGCAAGCCTATGTTCCTAAGCATCTTATTAATCTAAAAGTTGTCCATCGTGTGGTTGAACTCCTGTCTATAACAAGTATATAAAAGTCTGAGGAAATTGGGGCTTTGATGAAGCTGTAGCAAGTAAAAGAAAGCATGATTCTTGATTGTTAACAAAAATGGTTGTCATTGCTTGCCTGGTTTTCCAGAGTCTTAAGTAGTGGTTCATAGTTTATTATTGCGTTTAATGTGTCTTTTTATACTTCTGGGTTGATAGGTTACTGCTTTCCAAAGTTGTGGTTCCTGGCTTGCTAATTTATGCTTGGCTGATCTGGTTTGTAGATCAAGTGATATTGAGAAAATTGGGGTCAGAACATTAGTCTTTGTCAAACAAGTGGTTAAGGTTGTTGGGGAACCTAGCTAGTAATGTTCGAAAGGATATCTGTTTACCATCCAAATGAACTCTCATTGGCTCTTTTCTAAGCAACAGGTTCAGTAAAATGGCCCATATAAATAGAGGTGAAAATGCTATGGATAATATCCAGGATCTGTATTCATATCCGAATCCATCTGGATATGGATAGAAATTTGAGGATCGGACTAATATCCATACCCATATCTATATCCATTAAAGAAAAATGGATATAGATATAGATAGACAACTATCCATCCGTATTCAAGGATCTGAATCTATATGCAATTCTATATAATTTTATATAGCACTTATTAACTTTTGAGAGAAATATACAACAACATAAATATGTATTAACTTGATTTATCATCTATTTAGTAATATTTTTGATTTTGTAGTCATAAAGTTTAATTATCCAACTTATATCCATAATTATATCTATACTTTCTAGTATCCAAATTGTATTTGTGTCCATTTAAAACACATATGGATATGAAATTTTGCATCCGAATAATATCAGTATATGTATTTATATTCGTCAGATAAAACAAATATGGATATGGATATGCTGGTATCCAATCCGTATCCAATCCTATTTTAGCCCTACATATAAATCTTATACATCAGAACTTAGGGGTCCAAATGACTAAACGAGTTGAGCTACTTACGAGCTACTCGAGCTCGATTCGAGTCCAAGCTCGACTTAACTTGTCTTCTATCAAGGTTGAGTAGCTCAAATAGTTTTTGGAATCGAGCTCGAGAGCTTGAAAGCTCGTGAGACTATCTGAATTTATTTATATTTTTTATAATATTATTTTTATTTATAATATATATATATATATATATATATATATATATATAATTATTATTATTATTATTAGTAGGCTAAGGCTCAAATTCTAGCTTGAACTTGAGCTTGAGTATGGCTTGGTTGATATTCCAATCGAGTCGAGTCGATCTTGAGTCGATTTCCAAGCTCGAGTATTTTTGAAGCGAGTCGAGCTCAAGCTTCTAGCTATCCGACTTAGCTCTTGGCTTGATTGCACCTCTAAGTTCAGAACTTAAGGATGATTGCATTTAAATATATATGTCTTCAGGTACAAGACCGCATATAGCTCAGGATGGAGTACTTGGTGCAATGTTAGTGCACCGATTTTACTTGTAGACTTGGCCAAGATAGGGCAATTACCTTGACCTACTTGGTTGGTGAATTTATCAATTCATGGGATGGGCAGATGGCTTGTTATATCTACTGATATTGGTTACTTGATCTTTACCCTCTATTTGGTACGAAGGATGGATTAGAGGAAGGATGGGCAAGGGAGAGAACGGATGGATCTTCCAACCATCTTTTCTTGTGTTTGTTGAAACATGGAATGATGGATGAGAATAATTTCCTTCCCTATTTGTTATAAAGAGGATAGTTGATATTTATATAATATTTTTTACTATATTATCCTTTGAGTAAAAAAATATTACTATTATAGCACTTATTTATACCAAAGAAGTAGGACAATATATAAAGTTATAATTTTTATAATTTATAATTATGTAAAACTATAAATATCTTAATTTAATTTAATTAAATAAATTATATATGAATTAATTTATTTTATATATTAATTAGATGAATATAACTAACTAGCTAATTTATTATTTAATTTAAATAATTAATTGATTTTATATAATTAGTTAACTAAAAAATAATGCATATAAATAGAAAAATAGAAGAAGCATTAGGATTTTATCATAAAAATAATTAGGATAGTTTTGTCAATGTAGAAACCCACTCTTTGCATACTTCATCCATCCTTGCATCCTCTTAAACTAGGAGGATGCAAATTGGTGGACTAGGATGGATGGCATTTCCTTCTTTTCATCCATCATTTCTAAAACATTTTGAATCAAACGGTGGATGGGGGCATCCATCCTCCCAATTCCCATCCATCTTCCCTCTCATCATTCTAAACAAACATATAGTTAGTGCTAATGCAATGTTGGATGACCCTTCTTTAAAGCCCAATAGGGTTGGAATCATGTACAAGCCTCATTTACCAAAAAGCAAAAAGAATAGGTTGTAAGAAATCACATCAATTACTTACAGTAAAAGTAACCACTTATTTAGAGTATATAATGCATAATTAGATATGATGCCTTTTGAATTTAGATTATTAATAAATGCCATTTCTAGGTTCTTGAGTAGTCCAGAATATATTTAATAGGTTGATTAGTAATTTAGTATTTCTAAAAAGTGCTATGAAGCTGGATATGCTGATTTGATCACTTGATTGCACCTCATTCCCTATATACGCTTACTGCATGTGAGGTGCATATGCTGCCTGTTTGGCAGTATGCAGTCACATATGCGAGCTGCTTGATGCTATGCTATTTTGCATGCAGCATGCTTAGCATTATGCTGCTGCATATTTTTCCCACCCTTATATGAGCTTATGCAAGTGGTGCGGGTTTATTCGGTTGGTTTCTGGATGCAGGTTGCAAATAAGGTTGATGCAGGTCTTATTATAATGTTGTCGCTCTTAGGTATTGAAGGCTAAGTACTAACTGTTAGTGTTATTTCTTATTAATTCTGCTACTGCATTGTTGTTATCATTTGTATTTTTATGTATTTCAATTGTTAATCTTGAAAATTATCAATGGCATGTGACCCACATAATGCATGTGCCTACATGGTTCCTGGACCACCTGCAAACCATGGATGTCAACTGCTGTGTCTGTGACCTAGGAACATACAGAAAAGATATGCATCCATAAGTTTAGCTCCAATTAACATCGCAAAACAGAAACTTAGCACATACATTACTACTGATGAGATGGCGTAGAATCAATTATCTTCCCAATATAAATTTGAAAATTGCTTTCTAAAAGTTGTCATTTTAACCTTTATAAAATTATGATTCTTTGTTCCCCACATTGAGTGTTGAGGCTCAAGGTTTGATGTATCATTCCATGCTAAGCCAGCTTTCTTGAACTTTCATTATGAGTAGTTTTTCTTAGCATTATATAGTTAGTGCAGAAATATGCTTTTTCTAATTGATTTTGATTCTTTTTTATCGAATCACTTAAGCATAGAGAAGCTTTGCAATGAAAACAATTCATCAATAAGAAAAATCTAGACCGAGGCATAGTTAATGTACTGGTCCCAGACATTAGTATAACTATTGTGGTAAATATAAAGTTTCGACATGATGTATTTCTTTAGTTATCTTCTCTTTGGCATATCTTTTGTGTTTTTTGGGGCTTCTTGTTTTCACCTTAAAAGTAATTGCAGTTCTCTGTAGAAAACATTGCTTCTTCCCATATCATCTAGAAGCTTTGCAAATCCATGGGAACTTTGAAGGGTTTCTATTTGGTTGCATGAGCTTAAAGGGTACAAAAATTGGCTGACTAATCTTCAAGATTTTGTGGTAAGCCCCTTGCCAAAGTTGTATTGACCTAATATTTGACTTTAATGTAGACAGTTGACATGAGATCTAAATAAAGCTGCATGTAAAATTCAGACTTTGATGGATTATTCCTTGATCCAAAAAGCTGACCAACAAGGCTTAATAATCAAGTGGACAGACTTCTCAATTTTGAACCTCAGTTGACAGATTAGGGATCTGGTGCAAGTGCGGGGAAGGGGATATTTCAGAAACAATTATGGTGAGGAAGCACTAGGAAGTGGGTGTGGGTTCAATATTGCAGGAAGATTCTGAAGCGAGTGCATTACCGGGTGTTAGAAGATTCTGGCTACCATGCAATGAACAGGAAATCAGCTTTCAACAACTTCAAGTTTTGCTTTGTTACTTTTGTTACATTTATAGTTAATAACATGATGAATCTCCTACAGTGGTCACTATCATTCATTGTTTCAAACTTTAGGACTTGCTATCTGTTCTCTGATTTCATAGATTTGCTTTTTGCTTGTAATCTCTGCTTGTATGTTAGTTATACTGATTGTTTATTAAAAGCGATGTACATGTACATTGTTCAATATGGTTCTTATCATGTTATTCTTATATGCAATCTATTTGTAAAATTAATCTATTGGTGGTGGTGTTTACGTCTGTTTACTGCTGGAGGAAAATAACACTGGAACTGGTTCTGGTTTCCAGGATGAGCATCTTCTTCGCCATGTTGTGAAAAACAATCTTTTGAAACCAATCGTTGATGCTTTTATTGAGAATGGTAATCGCTATAACATGCTGCATTCAGGTGTTCTAGAACTTCTGGAGTACATCCGTAAGGTACTCAATTTTCAATTCTCTTCTATTGCATATAAGGATTTTGTTCACAGTTGATGTCTCAGCTGTCCTAAATTTATGCAGGAGAATCTGAAAAGTCTAATCATATATATGGTTGATTCCTTCTGGAACCAGCTACAGAAGTTTGAGCATTTAGGGTCTATTCAGGCTTTTAAACTAAAATATGAGCAGGTAAAATATTTATTTTGATATGATTTTATACATTATTTTCTGTTGAGGATTTGAACTGACACAATATCTTGCATATGTTACTTGTATAAGTCAAAAAAATGGCCCTTGATTTTTGATTATATGTACCGCTGCAAATGTGCCCAATTGCATATCTATCCCTGCAAAGTTCAACTTAAATATTTATCCCCAGATCCAAGTTCTCTGTGCACATTTGTCCTTGCTGTTACTCTCTATTAGACAACATTGTTAAACTGCTGTTGAAGTGTGATTAAATTTATGGAATGACATTTGCAGTTGTAGAACCTGCTCTAAAAATTAAAATGCTGTTTAAGAGCTGAATTGAACTACTAACCATCAGATTAAAATAGTGTTTAAGACCTGAATTGAACCACTAACCATCAAGTAAAACAATTTGGTTATAGTTTAACATGATGATTCATTTTTCTTATGCTGATTAAATTATTTCCACTAGCTTGTAATATTTGAATAGTCAATTTTCTTTGTTGACAGAAAATTGGCAAAAATATATACGTCATTTTTATTCTTTTGGATATTCTCAACTTTACTATTTAAGTAAGTGGTATTAATTAGTTCTATCAGTTCTGCATATTTTCTACATCATATACTAAATTTTCTTCCTATTTTAACTTTTCATTAATTTTTTTCGAAAAGATTACATGATTATGATTATTTTATATTTATTCTACTATAAAAGTTAGTATAGAAAATAGATCCCTCTAATCTAAAAAGTAATAATTAAAGAAAAAAGTTATCAATAACTATTAGACCTTTTCTTGGGCTGGGTGGCCCGCTCAAGCTCGAAGCCTATTGGGCAGGTTTGGACCAAGATTTGAGGCCTGCTGAGCTAGCCAAACCTGAAAAATAAAGCCATTTAATAGACGGACTGTGCTTAGGCTTGGGAACTAAAGCCCAGCCAAGAACAACTTGGCTCAAACTTCTTTTATTTTCTTTTGTTGTTTGTTGATGTCTGATGTATTTATAAGCTTAATTGATAATTGTTGTTGATATGCAAACTTGATGGGATCATGGACTTATTGTAGGTTGTTGGAAATGCTTAGTTATTCATGTTTAACATTTTTTTAAAAGCATTTTAAAGGTTTTTTGGCATTTAAAAAAAAAAATTAAAGAAATGGTAGGAAGCCTGAGTAAAGGATAGCTATTGATAAATTTTCATGTTAATTATCAGTCTTTATGGCAGGTGGATCTATATTCTACACCAATTGCTAATATAAAATAAATAAAAATAATGATAAATCATATATTTTTAAAAAAATTGTGAAAAATATGTAGAACAAGTCGAACTAATTAGTATATTTTACATATTGTAAAAAATTAAAGTTAAAACAACATCCAAAAGGATGAATGAAGTGTCTGTTTGTCATTTTTTTTGTCAAGAAGGAAAGAATTGTATATTCTAATGAAAAGCTAGTAGAAATAATTCATTCAATCAATATAAGTAAAAGTCATCATTATGTTAATTTGTTGTCAAATGTTGTCTTGGTTGTTAAGAGATATGGGTTTTACTTATTAGTTAGCGGTTTGATTCAGCTTTTAAACAATATATTAATTTTAATTTTTGGAGCTGGTTTTCATTTCGCAAATTCAATAACACTTTAATGGCAGTTTAATGGTGCCATCTAACGGAGAGCAACAGGGATATAAATGGAAAAAAATTGATCTAGTAGTAAATATGCAAATTGCGACTTTGCAGGGGTAAATACACAATGGGACATTTTCACCAGGGTCAGAAACCCCCTTTAAGCTACAGCTTACATCATGGTTGGGATATCTTGTGGATGTAATTTTGGATTATAGCACTTGTTGAAGTTTTGTCAATTGATTACTTGACAGTCCATGGAGAATTGTGACACAAAGAACACTGCTACAATGGTAGACCCCAGAAAAAGGATCGATGAACGGGCTCTTGAAAAAGAAGAAGAAGAATACTTCAATGAGGAGAGGTTTGTTAGATAACCTTAGACGTGCTTGATTAATGATTATTTAGTAAATTTAAAATTAAAATATTCTTTGGCTTTGTTGCAGTGATGAAGAAGACTCTGCTTCTCAGTTACCAAACATACGGAGCCAAAATGCACGGACAAGTCTGCCTAATGGGACCAATGTCAGTTACTCATCTTTTAGGTACTCACCAACACTTCTTTTTTCAAAATTTGAGAATTTGATTTGTTGAGTGTGTGTATGCAATGCAAGTTGCCGCATGACCTATTTTGACATGTAACTTATATTTTTGACGTTTTATGATGGTTAATAAAAATACTTCCATAGTAATCAATCACCATTGAACATGTAACCATCCCAACAGGTCGTCAAGACATCTACGCTATCAGTTTAAGTAGGTTGATTTCATGGAGAATTTGGACAGTTTCCTCTAGAACATTCTTTTTCTTGTAGATGAATGCAGCTTCTGTTGATGCATCATGTGTGACATTTTCTTCATTTTGTAGGCCTGGTTCTGGTGGACTTGTTGACTATGAAGATGATGACGATGATGATGACTATAATCCACCATCTAGGAAGTCTGCATCTTCAACAGAAAGTGATGAACCCAAGGCTTTTACTGCGACCAAACGCAAGTCACCTGCTACAGCCGATGGAAAAGAGGAGGTTAATGAGCTTACAAAGAAGCAAAAGCTGGATCAACATGTGAATGGTGGTAAGATTGCCAGTGGTTTTGCTGCTTGTTCAACTGGCAGGGCCAGTAAAAGGGAACCCTCACCTCCTGCTGCTTCACACGCTACAGATGCAAATGGTGATTTGGATGAACATCGTACTGATATTGAAACCACCAGTCCCCAAAGTCATAATGGTCTGCAGGACGCTGTGGATACGAGACAGGCAGGTGGAAATGATTGTCCATCAATACCCATTAGCAATTCATCGCCTGAGAGGGTTATGAATGGAAAGAATGTTACTGATTCAGAACCATCTCCAGTGCGATAATGTCATAGTTTCACTTATTGATCTTAGTTTATTCTGTGGGTGAGAAACGAAGAGAAGGTAAAAAACATGGATTTCCTCTTTGTTTTTGAGAGGAGGATGAGATGCGATCATGAAAATGCTCAAACCATGATTGAGGGGGTGAAATAGCACAGGAGCCTGTCAACTTCAAGCGTGATTCCATCCTGGGTTGTAACCGGGTAATATTATTGACAGCAAGGAGCCCTCAAATCAGAAAATGGCAAACAACCTGCTCTTGGCTGTGCTGCACAAATATGACTCTTGCTGTTTCACTTGTAAAACGCTTATTGAGTCTATACATCTTTACTTTTTGAGTTATGACAGGAGCGCCAATATGTGCTTATTTTTCTCCAAAAATTTTGTGAGGATGTTTAAGCTGATATTATTGTAGAACTGTAGGTTGGTTACAACAGATGTGAGCATCTCAATTCAAAAGGTAATGTAATTCATTCTTCGATTAAGACTAGATATAATTTCTGGGGAGATATTTTCTCATAACGTGGTTCTGACTTGATATTAAGAAAGTCAATAAATTGAACTTGAACGTATGTTCATTATCATTTTTGTAATTATCCATCATCATAAACAAGCTTTTGATACCGTCTTATGAGAAGTATTAGATTGTTTAAGAACAGATCAGGAAGCTGGGGTCTTCTTCTTTTTTTTTCTGAAAAAAAAAAAAAAAAGTTCTCATTCTTTTTAGATGCCGCGCCAATGCAGTGCTTATGAGCCTGTAACTTTCTGTCACGCATGCTCTGGAATTTTGATTATATTGTGCCTGATGATTTGTCCAGGCAATGGAAAGGGCATGTATGTTTGCAGATATTTAGAGATGGACTGTTTCCAGTGTATCTGAAATCTACAGCTTCCTTTTATCCGTTTCTTTTTAGATAAGCTACAAAATTACGTAGTGCATTGTAACTCTTTGGAATTGGTCAGGTCACCGTTGCATGTGTACCATATGATGATGCATCCATCAAGGCAAGGAAGAAAATCTGCTTGCTTCACAAGCTTGTTAGCTTGCGCTTTCGACACGCTCAGATGTTAGGATTCCCTCTATGCTGCTGATATAACCTGGCTGTTAATTTTGATGGATAATGGAAAACATCCAGAATCTGCTGATGAGATGCCCAATGATTTCGTTGTGCATCCCAAAGCTTTAACAGGAAGCAGTTCAAGCAGGTGGACAGAAAACATTGTTGGAGCTGTGTTTCCTTCCTGTTCGGTTCATGATGCTGCATGTTAAGATGATTTCATCATGTTCTCCTACCATGTTTAAGATTTCCACGGTAGGTAGGTGTTTGTGTACTGGTTTAGCCGGGCTTTCTTCATTGTTAGGGGCATGGCTTTTCAGTCTCGATGGTTTCACAGGCCTACAGTCCTATATGCCTAAACAAGCTACAGCAGCGAAGGGGCTGGCTATCAAGGCATTAGATGAACGGAGCTATCATACCGTTGTACCATATGCTTTCTCGGAAAAGGGTGGTCACTGGAATCACAAATTGCTGTCTAATCTTGATAGTGTAGAAGAATTTTGATCCCGTGTGGTATGGTAAACTTCTTGTTTCTTGTTAGCGGTTACAATTGAGACGTTGATTTCATCAGCAATCAACCGTTATTGATAGGTGAATATCCTTCTACGTCGGCTTGTAAATCAACAATTCTTTGAACAGGTAGCCCTTATCTTCCAGCATTTCTCTGAATGGTGTTACACGGAATTCCTTGCATCGCCTCATTATCACCATTGGTCAAACTCAACATGATATGGATCTTGCTGACGACACCAGAATGGGTGGCGGGCAACAAGCAGCTGCATGGTACAGACCAAGCAGTTTTGAACACCCAAAAAAAGGTTCAGCAGTCACAAAAACTCAGTAGAAAACAAAGCAGAAGCTCCGTTAAAAGATGGTAACAATAAAGCTCAATGCAGTATATATGATTCGGGTCCATCAGAAGAAATGCGCAAGGCTATAAATTTGTACCATCTATATTATGATACCTGACAGCCTCCAGACCAGGTGCCTCTAACACAGCAGAATCAAACATATGATACGGTTGCTAAACCATGCAACAAGTATTCTTTTTAAATTGAACACAGTCTTAAGTTTTAGAGTCGAGCATAAAAAATTCAAAACCACTCAAAAGGCAATCCACAATGGGCTGCAAAGAAGGCAACAAATACCAACGTATCAGCAGCCATAAGCTTAATCAGGATATCTAGGATGGACCAGATGAGTTAGTCAGATCCATGTGGATCTATTGACCTTGCATGTTCAGCAGCCCCTGCCTGATTAGAAGTCACTGTGAATCAGAGAATCAAACAAGCAAAAAATCTAGAATTATCAGTTCAAAAAAACCATAAAAACCATGTTTGCTACCAGTGCAATTTCAGCTACAGGAAAAAATCTACATTAGGGATGACTACTCTCAAGAAAGGGACAGGACACTTTGCACCAAGTAGTGGAACAACACGAGATGCCTCATCAAAATTGGCATGGAAATATTACTGTTTAAATGTTTCTGTTGGGAAACCAAACAGATATATTTACTTAAACTTCAAACAAGTTAAATCAATTACAATGGTCCTCCATTTGACAAAAAGTTCGCTACACAAACCACAAGAAACCTGTAGACTGTATGAGAAGGATGCTGTTATGGAATGATTCTTTTAGTAAGCTATCAAACACTGCTCGACTAATTGACCCTGAATTAGCTCGATTCAAAGATTATGCAAGTGGGGTGTACTGAAGCAAAAGGACGGTCATGCAATAATAATCTCTACAGAAGCTAATAAAATCATTAAATCAACAAGCCTAGATCAACTCCAGTTTTTGTCAAGTCCTAAGCTATATAATGTAACAATGCTGCTTGCTTATAGTTTTTATTTAAAACTAATACGGATAAGCTGTATAACAGTGTGACTGAGACAACCTAATGTGTACTGATTGGTAACACAACTGCGTGTGTTCTTCGATGTCTTCACATGTTAAGAAAAGCAATGTGCAATGTCAACAATATTTTTAATGCTTAAACTTTTCAAAATACTAAACATACTTCGATGTATTTCTTTGCATTATTGCAAAGTACCACCAATGTTCAGTGCCGAGATAACAACTTATAAAAGGGTATCAAAAACAACATGATGGTCATATAATCCTTTATAAACTTGCTGAAAGAAACAGCAGCTAAAGAAAGTTGTGTGGGAACATAAATGCTTGATATAGTCCTGTTATATGTTATGTACTTGCATACACCAGAAACTAGTGAGCCAGCAAGAGTTTCCACCCTGAAGGAAGTTCCAGCAATCAGAAGAGTAAACATAACAATTGCACCAGGTGGAATGATGTTTTAATGAAGCATCTGTGGAAATCTTGACACAGGTTGCATGATCTGGCTTTAACCTTCAGTCCATGAGGCCAGGAATTGTGTTGAGTTGCCTGCAAACTTGTAAGACCTTCAGAGCTGCGCTGCCGACACCTCTTCATGGTCATCGCAGAAAACAAGTATGGAAGCATGGCACCCGCCATACTTCCATAAAAATATTTGGAACGAATATATCAAAAAGCCTTGATCCCAGCCCTACTCATAAGGGCACCAAATAATGCAAGAGAGACTACAGCTTCTGAAGCGATGGCAAACCCCTGAAGTGTGGACGTTAGCGTGTTAAATAATAGAATTATATAAAAAATTAGTGATTTAGCAGTTTTTGGTTTCTTTAAAAATATTAACAGACCAGGCATTAGGGGGAGAGAGGGAGGGGGAGAGAGAGAGAGAGAGAGAGAGAGAGAGAGAGAGAGAGAGAGAGAAACTTAGTTTTTAGCTCTCAAGCGGACGTAATATATAAATTTGAGAAAAATAACGTTATGATTGGTTAGAGTAAATGTTGAGGGAAAAAAATTGAAAATTTTCATATAAAAATGGCTTCAAGGCGTGTGGTACCACCACTTTTCTTATGGCTTTATTTATCTTCACCGATCAAGTGTACAAAGGGAATATAATAAGTCTTTAGGATATAATGAAGCTCAATGTTTGATCATTTTTTGTACAACAGGTAAAACCGATGAGCATTCATTCATGTCTACAGAATGAGGTTGATCTGATAGAGTTACGTTACGTGCAGAGTTGTGTTGTGTTATTTTGATTCATGGGGTTAGATTAGTTATTTATAGAGTTGTTCGTGTATTTTAGCGTAGATGTTTTCTTTTTTAACTAAATGCAGCAATATTCTATTTTCAAGATGTATCCAAGTAAGCAACGTGCATCTCTAAAAAAAAAAAGAAAAAAAAAATCTTTTCAGAAAGGAAAGTATCCATCTTGGCCATCCAATAGATTTCCAGCCCTTTGGTCATTATCGTACCGCTCCATTGTAGTACAAGTCTTCTACCATCCACTAATCTTGCATACTGGCTCATATAAAAGGTTGTAGCACTCCTTTTTCTTTAACAGAGATAGCCCATTATCCCTCAACTTATGAGTAGCACCACCAAACCTTTTCACCTTAGGTTGGCTGCACATGGCATTAACAAAACAAGCATGGTTTTGTGATATTGTTAGGCAGCATGTTTTTGTTGAAGTGCGCCCAAGTTTGCCAAGGGTGCTTTTGTGAAGGATCTTGGTGGATTATTGTGATCTTCGTGTGTTTGAGAATGAAAATTTAGTTGATGATTATGGCTAGGCATTAAGCAAGAGTTGTTTTCCAATAAGTTATGTGGAAATGCTACAATATTTACGGGATTAGGAGCATGAGATTACATGAAAAAACATCAAGTAATATTTTGGTGGATATGTACTCATGAATAGAAGTAACGTAGCTAGTAAGTTGAAACATAGTGCAAATTCTATAATTTATAATTTAATTTGCTCGCCTTGATTTAAATATTCTAAAATATATAGGGATGGTCTGTTCTTTCTGGGTCGGATCGGGCCGAGCCGGAGGGTAGTCCGAGATACGGCCTGGACCGGCCCAGTCCATGCCAGGGCCGACCTTCGCGTTATAAATTATAATATTAGAGGATGGAAACCGGACGGAGGTCGGAGATCACGCCATCTCCATCGGGGGCCAAAAAAAAAAAGTTAGGGTTTGTGCCGGTCTTTCCATCTCCCAGGTAAATCTCTCCATCCGATCTCTCAATCAGGATTAGGTTTGTGTATCGCTTTCATGTGGATTGGTATTTCTATGTTTCTTGGTGAAATCGTTAGAATTTTTCCTTGATCAATTCATCATCTCGGATCTTGGTGAGAAGAGAGAGGAGAGGTTTGGCGTTAGGGATGTGAGTTGGTGGTTTCAAAGAAGATTCTTTTGGAAAAAAATGTTCTTAGTTAGCCTCATAATACGTTTTTGTTGTCTTCTCGGGATCCAGATTGTGCCGTTCCTCTTGTTGTTTATGTATTTTATGGGTAATCGGAGAATCGTTTGACTACGTGATCCTAGCTTTTTGAAAGAAATAGGGGTGAGAAGCTAGGGTTTTGGGAGATATATTAGGCATTGTTTTGGGTTTTTTTCCTGATTACCGATCAGCTAAATTTTTTAGGCCCGATCCTTTGTTGGAAGGAATTGATTTAGGAATTTAGGTGTTTCTTTTTCTTGGGAATAATGTTTTACCTTCTTTAATAACTGCTATTGTTGTTTTTATTGTTTTGAGACGGAGCCGTGCTGGATGAATTTCTTGAAATGAAGTTCTTTTCTGGGGATTGAAATGTATGGGTTTTTTGGATGAGTGTTTGGTGACAAAATCGATGTAGGTGTATTACATCTCATTTCAAAGATTAGGGTTTTGAGTGTTGTCCTTCGTTTTGCCAAACAGCTAAAGAAAAAATTGTTTTGTTCATTTGAAGAAGTTGGTATTAATTTTCCTTCAACTGAATGATAAATAACCTGAATGATAAATAACCTGTGATTTGGTTTCTTGCACCAGGTCCATGATATGAGGTTTGAGTTTTAATATGGATTATCTTCCTGGGTTTTTTGGATTAATATTTTTAATTTTGTTTTGTTGATGATTTCGATCATTTTACAGATAACAAACTTTTGGTCGTGGTTTTTCTATCAAAAGCTTAGGTATTCTTTGACAATCTTCTGGTTGAAAGCTTTAAAACACCAACAGTTGTAAGCTTTTTTTTTTTTTTTTTTTAACCAAAAAAAGAAATGGAAAAAGGTTTCTTTAATGTAAGTCTTCTATGGTATTGAATGTTCACCTTATTTTTCTCCTTGTTATTCACTAGTAGGTGTTTACATGAAGGAGTTGAATTTTTAAGTTGAGGATGAGCTTTAAATGATGATGGTTCACGTCAAGTCCTTGCAGATGTTTGATACTTTAAAGAGTCATGGAAATAATGTCTCTAAAACCATGAATAATTCATGATTATTTGTCATGCAGGTGGCTTCTGGCCTTTCAAGACTAGCTAGGCAGGTATGTCGAGCAAGAAGGAAGAGAAAGGACAGGCTGCAGCCGAGCGAATCAAGGCTGCAGCACTTTCAGCTGCAAAGGGTCTCAGCCGTGCTCAAGCTGAGCGGGCAGCTGCAGCAGCTGCACGAAATGTAAATGCTTATGGGCAGAAGGAAGAAGGGCCAAGCAGATGGCAGGAAAGGAAAGAAGCAAAGCGGCAGATGTATCTTATGAGTACAGAGAAAGCTGTGAAATTGGGTGTGAGGAAGGATCTAAAGGCATCAGTTTCCTCTGCTGGTGGTGCAGCTGCTCAATGTCAGAAGTGTTTCCAGTCTGGTCATTGGACATACGAGTGCAAGAACGAACGGGTCTACATGTCACGGCCCTCGAGGACGCAGCAGCTCAAGAACCCAAAGTTGAAGATGAAGCTTTCGGTCTCCTATGAATTAGACAACCCTGATATTGGGAAGGAGCTGCAGGATGAAAGAGGCCAGAAGAAGGAGAAGGGTGAAACGAGCAGGACAAAGAGCAAGAGGAAACACCGATCAGGAAGTGATTCAGAGGAGGACAGCAGTGAGGCTTCTGTTTTCGAGACAGATAGTGAGTCTTCGGTGACCGAGTCCGACTACTCCTCCGCAGAGAGTAGTTCGAGCTACAGTTCATCAGATTCAGAGGAGCGCAGGAGGAGGAGGAGGAAAAGGAAGCAGAAGAAGAGAAGGCACCGGAGATACAGCTCATCCTCTGATTCTTCTGAATCTGAGTCAGCTTCTGATAGTGATTCTGACGACAAATACAGGAGGAAGAGTAGAAGGCACGGCCGTAGGCACTAGGCTGGTTCAGAAGTGTGTTTGTTAGTTTCTATCCATAAATACTACCATGTGGTGTTGTGTTCTGACTAATTTGGGCCTTTAGTCGGCCGGTTTATAGGTCCAAAATTAATCATTTGGTATCATAATATGTTCTGTTAACAATATGCATGCTTTCGGTTTGATAATCTTTCTCTACCTGTTTATTTCTGGTTCAGTTTGGTTTGGCAATTGTTGGTGCTGCTCCTCAAAATGTTATTTTCAAGCTTCTTATCTCTGTGATTGTTTAAAACATTGCATACGAAATTCCATTTTTATATGCGGGCGTTTTAGGTGTGTCATTTATATTGCTTTTTAGTGCTTGTATTCTATAGGGCTCCTGAGCATTTTACCAACAGATGACACACAACACGAGAATGTATCAGCATATATGGAATCTTCAAGGCTGCTCGATGCCCCCCTCAAAGGCTCGCTTCTATTCATTGTTCAATTATGTGGGTCATGCATTCGTAGCCTTTTTCTTGAAAGACATATAACAGGGCAGCATGATATGCTAGTTCAGTATTATCTCATAGGAGAGAGGTGTTTGCCGCTGTGACCAAAAATAAAATAAAATAAAATCCACAGAAACTGGAGGCTTCGTGCTCGAATCAGGCCAGACAGATTTGTACTCATCGAGCATCTTGATGTAAAATCTTGCACCAGCA
Source organism: Cocos nucifera (assembly GCA_006176705.1). Classification (NCBI taxonomy): domain Eukaryota; kingdom Viridiplantae; phylum Streptophyta; class Magnoliopsida; order Arecales; family Arecaceae; genus Cocos; species Cocos nucifera. The sequence goes on along the minus strand of QRFJ01000087.1, from coordinate 370,603 downwards.
TGGATAATTTTGGCAGAGGCAAACAATTATCATTTTCGAAATGTAGAGTAAGCTGTAATTGCACTTCTTTGGATGGATTCCAATGGATATGGATTATGGGTTAGATAGGTTGCCTCTTGGTTGTTGGGTTTTCTACAGATCAGTGTTGTGGCATTTCATTTATTATTATTATTATTATTATTATTTACTTATTTTTGTGTGTGGAGAGCCGACTCAAGGTTTTTTATGAACAGCTTGTTCCGCTTTCATGATGGTTCTACCCTGTGCCCCCACATGGTCCTAGATTATCACCCTAACCGGAAGACTCTCCATGTTATTTTATTACCAGCCGGAGACATCACCTTTGTTGGGCGCATATCAGCTTTGTGGATAGGGGAGCGGGACCCACATTCCAAATACCTTACTAAATAACGTCTAGGAAGAAGATTTCATTGTTCATCCCTCGTCAGTACTGTTGGAAGCTAGAGGTGAACGCCAGCCTTAGGATGTTGATTCCAAGTGGTGTTGATTCCGATTGATGTTAGGTGTTGATTCCGATTGATGTTAGGATTCATGGTACTTTCAAATCTTAAAAGCCCATCGAAGAAGTTAGGATGTTGATTTCGATTGGTGTTAGGATTAATGGTATTTTCAAATCTTAAAAGGCCATCGAAGATATGTTGATTTTGTTAGGATTAATGATATTTTCAAATCTTAAAAAGTCATTGAAGATATTGACTTCGAAAGATTAGGATAGATATCGTTCTAAAATTAAAATCGATTTTGATCCTAGAATGAAGATTCAGCCCTCTAGATCATGAAATTCTGATTTAAATCTTACGAGGATTATTCAAAATTTGGACCAAATTTACGTCCATGAAATTGAATACATGATCAAATTATGAGTATACATGAATTTGAAAAAATGTATTTAAACTAGATTAGCCCAAAAAAAATTTTATAAATTAAAATTTTGGTTTATATACATATATATATATATATATATATATATATTATATACTAGAAGATAAATGAAAAATCTAATAGAATCATTTTCTTTCGCATTTCTTTCTCTCTGATTATCCTAGAGGAAGACCTGCTCCACTCTTTTTTCACTCTTTCTCCGTGCTTCATTTTTTCTTCACTTTTTTTTCAATTCCAATAATATTGGGCGATCCTGCAAATCAATTGATATCAGAGCCAAAGAGGCGTGAAGGTGAGACCTAGCGCAGGTAAGGAGATTCAGTAGTGCAAGAACACAATATATATATATATATATTGGGAGGCCGACAGGGCCCCTTTCTTCCTCCCAGATCTGGGGGCGGTCGGTGATTGGCCGCCGATCCCGGGCTTAGCGACCGCGAACCGGCGCGTGGAGGCGATTTTCGGCGACCAGGTGGCCGATCACGGCGTGCGGAGGCGGATCCCGCAGGCGGTCGACGGTGGCGCTCGCGGGTAGAATGCGCGAGATCCGGAAAGGGGGCGGCACGACCGTCTTCTTCTCCGTGGGGAAGTAGCGTCGCAGGCGGCGGCATCAACTCCGGTGGACGCGCAGGCGATGGGGTCCGATGGCTGCGGGTGCCACGATGGCGTTGGATCCAGAGGCAGTGACGCACGTGCAGTAGAGAGCCGGCTCGAGGAGCACGGATCCGACGATGGAGCGCCGATCCGGCGGTGGCCGCACCCAGATCTGGCAAGGTGGCACGTGGAGCGGAGCCGACGAGGTGGCGCAGGGCCTCCGTTCTTCCTCCCGACGCACGAGCCCAGATCCGGCGCGATGGCGCACCTAGATCCGGTGGTGGCACGTGGATCCAAGTTGATGAGGTGGCGCAGGGCCTCCGTTCTTCCTCCCGACGCACGGGCCCAGATCCGGCGGTAGTGGCGCGCCCAGATCCGGAGATGGCGCGCAGGCAGAGAAAGGAGCCACAGCGGCGCTCCGGTGGTGGCGGCGCTCCGATCTGGCGGCCGTGCCCAGATCCGGCGGTCGGTTCTGGTTTTGGACGGGACAAAGATGAACAAAGGAGAAGCCGAGAAGGATCCAGAAGGTTCCAAGAGGGAAGGAAAAAAAAAAAAGCTTTGGAGAGTTTTTTATTTTTTGAGTTTCTCTCTATTTGCATGGTATTAAAAATAAAAATATACAAAGACCGGATTGAAGCTAAAGAAGCAATTATTCAGTCCGATGAAAGACTATAAAAAATAGTTGGAATATATTCAGCGGTGCGATCGATTAAAGCTTTGAATGTGATGAAGATAGATGATCAATGGAGGTCTAATAGATTAGGACTGGATGGCTATAGAACGGTATAGCGATCAGACAGGGAGCGTGAAGTGCTGCAGGAGCACTACTCTGGAGGCATCGAGGTTGAGGGAGGCTCATTGGTACAGCAGTCGAGGGATGTATCTTGACGAAGAGTATCAGAATGCATTTTAGGAAAATCGGGAGCAGATCTCAAGAAAAGACAGAAAGTCTCAGAAGTCTCGAGATGAGATAGATTGATCTGAGCTCAGGACAGGGTTTGAACTGTAGTTTCTCCGGGTGCAATTGAAGCAACAGTTGGTGTAGTCACTGGATTAAGAGGAGTTGGATGAGTTTCTGTAGGTTTCGGAGGTGTCCGTGGGTTGCGGAGGTATCTGAGACGATTTTAGAAGGATCCGCAGAGTGCGAAGGGTTCAAAGAAGTAGTGATGGTGATTGAGGTGCAGTAGCAGGTTCAGCAGTGCAGCGTTGAGTGGTTAGCCTCGGATGACTTAGTGATAAAGTCAGATTCTTCTGCAGCATCAGATAGACTTCAGATCAGATGGAGCTTCGGAGTGGTGGCTTCATAGGTGGAGCTCCAGAGAGGTGGCTTCATAGGTGGAACTCTGGAGTGATGGCTTCATAAGTGAAGAAAAAATTTGGCATGAGTTCAGAGTGGAGGGTGTAGAAAGATCGATATCATAATATCAGCGTCGGTGATGCACAGTTCCAGGTGGAGCGATGTGTGTAGGTAGACAAGCGTAACTTTGAGAAGATCGTGTCGGATGGTACAGCATGTGCTGGTGCAAGAATACTGTAGATTCTCCAGGGAAGTCCAGGGAAGATGATGTAGCTGCCAAGCAGAAGAGATCCTATAATTTCAAAATGGTGCGAAGGAGCAAGCCAAGTCTTCAATTGTGGAGATGGTCATTTTAAAGGTCTCCAAGGATGCACAGCAGCTAAAGAGGATTGACAGAGGCATTAGAGTTTGCATAGTGAGCTGTCTGGGTGTGCTGCAGAGCATAGGTCGATGTTATAGCCATAGGGTTAGAGCAAGAGGACATCAGTTCAAGACCAAGGAGTACGGTGGAGCATGAGTCTCAGAAGCTGTGAAGCACAAATCAGTATTGCAGCTTGAGAGGCGAGGTTGCTTTGATGGGACGGTGTCAGCTCTAGAGACAGCAGGATGGTGCAGACGATTCACGTAGGGTTTGCCAAGGCTTGGGAGCACTAAGGTGGAGATTGTTAGGATTAGTGATGCTTCCAAGCCTTGAAAGGCCATTGGAAGAGTTAGGGTATTGGCTTTGGAAGACTAGGATAGGTGCCGTCCTAGGATAGGACCGGTTTTGATCCTAGAGTGGAGGTTCAGCCCTCCACGGTCATAGGACCCTGATTTGGGTCTTATAGGGGCTACTCAGAGTTTGAACTAGATTTGGGTCTATGGGGTTGAGTGCATGATCAAAGCATGGGTGTACATGGATTTGGGCGAGTGCATTCAGACTAGGTTATCTCAGGAAGTTTTTTATGGATTAGAATTTCGATCAATGTACAGATATATATATATATATATATATATATATATATATATGTATATTATAAATTCTAGAAGAGAAGTGAGAAATCTAACAGGATTATTTTCTCCCACATGTCTTTCTCTCTTTGATTTCTTCACACGCCAAGGTGTCCTAGGAGGCGCATCTCCAAGTGCAGAGGAAGGAGGCGTGCCCCATATTTTTTTCAGAGCAATCCTGTATATCAATTGGTATCAGAACAATATTAGATTATTACAAGTGGTAACCAGTAAGCACATATATGCTAATTGCAGACAGTATATAAACCTTCTTATGAATTCCGAGGCTTCATTTTTCCCCTGATTGAACAGCAACGACATACCCCACCCAAACGAAGACAGGGAGCAGAAGGTCCCGTTACAGTTGGACAATAATTCATACCTTTTCTTTCAAATGTTTTTTGGGTTTTTACTTTATATCTTAAAACCATGTAACGGTATTAAATAAGGTCCCTCAAAAGTACGAGGTCAATGGTAAACTACCTCTACTTATAATAAATAATTTGACTTGATCAATGCAACTGGGAACTTGATGATCATAAAAATGGTGGATATGGGATATCATGTTTATAATTGGATTGGACTGATGAGTAAATAATGCCTTGACACACTGTTCTGAGTAAATAATGCCTTGACACACTGTTCTGAGTGGGAACATTTTTAGTCTGTTTTTTTTCTTCCCTTGGGATAAAACTGATAGACCTGTGCCCAGCAAAATTTCAGGAATGTTGCTTGATTCCAACTTAATCATGCCCTTTTGCAGACCATGAGGTTTTGAATGAATGATGATTTCTCTCTCAGAAGTTGGAAGACTAAGCAGCATCAATGAAAACTTGTTGAATAAATTCACTTCTGACATCCAAACATTTCGGAAATTGTTTTTAGGAGGGCGAAAATACCCTTGCTGCTTTTCTGAACCAAGTAGCAAATCAAGGGGCTAAAAATGGTTATCTAAAGCCATTTTCCAGTAATTATTGTTAGAGCTACCGTTGCTTCCTTCCCCAGCTAATTTGCCATGTCCACAGTGACTGGAACCCCTTGGAGTGATGGCTAATTCGATGATGTTAAGCTCCTTATCATGTTTGGGCCACAACAAATTCATTGGTATGCAATTCTAAGATGTTTTAGATGTGCAATAACATAAAAAATTGCTTTAGGCACTTCGCTGTCAGAAATTACCATAAGCGATTCCAATTATACCAACAAAATAAATAGATTATAAACAATACAGATGTTACTCACCATACATGCTGCCTTGCTATTTCGTCCAAAAGTCATTCTGTTTTTTACCAGTTTAACTACAACAAAGGGAGACTTCTCTACATGTTTCAACTGATTCGCATGGAAGGAGGCTTTATGGCATTTCTTCTTGAAATATGTAGTTTGAAGAGGTCATGAGCTTCTTTATCAACAGTCACCGCATATTCGTATCTTCCCCCACTGTTGCCGTGCAAAAGATCAAACCAGAATGCTAGAAATCTGCATGATATATACAAATTAAACTTGAATAAGTTATGGGAGTGCGGCAGAGAAGGCAATCAGGCTTTTCATTGCACCATTCCATAATGCAGTTCCTGCAGGTTGATCATACAATACAAATCAATGAACATACCAGGTACCAACCATCTGACATGAATCAAAATACTTTGTATAGCCAACATCTGAAAATAGGATTATGGCTGTATCAGGTCAAGTGGTCCTCATGCAAAGTAATTCCTGATGCATTATACATATAAATAATATGCCTATCTGATGTGAAATACTGTAATGATTATGCATGATCATTAAAACAATAATCAACTAAAAGGATGTGTACAGTATGTATAGTAAAGAAATGTATGGAAATTATTGTAATCATGAATCACCAACTCGGAACCAAACTCCATACTGGCCGACCGACGGTACGAGTCAGTATACCTCCGTACCAAATTTGAACCACATGAAAATGAGGGATGAACGAGGAAAGAAAGGAGAGAAAGAGGAGGGAGGGAGGCAAAAAAAAAGAAGGCTGGTAGAAACGCTGGCATTGGCCACCGGAGCGCTTTAAAGGTCATCGGAGGGCCACCGAGGCCTTCTCCGGTCCTCTACGAGAGAAAATGAGAGCACAAAGAGATAGAGAGAAGAAGGGGAAGGGAGAAAAGAAAGGAAGAAAAGACGGCAGGGAGGCTGCTGGAGGGCTACCGTGGCCACCAAATCACCTAAAACAGGCCGTGGCTGCCAAATGACCCAAAACAGAGGCGAAGCCCCTATTTTGTGGTATTCTTTAAAACAGACAATACACAGTGAAGCCAGCAATAACTTTGCCCCTATTTTGAATCCACGACGGCCGCGGGCTGTTTTGAGGCCATCCGGTAGCCTTTCGATGGCCTCTCCACTACCTTTTCCTCCTTCCTTTTCTCTTCCTTCTCCTCTCTCTATATATATCTCTCTTTCTTCTCACATCTTGCGGAGGACTGCAGAGCCCAAGGAAAGGGAAGGGAAGGAAAAGGCCATTGGTGGCCCATCGGAGGACCGCAGAGCCCCGAGGCCTCAGTGGCCTTCCAATGGGCCACCACCGGCCTTTCCCTTTCCTTCCCTCCCCTCTCTCTCTCTCTTCCTCTCCTTCTCCTTCACTTCGTTTTTGTTGGCATTCCGAATCAAATGCCCAAACCATACCAATTACCCGCCAGTATGATTCAGCATACCCCCAACCATCCCATTTTGGACAGTTCGGCAAACCATGATCAGTTATATATATAATTGGTACCAAAGAAAATATATAAAAGATGTCCTTGTGTGTCCATATTATCTTTAGGTATGGTAGGCTATACCAGCAGAAGGCCCGACCTCATGTGGCTGTATGATGCTAGCAAGTACTGAAACAGAGAGTACATTTGCTCATGCCACCCGAACCCAGGGGCTGAAACCAGGAAATAAGGCATTCAGTCATTCACTTTTTCTATTTTATGCCCTTTCTGCCATCAGATGCATAAATTATGTTGAAAAGAAAAATTATTAACAAACTTTTTGCAGTACGTAGAAGATCTAAACCACATCAAAATATGTGGATGATCCTCTGGGTTATGGCTCAACGGATGCTTAAATTTTTGCCATTCTGAGTTCCAGTCTGCAAGAAACGGCTACCAAAAGAAACACAAACACGCAAACGCACGCCCACGTGCACACATGAAAAAAAAAAGGATGCAATAAAATTGGCTGGAGAAAACACTACCTCCAGTACAGCCAAGAAATCAGCGGCCCAACTGCCTTTATCAGGTCTATAATTAGTAACTGGATTGCCATCTTCATTTAAAACAGGCAAGCCTCGACCTGTGGACCATGAACATGGAGAAAAGGCAGCAATAAGCTATCACATAAATCAACAGTAATAAGCTTTACCTTGCTAATTTTTTCTGTTTATTGATTGTTTTAGTATGCTTCAACCAACATTGATATAATACAAGGCTTTTGATATACCATAGAGCATGAAGAATGGAGTGTTCATTACAGGAGAAATAAGCACCCATTAGTTTTGATCGAGGGCTTAATGACCAAAAAAAAAAAATAGAGATTTCTTACAGAAAAAAAAACATAGTTTAACAGAAGTTATAAGTGAACCCAAACTCTAGGACACGTTTACTTCATCATTGCAGAAAAAATGAAAATGGCTTTAGCCTATTCCAGTTCTAGCCCTCAATCCTCCAAATTTTCCAGCTGTTGCATCAGACCCTTGATAAACCTACATGCTTAAGAAAGCCTCCAAATCTCTTTCCATGTTTCTGCTAGACAATATTAATTAAATGATGTTTTCTTAAGCAATATTCTGATCCACATGACCACATTCTCTATCCCTCGATGCAAAGATGAAATCACATCTTTTAGGCATTATGTTGATCTTCTAAACATCAATTATATTAAATTGTTGTGAATCCTCAACACACCAGGCTGGTTCCCCTTTCGATTTATTATACTCACAAATTGAGACACTTGAGCAAAATATGTAAATAGTGTCCACAACTGTATAACCTGTAGAAGACTGGTGGCTCCTAGGTGATGATGAACAGAACTAGTTATTGAAGATAAATTACTGCTGCGCAGTCCTTCGCACCAAGTATACAAAGCTGGATCAAAAGGAACACTCCCAAGATTTGGCATCTGCAGAGGAAAGATGACAAAATGATGTGATATATGCAACTTAACCAGTAGCATTTATTCAAAAATTCCCACTGTATGTTATAAGGAGATTCACAAGGAAAAGAAATGATTTGCCTACTTTAAACTAACACAGTGAATAACAAATCAAAAACCAAGCAAGGATTTCGAATGCCCAACAAAGGCCAACTAGTCTCTTAGGATCATAAACTTTTTGCAGATTGCCAATGTTTCTTGTATGGTAAAAGGTATGATGCAGAAAATTATGTCTTGATACCGAGTCCTTTGATTTAATGGCTTTCCAATAAATACATAACAGATGCCTGCTCCCTGTTTTGATAGATGCTAATACAACCCTGCAATACAATGCGCTTATATAATCAACCATGTGAAAATTGTTCACCATTAAACATATGATAAGAGCAGATATTAGACTTAAAATCAGACAAACAGGTCAAGTGCTATCATATTGAAAGAACTTTATGTTCATAAAAACTGAAAACAATTAGGCAGAGTAATCGTATATCACCTTCGAAGTAAAAGAACATAAGGTTGATGCGGAGAGCCAATTGTAAAATCTCACAAGCATGTGGAAGAACCTGGATAACATCAAAGCTCAAGACCAGAGCTTATGGTAGAATACTTAAGTGAATCTTCAGCCATAGTTAAACAAAAACAGAAAGCTACACAAATAAAGTTAAAAAATGAAATTTAGTCTAATAGAAAACCAAGTGGATTTTGTGCTAAATATGCAAATGGCATATGAATATCAGCAGAATATTCAGAGAAAAAACTCAAAAACTGTAGGCCATTTCTGAGTGGCTTGCCACCACAAACCACGGAGCCTCTCTCTGAACTTTGACAGAACAGATATAGGCACACTTGTGGAAGTTGAGCTCTCAGCAGCATCAGAAGATTGGACTTGGTTACTTCTAGGATTGTCCCTTCCATACAGCTCCCCAAACTGAGAGCCAGCAAGGATAATACCATGAGCAGCCATCCTTGAACTGCTACATAGTAATGCATTAGTTGAAAAAATAGTTGCCAGAAAGCTTGACAGCACCAGGACACCATACTCAGAGTAGAGTACAATCCAGAAAGCTTAACAGCATCAAGGATGCCATACTCATCACAGTAAAGTACAATGGACATTTAAAACTACATAAGATAAGAACAGCAAACCTGATTCTTTCTGCAAGATAAGGAATCATGGTCTCGTATACAATGAAAAGGGCACGTCTTGCAGGTGTTGGTGGAAGCCCATAAGAACTTGCAACCTGAAAGACCCAATTATTTCAGAATACAAATAAAATAAAAAACATAATCCACAGAGGGATCTTTTTGTTCAAGCAACAGCTAATATTTTCTTTTTCACACCTACTGTTGTGTTAAGTAGATGGTAAATATTTTACAATATTACAATGAGCTCTGTTTGGTATTCGCATAATAAAGTGCAAGAATAAACCTTTCTAACCTAGGTACAATGAAAGCCAAAAATTGATTTGACAAAAAAGACTAAAGTTTTATCTTAACTTGTTCAAACCCTTCACATACACCTTAAGTCTGATCCAGTAGCTAAAAAATCCTAAGTATATTCAAACAAGGATAAGAAAAAAACATAAAATAAGCTTTGGAGTCTCTTAATAATATCCATCTTGTTTATCCTATTTAGCACCTTCATGGTCTTAGACATTGATGCTCTTTCCACACAAAGGACTGAAAAGGCATTTCCAATCATCATGGATAACTTCAAAAAAAATTCAAGAGATAACGTAATGTAAAAGGGTTTTTCAAATTTGAGGAGCTATTATCATGGATTATTGTAATCGAAACTTAAATTTAGACACTTGATATGAGACTCATCTGTTCATCATGATAGCTATAGAGAACTCTTTCCCAAGACTGGAACAATATTTTTCTTTGACAGAAAAATCAAATAAATGTTTTGCATCTCCCTTCCTATACAAGAATCAGAGTTGCGCCATTGTTTTAGTAATGCCTTGTTGAAACTGAGAATATGGCCAGAGCAAGACCAACCAAACAAATGACGTCTGACCTCTAAACTTGACAACTCTTTTCAGATTATCTATTTAATGCACAAATCATGCTTTTGTAGAGTTTTATAAAGAGTTCTAACCCTCACAACAAGTAAAACCAACAACTCATATATATATATATATATATATATATATATATATATATATATATATAGATGTATATGTATATATATGTAGATGTATATGTATATATATATAGATGTATATGTATATATATGTAGATGTATATGTATATATATATAGATGTATACGTATATATATGTATACCTGTATATACGTATATACGTATACATCTATATATGTGTGTGTGTACATATATATATGTATGTACATATGTATACATACACACACACACACACACACACACACACACACACATATATATATATATATATATATATATACCTGAGTTAGAAGACCGTATGCCAAAGTAGGAAAACTGGTGTCTATACCTGAGTTAGAAGACCGTATGCCAAAGTAGGAAAACTGGTGTCAACTTAAGTGGGATAGCCATTATTATCGGTCAGGAATTTCTGAGTAAGTGTACAACTTGAAGAATGAGGATGGAGGTCATGGATGGCTGTAACTGTAGCTATAAGAAGGCAGCTGAACTGAAATTAACAGTTGATTAGGACAATGTTCAGTTACCTAAAAGGATCTCCTGATAAATTTCTTGGAACAAGTAGCAATCAACCAAGTACATAGAGGTATGTTAATATTAAAGATGATGATAAGCCTGCACAGCCTTACCATCCAGTTAGACCTACAGATGAGCTGACAACATAGGCATTCGTGACAATGAACTACTGCAGGACCCAACTTGCTTTGGCAGCTTAATTTAAAAGACAAATATGTAAAGCCATTCAAAGATGATTTCCAGGACATTCAACATATAACACTTCTTATTGCTATGGAATTATTTTATCTTGTTTAAATTCACAAACTTGAACCTGATATTATTTACCACCCAGAATGGAGCTTCTGTCCACAGTTCAACTGCTTGGAGATTCCAAATGGTTTAAATCAACATTGAATGGTCTAATTAACAAAAAAAAAAAAAAATCTGTTTTGCCGGTGAAAATGTCATATTAGGGCAAGAAATATTCAAACTTATCTGATCAAAACAAAGCGAAAAAAATAAGATGGAAAAATGATCTTTTACAAAGTTCCTTGAATGGATTTGCAGTGTTTACTAGATCCTGTATTTCTCTTGCATTCTCCACTTATATGCAATTAATTACTAAAATTATTGAATCCAATTTGTAAAAAAAGACAAAAGTAGGGTATAATAAAGGAAACTAACCTCTCTCTGGTAAGCAACAGCAATCCTGATACCTATATAAGAAAGCAACCAGAGAGTTAAGCATCAATAACTCAGAAATTTAGGAAAGATGTAAAATTGGAAACTTTGTGGTGGGATAAACTGACCAAAAAGGTCGGAAGGCAACACGACAGGCATCATGGACAAAGGCAGTGTAGTGATCGTCCTTCTCTACGACCCTCATGACCTCAGGCTGTGCCGCTGCAGGGAACCGCCTCTCCCCTGCTGAAGCCTGTGGCTGGGAGCTGGGGCCTGCCTCCCCACAGATGCCACCTTCACTGGGTGCTGTCTTCATGGTCTCTGCCCCCTTGCGTTTTGTGGCCTCTTTGGTTGGTTGCTGCTATTTGAGTCACTGACTCGCTGTCTATAAATGGGACCGTTGAAATGATTGGAACTGATTTGCTCGATAGACCCAACTCAGATGCATATTTATCCTTCGATCGTTTGACTAAATGCATGTGTCTTCCATAGGGGTGTAAATGGACTGGATTGGATTGGATTATACCTAAATCCAACTTCAATCCGAAATATTTTGGACTTGGAAACTTAGCTCCAAAACCGAACAAAATACTCTACTAGTCCAATCCAATCCAATCCAAAAAATTCGGATTGGATTGGACTGGATTTTTGGACTTTTACATACATTAAACTATAATTTGGATCATAATTCAAAAGCAAATTATATGAATTCGATATATATACTACTTATAGGTACTCTATAATATCGTCCTACATCTAACAACTAATATTATAATAGCAATGAATAAAAAATAAAAAATATAAATTTCAATACCAAAGATCTTTACAAGTCATACTATAATAGCATCATATCAAAAACATAATAACTATATTTTCAAAAAAAACTATATCACTAAAATATAATAAATTTCATAATATTTAAAAAAAACTAAACTTGAAACACACACACACATATATATGTATATGTATATGTATATATGTATATATATATATGTATATGTATATATATTTGTATATGTATATATATATATATGTATATCTATACATATCTATATGTATATATATAACTATACATGTACATATACATGTATGTATATATATATAATCCAAAAGTCCAAACTAGAAGAATGGATTGGATTTGGCTTGGACCGATAGTTTGGACTTTGGATTGGATTTGGATTTCATAACATTAAATCCAAATCCAAGTCCAAAATCCAAAATTTTTAAAAATTAACTCCAAATCCAAAACCAAAATCCAAAAATCCGATCCAATGCTCTAGTTTGGTTTGGATCGGTTTGGATTTTGGATTTTCTCCAATCCACTTACACCCCTAGTCTTTTAGAAAAGCTATTAAGCGGTAGATGCACCTTTCATAAGACTCCCTAAGTGAACACACACCATTCCCAGAGTTAACCTATTAATCCTCACCCATCAGACTTATAAATGTGTCCTAAAAATCACATGACTCGAGCTCGAAAAATTCACGTTGATGCACACATATTTTTCATCCCAACTTGTTCCCAAGTATTACTTTGCAAATTAATACAAGGAAGCTTGAATATCATTGTTGTGGGTTAGCTATAGCTCATCCTCGGCCTATAATTCGTCGGTCCTCATCAATCTATTTTAACAGGTATGATTAGTCGCTGTGGCAGGTTACTAGTTTACTGACAATTCGTCATAGATCGTATGCGGCCAATCAATTTTTTAAGAACGATTTGTTGTAGGTCGGCTATTGCTAACCTACTATAGATCATCCGTGGACGAGCTATTTCATAGGACGGCCTTTTCGAATTTACTGGTGAGAAGCTGCATACGACTTGCCTACTCATTATAGGTCATACTTTACTGACCATCACCGGACGACCAATATTGGAGCCCCACGCGCCTTGAACAACGGTCTCATATGACCTGCTATAGGTCGTCCTTGGCCGATCTATTATAGGTCGTCTTTTTTCGACCTACCCCTTTTTCTTTCCTCTCCAAATTGGAAAACTCCGAATAGAGAAGAAGTCCTCCACAATCCCACCTCACAGAAAAGAAAAAATATCTCCCGAATCAATGCAGTTAGAGTCCAAAATGGATACAACTTCAATTTCTCTCCTATAAATAAAAAGGCTCCGGATACTTTAGGTACGCAGTCAGTTCAATGCTTTTCTTCTCTCATTATTCTCCAGTCTCCTAACTTGAGCATTGGAGAGTCTTCACCAGAAAACACCCCGGCGAGGACCTTTTTACAAGAGATCGGGCAAAGCTCCGGCGGCAATCCATCCTTGGCCACAAGTTCCTCAGTGGCCGACCTCAGAGAGATTCAGGAGCAACAATCATCATTCTCGCAATTATCTTTTAAATGCTCCATGGGTAACGTCATGATTGTGCTTCATAATGCGTTTACTGTTGAGTTTTTCACTTAGCTCGACCGGGTATGCTGGACTAATAAACTTAGTACAACTCCCCTTCCAAATCCCAATTAAAAGGCATCAATGCAATCACGATTTCATCCAGCACAGTCACTTTCCACCACAAAAATACCGTCAGAAGCACAAGCAAGGCCCAAACACAGAAGCACGGTCACTCATGACATACTCTCAGAAGAAAAGAACCATAGTTGAAACCAAAAACAATAATAAAAATAATGCCCGTGAAGAACTCGCAATGTAGCAACAAAAATACCCACTTCCCACAACAGAATCCAAAGCAATTTGTGTGTTCAGCTAAAGAAGTTAATATACTAAATTAAGACGCAACAAAAACTTCAACTGTGTTAATTCATAAAAAGCTTGCACATAGACGAGCAGACAAAGGGATTCTCCGGGAACAAAAAAATCGAAGATTGAGCCAAGAAAACAAATTAAGAGTTCTGGAAATTTTGCTAGATAGCTAAGCTAGAGCCAAGCTCGAATCTCGTGAAGAGCATAAAATTAGCTCAATAAGCAAAGACAACAAAACGAAGGGGAAAAAAAACTCAAGAAACCCTGTCCGAAAGATTGTTTCGCGGGATCAATTGAAGAAACAACCAAGTACGAATATAGGGCACCAAAATAAACCGAGAATTTCGAGGAAAGGGAGCGAAGTGAGAAAAACCTTGTCACCACTGACCTGCATGGAGTTCGGCGAAAATGGAGACCTTCCCGTGCGCGGCCATCGCCGGACTCCAGCCGACGGGGCTCCTCGGACGGCAATTCGAGGGCGAAATCGACAAATTCGTGGCGAGAGGCGAGGTTTTGTGGGGGATTCTTGGAGCAGAAGGCGGAGGAAAAGGGCGTGGTTTAGGCGGAGAAATTGAGAAGCCCTTCCTTTCTCCCTTTTTCTCGCTCCCTACGTGTATGGTTTCCGCAGTCCGCACCCTTCCACGACTCCGGTGTAAAAATACGGCGGGAGGAGGGCAGCTTGGCGTGCCGAGAATTTGTAGGCAATTACGAGACTGACCCTGGCAGTTGGTGGGTCAGTAGCTAGTGGTCTCCTCCAAACGCATGGATTATGATCGATCGAATCCGTACCTTAGGCAGGAGACCACTACGACAATTGACCCTACTGACGCGAGTACCATCACGCTACGATATGGCTTACCATCTGGACGCATGAAATCATCCAAGTTTTTATTTGATTGAAGAATCTTTTTTTCTCTTTTTAAAATATATATTAAATTATTTATAAATACTTCGTAATTATTGATTCTCGGCATAACGCTGCATTCAGTGACTCCCTGGAGTTTAACGCATGGCACAAGAGATGACCTAGGCCACTTAAATAATTTTAGTTCTTTTTGAATCTAACACAAATTATTGATATATACCGATGGATCATATATTTTATATTTAATAATTATTTTTTTAATATTTTATTATGAAATCAATTATAATCATAATTATTGAAGATTGAAAAAATATATATATATTTTAAAAAAATAATTATATTGATATATATATTTTATTTTTATCAAATTATTATAATTAAAATAAAATAAAATTTATACTTAAAATTTAAAGATATTAAAAATTTATTGAACTAGTAAAATTTATTTATTTTTTTATTTTTTCAAAATCTAAAGGAGTATACGATGCCATTTGTTTAGTTTCATCTCTAAATAAATATTCATCCAGATCTTATATTATTCAACCATATTAGTTTTTATAAATTATTTTTATTAAATAAATATATTAAGAAATTATTTTTATTATTATTATCTAAATTTGAGTTGACATAGATAGATATACATGAATGAGAAGATCGGTTTTGCATATCCTATGAATTTAAATTCTAAAGATATGCTGCCTGCCATCTGCCATGGTAGTCAAAACATCATACTTATAAATCTATTTTTTTAAATCCAATGTGGTAATCATGATCAAAGATAACTAGTAAGCTTAGAATCAAGTATTCTTGACCTAACCCATGGTATATACAATAATAAACATGACAAATAATAATTTGAACTAACATTAACATCATAAACAGCCATAAATAATATGTTTAGTATGTTAGGTAAGCAGGTGGGACAAGGTAGGATGCATACGAGGGAACTGACTCATTTATTTTTGGCAATTAATAATTTTTCAGCATCATCTACGAGACTCTCGGTATTTGTGTAAGTATGGACGGACTTATCCAATGGACAAACAAGCAGCAATATCTCAACATGGGCAGAAATTCATGGATGAGGGACAAATAATCAGAAGAATTACATCATTTGTATTAAAATATTTTTTTTTAATTTAATATTAAAAAATAATTATTGTTAGACCTTATCAAATAGTAATTTTCTCGTCACAGGAGAGTATTGAGCAACATTCAAATTATATATTTCCACTAAAATGAACATGCAAATTCATGCGAAAAATATACCATTTATATTTGGCTTAATATATCTACCATTCACTTCATTTTCATTAGTTAATATATCTTGTCAAATAACTGGATCATATTATAATACTATTTTAAATATTATTTTTTTTAGAAAGCAAACTTTTCAATTTCCTATTCTAGTAGTAGGGATTCTCGGTACTTCGTGAGATTATAAGAATACGAAGAAAAATATATATAATTATTTTTTTACTATAAAATCAATATATTCTTCCAATTTATATAAATGAGAAGATATTTTAAGTGATAAAATGCCCGTAATGCACGGCATACCAAAGAACGGATGAAGTGCATCCAAACTTGGAAAGTTTCAGATTTTTTCATATATCGTATATTATATTGAATTTATAAAATGGAATTAATTGATAACAAACCTTCCAAATATATGAAAAAAATTCATAACTCAGATAATCTACTATGTATAGATAGTATGTATCAAGTATACTACAGAGTCTTAATTCTCTGCAACAAATAAAATATCAGTATACATTGCAATTATCTTAATAGAAAAATATAATCATATCAAGGAAAAAAAGAACCCTCTTGCAACCATTCTTTTTTTTTTCTAGAAAAATAAATTACAGATCACATCAACCCCTGAACTTGCTCAAACATTATTCAAATAGCTAAACATAGTATTTAAAACAAACAATCCAAGGTACTTAATAACTAAAAAATAGAATTATAAAAGATGCAAAAAAAAAAGTCAAAATAAGCAACTATACGAACATAATCATATTATGTAAAATAAAAATGTCCATCCATAAAAACATAAAAAAATCAATCTTAATAGAGAAAAATGAGGGAATGGAGGTTGACCAAGAAAACAAAATGAAAGTAGAAAAAACTAGTGACCTATGAATTTAGTTATAAGAAAAATCAAATTAAAATGATGCCGATAGAGGTGAAGATTGAGATAATCAAAAGGAGTTTTTAAGAAAAATGAGAGAAACTTGATTTCAGAATTTATAATTAAAACACCGGATTGATAGCTATTAAGGCTTCATACCTATTAATCTTTCTTCTCGTTGTGTCCTCATTTACATGCTTGTAAACTTTAGGATGGAAACATTAGTTATCACCTCTAAAAGACTGTATTAGCTAATTAAATGAGAAAAATAATTATCTATTTATTAGTCCCATAATTAGGACATATTAATCCATTAGAACAATCAAAGTTGGTTCATTTGTTTTTAGGAGTACCATAGGTTGCACATTTATTTTTATGTTCAATTATGAATATTTTATATCTCATTAATTATGCATTGCAGTTGCCAAATTGGTCAAAGGAAAAAAAAAAATCTCAATCGAAACTTAAAATGCAGTGCTAACAGAGATTCCATGCACTTCCACTAGAGAGCTACAAGCTGTTGTAAAATGTTGCATTAAATTACTCAAATGGTTAGAGTCAAGAAGTTTTATTTGACTCAAATTTGTAGTCCCAATAGGGACAACCTGGCTAGGTCCCTTCGCTGTCTCCCCCGAGTCTAACATTTAGTGGCACCATAGTAAATTCAACAAACAACAGGGTCCAATACATTTCCCCGCGATCCCCGCTAGGATCCAATTTGCTGCTTCAAAAAACCCAAAAAAAAAATGCAAGCATGGAAAGCTTTCCTTATTTTAATCACCCCTCAGAGGAAAGACACGTCATTTCAACCACGTGTCTTCATTTCATTGGGTATAAATTACACCGCAGGTATTAATTGCTAAACCAGTTTTAGCTATATCCGCCAGCCACGTCTCCAGTCACCTCAGGTAAGCATAATTGAACGTTGCGTAGAACATCCCCGTGGTCAGTTTTTCATTAAATGCCGGCAACCATATGTCGGTAAGGTAATAGGAGGTGATCGTATCCATTTCTTTTGTTATATATTTATATTTTCGGGTTTGCTCGTCCCCATGGTGGCAGTGGAGGGAGAGCTTTTGGGTGCTCTTTGTTCACCAATGGCGATTCGAAGGACTCCGCGTCTCGCCGCCGCAATCGCGGTGGCGCTGGTCGCCCTCGCCTCTTTAGCTGCCGCCGATGTCTACTTCCAAGAGACATTTGAATGTACGGCACCAAAACCGCCGCAGTCTTCCTTCCGGACTTCTATTTCTTGCTTTCTCTGTTCGATCTCGAGTTCCATTTCGATATGTTCTAGGACATCTGTTTTCTTGATTCGATCTACGATTTCTCGATCTTAAAAGATTGATCTGGATAGTTTAATTTTCTCGGTTTTTATGCCTTTTTTAGGTCTGAATCGGGGGATTGTTTTCGTTAAAGAAATGTGATTTTGGTTACATTTTGGTGATTTTTGATCTGTCTTACTTCGATTTTTCTTCAAAATAATTGGGAATTTATAGAAATTTTTAAATATATTTTGCTTGTCATCTTGGACAATTGATCCGATTGATAGGTTTTCAGTTTCAAATTATATTTTGATGCGGTTATTGTCTCATTCATAGATTGGCATGGATTAGGTTTTATGGTTTATCCTGCAGTGCACGGGAATGTTGGCAATTTCAATCTTTGTCTTCTAATCTCTTATTAGTTAATCGTTTGGAGTTCTGTTACTTGATGCTAACTCCGTACCATATTTTTTTAATGGTATCATGATTTTTTAAAAATTTTCTTCGTTAACCTTAGTGGTGCTGAAATTTGGTTGACATTATTTCGTGCTTGATTAGATTTTGTCTCGTAGCGACTTCAGATATAATACGATGAAAGCTGACGGGTTTCTTAATGTTTTTAATCCTGGACCCCATTTGGTTGACCGAGTGCATTAGTAACGTTAAATTTGTGGAGGCAAACCTAGCCGTTATCTCCTTTTCAATTTACGGAGTATGAGTCCTCGGGATTTGACTTATGGCTTGTTGGGCCCAGAATGATGTATTTGTATACTGCTTTCAGATTGTGACTGAGAATGTGATCTTGTGCTCTTGTAACTGATGTGATATTCTATGGTTGTTCGATGAATTTATCAATTTTTTTTTTGATTGCAATTGAAGCTGGATGGGAGGACCGGTGGGTTAAATCGAACTGGAAAAAGGATGAGAACATGGCGGGTGACTGGAACTACACCTCTGGGAAGTGGAACGGCAATCCTGAGGATAAAGGTCAGACTTTGTTTCATCATGACAGAGTTATTAATTTATTTTCTTATAGAACAATCTTCGTAAGGATGTACTAAAATGTAGTTCCCATTACTAAGTCATTATTTTCCTTTCTGTGTTATTATTTTCAGGCATCCAGACTGCAGAAGACTACAAGTTCTATGCTATTTCGGCGGAGTTCCCTGAGTTTAGCAGCAAAGATAAGACATTGGTTTTGCAATTTTCTGTCAAACATGAGCAGAAACTTGACTGTGGAGGTGGATATGTGAAGCTGCTCAGTGGTCAAGTTGATCAGAAGAATTTCAGCGGGGAGACCCCATACAGGTAATTCATACATGTGTACCTTATTTTATGTTTGGTGTAGTACTTTTGAACATCGTAACTCTCCTTATTGTGTACTCTAATTTCTCAAAATCCGTGTGTGTAAATTGCAGCATCATGTTTGGACCAGATATCTGTGGGTACTCAACCAAAAAGGTTCATGCTATTCTTTCACGCAATGGGACGAACCACTTAAATAAGAAGGATATACCATGTGAGACAGATCAGCTAACTCATGTCTACACTCTGATCATTCATCCGGAAGCTACATACAGCATCCTTATTGACAACAAGGAGAAGCAATCAGGGAGTATATACAGGGATTGGAAAATTCTTCCGCCGAAGAAAATAAAGGATCCTAATGCCAAGAAGGTAAAAAATTTCCATTTGTTGCTTGAGCTAGATATCATATGAGCACAATTTTGTTACAGTGAATGTGCTGACAAGAGAGTTTATGCACATCTGCAGCCAGAAGATTGGGATGACAAGGAGTACACTCCTGACCCTGAGGACAAGAAACCAGAGGTACATTCTGTACCCCTTTACAATCTTTCATCGTATAATTCACAATTTGGAAGGTTTTGCACTCTGTTGCTGCTTTCTTTTCTGTTGATGTGGGTTTTTTTTAAAAAAAGATGTCCTGGTAAATGAGGTTCCCACAATTGTGGTGTCTGAGGAGGGTCAAATGTATGTAGCCTCTCCCTCAAGTGCAGAGGGGCTAATTCTGTATTTTGAACCCATGACACCCAGGTAAAAATGAAGCAATCTTTCCTTGCACCAACGCCCACCCTCTTTCTCTTGCTGTTGGTTATCAGATGTAAATCAAGTCAATTTTCATAGTTTTTATCCTTCCAGCAATGAAATGTTAAATTACCTGCACCACCCTGTTCCCTTTCTTGGTTATTAAAAAATTATCTGTGAGCAATTATTCTTGTCTAATCTTTTTTTAGCTTTTTATGTCTTTTCCATCCTCTAAATTGTTTTAAGATTAAGTAAAGCTCTTATTCCACTCATCCTATTTTATTATTGGTTATTTGGGTACTAAACAGTTAGGATATTTTCCAATGACGGTGTTGAAAAATTGAACTTGCTTTTGGCAGTGTGTGTCACCGCACTTGCTAAATTTGCTAATCCTGATTACCGGTCCTTGATCATTGTTATCTTAAGAAAAATCTTTTTGGTGAAACTAAAGTAATTTCTTTCTTTGGTTGGTGAAGGGGTATGATGACATTCCCAAGGAAATTCCTGATCCTGATGCAAAAGAGGTAATTGATCTGAACCTTTTAAATAAAGTTAGAAATTTCATTTTTGATGATGTGAAGGAAATGTATGAAATCAAATTTTTGTGTTTTCACAGCCAGAAGAATGGAATGAAGAAGAAGATGGGGAATGGACTGCTCCAACCATCCCAAATCCTGAATACAAGGGACCCTGGACGCCAAAGGTCTGAAAACATCTTCATAACAAGATTGCTTCCAAGTAGAAGGCAAAATTCTGATTACTTATTCTTGTGCATTGCAGAAAATTAAGAACCCTAATTACAAGGGAAAGTGGAAGGCTCCAATGATTGACAACCCTGGTAATCTTCATCTTCTATCAATACTTCAGAATCTGTTCTTTTTTAAGTTTGGTCCTTTATCATGCTGATGAAATGTAACCTTCCACTTCATTGCAGATTTCAAGGATGACCCGGATATCTATGCTTACTCCAATTTAAGGTACATTGGCATTGAGTTGTGGCAGGTGCGTGTCTAGCCTCCTGATCTGTTTATATGGATATTGTTTCACTTATTCCAAGAAACTGATGTGATATCATTTATTTGCCAGGTGAAGGCAGGGTCCTTGTTTGACAACATTCTGATTTGCGATGACCCTGAGTATGCAAAGAAGTTTGCTGAAGAAACATGGGGAAAGCTTAAGGATGCAAGTGTCTTTAGTATTCTTGTCATTGACACCTTCAGAAAAAGATAGATTGCTAAATTCATTTTGTGGCATTATATCTTGCAGGCTGAGAAGGCAGCATTTGATGAGGCTGAGAAAAAGAGGGAAGAGGAGGTAAGTTTGTAACTAATTCTTGACCTCGACAGTTCCATTCTTGGTTTGGTAAGCATAGTTAGCTTTGCACATCTTGGCATTGAATTGTATGAGTACAGAAGTAGGATGATTTTTAATGTGGACATTTCATGTTTCATTAGATTATCTCCATTTAAGTGGTAAGTTGATTTCCAGATGATTGCCATCGCAAAATGTTTGGTCACTTTTGCCGGTTTCTATAGATAATAATTTTACCATGGTTTCGATATGATAGGTATCTTAGATTTGAAGGTCCTTTTCCATCCAATATTTAGTCAATTTTGAAGAAGTGTTAATTTTAATTATGTCTTGAATGTGTGGAACTAGCTTATTGGAGTCGTGCAGCTGTTTGACGTTGTAGGATATTATAGTAAATTTCTCCAAAGAAACTCACCTGGCTATTAATGCCAGGTTCATTGTCTAGCATGTTATGTTGGCACCTGATTTTCCTGTCTGATCTGTCAGATTTGTAATAAAAAATTTGCCTTTTTTTATTGAATAGAAATCAAACTTTTTCATTAAAGGACTGAAATTGTTCAGACCATAGGTTTGGCCCACTAATTGTCTCTCTCTCTCTCTCTCTCCTCAGCATATTCGCTGTAGAGAGGTTCCAGGTTTGGACCTGGATGATGCCATTTTCCCCATATTTATCAGAATATCGACTAAAATATTGCTTTTTTATCTTCATTGAAGCTTTTTGATATAGATCATAGCCAGTCTTACCTTTGTTTTTTGAACACATTTGACATGAAAATTAACAAGTGCGTTAATGAGCTAAAACATTCTGTTCGCCTCTATTATTAACGGGGGGAAGTTGGGATGCCAGAATTGCATTCCTTTGTAGCCAAAAGGAATGATATTGACTGATTATTTTCTCTTGCTTCTGTTGACAGGAAAACAAGGATCTCGATGAGGATATAGATGTAAGCTCTTAGATAATGCTCTGATGTTGTATCACTTGGTTATTTTCATGGATTTCTCTAAGATTGCACTCTGACACTTGTGCGATAGGATGAGGAAGAGGATGATTCTGATGCTGACTCAGATGGTGAGAAGAAGTCCGAATCTGCTGCAAAATCTGCATCCGATGTGAAAGAGGATAAAGAACAGCCACAAGAGGATAAAGAAAAGCCACATGTACTGTTTTTTTTCTTCCCTTTTTTGCTTCCATATTCTATCTGGAATATTATTAGTTTAGTTGATTTTTTTTTTTTTTTTGCTACGTTTTCTAATTCCAGGACGAGCTTTAGGGAGGCGGATCACGAGCAGGGCTGTCATTTTTTGTTGCGGTTCTGAATACAGGCAATCTGGGTGATTGGTTAACCAAGTTTAATCGTCTTAGTGATCATCGTCACTTGGAGGATGTAACAGATAGACCATCCTACCTGGAAACATAAATGATCTGTTCTCTTGTCGCGCATGAAATTACAAAAAAGTTTATTTTCCAAAGTGGCGTTCTTTTACCTCGGTGCAAATTATATGTTTTAGTCTTCCTATTTTCCTCCCGGTTCTTAGGCTCTGTTGCATTACCTTCTTTCTTCCTTTTTTCACAAAAAAAAGTTCTAAATATTTTTGTTTGCGTTGATTTGGTGCCTACAATTCGCTCAGTCTCTGGTTATGCTCGTAGTCATCGTAACGAATTTTGTCTTTTGCTGATGTAAGAAAACTCGGAAGTGGTTTTAAGCATCTCCAAAGTAGTCGGCATTGTTGCCGTTATTTACCGCCCGTTGCCGGACAAGCATCTCGCGCCATCCATCCGGATCTTTAAACTCGGATGGATGGATATCCATGTCGGTACAAGGCACTAGGATCTATATTTCCGCGCAAGGCACGAGCCAGCTCCAAAAGCCTCTAGATCATTGTACATTGCTACGGATGCCTAAACCAGTGCATCGTCCATGTTATTTTGGAAAATTTGAATCACCTTTTATGTAATTCTAACCCCTTAACTTCTATGGAAGGATTATACCGTCATTTGAGGCCTCCGGGACAGCCAGATCAACTTTATGCATGTCGGCTCTAATTGCTGTCACGTGTCACTTGAATTTTAAGCTTTGCAAATCTTTCAGGGCCGACGTATCTCAGTGGCGTCGGCACGGGCTTGGTTAGTTGAATTCCACGTGGTTGCACGTCATGCTGCTTCCCGTTCACTGAAGTGGAGCGGCGAGCCTTGCAGGTTGCTGGAATCACCGGGTGCAGAGCCCTTGAGTGGACGGCGTATGACACCCGCCGGTTGGCAAATCATAAATCAGGGAGATGGAAGGAAATCAAAACCAGACCGCACCCGACCTCAAAACTAAAACCTAACTAAACCTGCCCTCATGAACTGCTCAAAACCACCATCCATTCCGCAGCCACCACGTTCACAATTTGTCCCACCCGTGGCAGGTCACCTGCACATCCCTTTCTGAAAGGTCTCCGGATGATTCTGCATGGCAAAGCATTATTGGATGATTTCCATCAACATCCAACACTTCAAACAATTCCCTCCGTGTGCACGATAGGGGCCCTTTCAGCCTCCTTTTCCCCTTGAAATTTTCGCATCTATCCATTTCTTTGAGTACTTGCCCTGCACATGTCTCAACGTATGATATGGATGACTATCTATTTCTTGGAAATATGAGGATTTTACTTGAATTTATTTAACGAGGTTTTGCTAGCCATATTGAATCCTTTTCTCTAATATATAGCTCATTCACTCAAACTGATTTTTTCTCAGTTATTTCTGTTTCCTTTCAGCCTAGCCAAAATAAACATAAGGGCAGGATGGAATTTGGATCATTGCTATAACATATAATGGCTTTATTAACTCAACAAGTTAGCACCTTTCTCAATTTTCATATTAAAAAATAAAAATTTATAATGAAATGCATGCATATCTACACACACATAGGCTCATAAATACTTATATGGATGTGTATGTATGTATGTGTATGTATATATATATATATATATATATATATAATATGTAAACTGCTCTTTTCATCTAAACACCACCTTATTAAAAAAGATGTTGAAAATTAAATAAATAATGAAAAAAATCTGAAACAAAAATAAAATTTAGTAAGCTGTGATCTTGAACCAAGAATGATTTTTTTTAAAATAAATATTTTTTGAAAACAATATGCTCTCTTTTTTTATGATAAAAAAAAAAAGTTTCTCTCTTCTTTTCCAGTAATAATAGATTCAAATGCTTTCCCAAAAAGATTAGATAGCTGCGACATGCATGTGGATGAGTAGAATGTCATGTGTTAGTGTTGTACTCATGCACAATATGTGAAAGGTATCTCTTTTATCTCCCAACGATAAAAAATTTGATTGCTTTCTTTCTTTGTGTTGGGGGTAAAAAACTCCTTGCCAAAAACCTTGGAATTTGAATGATATAGAACTTCATTTAGAGACTTGGCAGGTGATATCTAAAATCACCGATCCATTGTCTTTTTCAACCGTTCCCTTTTTGGCCTACCTGAATGATGATCACCATCTGTGGATCATTACTTGTCAATAGCAATCAGTCCATCTCGATCGAATCATCATCGACATCTAGCGATCCCCCCTCGGTTTCTAACTCATTCAATGAAATTAGATTTATATCTTCGCCACCTTTATTCTTCTTCGATTTATCATCAGCATCCGATTTGTTATCGATCTCTGACACCCAGAATAGTTGTTGCCCTAAATAGTAGTTGGTATCAGTCTCGATTGACTATCTTTGGACATAGATCGACTAGTCATCGGTGCTAAGTGACCTGCCGTTAGTCTTCAGTATTCATGGTCCATCGTCGATACTTTTTTAGCCATATACAACTTTAGACCACTACTAGTCTCCGACCCATCTTCAGATGATTTTCGATCAATTTTTAGTCTGTTGCTGATCTTGCCTCAGTTTTCTAGTTCAGCTGGCAATCTCGATTATTTTGAAGCTCTTTTTTAAAATCAAGCGATAGTTTTTTACAACTAGCCATGATCTACATAAGACAGCCATAATGGCTCACTCTCATGAGTATCGATTACAAATGTCACACGTTGCCATCCGATTTCGTCAGAACTATTCATAGATTATACTCTCACGAGCAATTCCGATCTTTGTCTATAAATAGGAATCTCAATAGGATCCTCAGGTACAAAAATTCTATCTTCTCACGTGCTTCATTTTTATTGAACAAAATTCTGACTTGAATGTTGGAGGATTCCATCGAAATCATCTTTGATCAAGACTTTTTGTAGGTCTTACCATTGTGACAGTCAACACCGTCCACTTTAATCACTTTTGATGAGGATCGAAATTCTGTACCAACACTTTGAAAACATCCAATTGCTTGATCACGTACATGGATTGATAGAATCTAACATGCTAGCATTGGAATGTTGCAATGTGTGTGAGGGGTCTATGCATAGATGCAACGCTGACGTTATGCAAGATTTCATTTGTGTTTATATAACTTGACAAGCATATCCCCCTCCTCCTCACTTGCATATTTCTCTTATTTCTCTCTTCTCGTTTAGAACTCAAGAACTAAACTAAGACAATCCCGATCCACTTCTATCGAACACGAGTATTTCTATGAGCCTATTCTTTAAGCCACACATACCATGAAGCAAACTAAACTGTGTACTGCATGACAAATTATGGAGCTATAGAAGACAAATCCACCTCAAAAGACTACCATACATCACTCCAAAAGCTCATATCTTTTGCATGCCGGTGCTTCTAGCTGCCTTCGTGATAGAATGTAAAGCAAAGAAAATGTAAACCTACACACGCACACACGCAAAAAAAAAAAAAAAAGGAAGACGACGAAGAAGAAGGAGAAGAAAAAGGATGCTGCACGCCATCAATAGCCTCATGCCCAGATGTTCGCGTATAACCTTCTATACGCCTATCCGCATGCGAAGTTCCATCTTAGAAACGTATGGTAACCTAAGGGGTCGCTCACTAGCTTTCTTCCACTTCGAATCCTCCGCCCTTCCGACGGAGTCCCCAAGGCTCCCTTCCAAATCCCCGGCCTCTATATTTCTCTCCCTTCCTCCCAAAACCCTAATCTTCACCCCAAATTCCTCCCACAATCTCTAATTTCCACGATGCAGGCCTCTCTCTCCCTCTCCCTCTCCCTCCTCCCGGCTCCGAGATCCGATCCGGCCCCCGCCGGTTCCCTCGCTGCCCTCCGCTCCTCTGCCCTCCGCTTCTGCGGCCTTCGCCGGGAGGCCCTGGGCCTCCACCCGCTGCGCCTGGCGGGCTCCACCCGGATCTTTCCGTCTCCCGCTCGGACTTCCTCCAGGAAGACAGTGGCCGCAGTGGCGGGGAATGGAAGCCCGTCTAAGGGGTTTGACTACGATGTCGTCATCATTGGGGCTGGTGTTGGTGGTCATGGAGCTGCGCTTCATGCTGTCGAGAAGGTATTTACTAACTTTGTTCCGGATCTTGTGTTGTTAAAGTCGCAAGCTTTTGTAGATTTCTTTTTTTGGTAGTTTTGTTTGATTAGAACTGGAATTGCAGCCCCTGTGTTGCTGATTTCCATGGATTTGGAAGCACAAGACTGTTCGGAGATAGTATTTCTCATTTTAGAGTTGATTGGTGTGATAAAAACGGACACTTGTCTGTATTTCTTAAACGAAAGATATCTTTTTGCTGTGAAATAGTATCGGATTGATGCTAATATTTGATTTTTTTTCTTACAAGTGTTCGTTATACCTTTAAGAGATGACGTTGGCTGGTGGAATGTTCATGCTGAATTGATGTGGCTATAATCGTGACTGCATCTTTATACACTATTTTAATAGGGTTCTAGTTTATGTAGCTACTTGTGGAAGTGGTGTTTTTTGAATGCTATAAATGGAGCAGTACACTTACTATGAATTTCTGTTTTTAGTACTTCCGCTAGAATTTGGAGAATATGATATCTTGGCACTGAGAACCTTGATGATGTTGGCTAATCTCTCAAGTTCATCATGTACGACAATGAACCAATGTTTCTTCAAGGGTCAATTTTGTTATTATTTATGGTTTATCCGTGACTGAAGCTCTGTGGGACAGCAATGGCCTGATTCTTCTTAATTATGAAGAAAAGCCAACCATTATTAACTTATCGATATTTAGTTCAGCAAGTGATCTGGGGTGCCATTTATAAGGATGCTACATGCATGGAAGTTAAATCTTTCCCTTTATTCTAAAATAGTTAGTTGGACACTCAATTGCAGTTATTAGGATCCTCCAAATGCTAAGCATCGTAGACCAACATGTCTTTTCTTTCTATAAACAACCACTCATTTTCATCACTGATGTGATGTTAAGTATTCTTGTAGCCAAATTGCTATTATCCCTTAGAAAGCAAATGATGAAACCACAATTTTAGGACTAACTAAATGCTTGTTGCAAAAAATAAATGAGTAGAGAATGTGACAGCACGCGATATTTTATGAACTGCAAACCTCTTGGAGACATCTTTTTCCCCCCACCTTTTTCTGCCTATGAAAAATTAGAATACTAGGCAAGCATCCATTTTGTTGCCTTGATTGAATTCCACATTCTATATTCAATATTTTATTGGTAATATAAACTGAATGTATTTCTATATATATATTTTAAAAAATGTTATTTGATAACTGCTAACGGTGTTTAACATCCTCTGACCAGTTTTTGTTGTACCACCCATACTGTACTATATCGATACTATTGTATCAGTTCGTACCACATACTGATATTATAAAAGGATGGTACTGATATGTGGTCTGGTACCAAGATAGCGAATCTTTCTCCTAACCTGTATTAATGAATATCTTTTCAGAATGCTTTTATTCAATTTATTTCACTTTGAAGAATGTAAAGGCCAGAACTTCCCATGTAAACATTGCAGCAGTGATAACTATAAGCCTAGATATATTTGGCGTGGGCTTTATTTCATCGCATGGATATGAGAGTTTATGCAAGCATGACATTTTGAAGAACAGACATGAGCTGTGACCACAAAGGTATTATATACTTATGGCTATATGTAAGTATTCTGTTTTTGAAGAAATATTATATGCAAAACATTAACATTATCTAATCATTTCGAGTGAGTGATTGAAAGAATCAAGCACCTCATATGGAAGCGAATCCAAGTCAAGATTATATCCGCCACCACCCTATAATACCGCTAGCACTGGTCTGTTTGGCAAGCTTATATTTTTTCCTCTCAAGTTTGAAAGAGAACATATGGACACCCTTTTAACTATCAGTGTCAGATACTCAATCTAATATGGTTATGTTTTCTAGCTTTCTGTTTGCACTTCTCATGCTACTAGGTATGTGTTAATTAGCCCAACCAATAAGCATCCTATTGTTACCACCATAACTTAAAGGCATCAAACTTGTCTTGGGTGATTATTCATGTTGTTTTAAGTATCATGCTGCATAAATTGTCTTTACATTCTCTTCTTCTTCTTCTTCTTTAAAAGTTGACTGCTTGAATTGGTCCCCCATAATTATTCTTCTCAAAGCAAATGCTTGTTACACAGGGTTTGAAGACTGCCATCATTGAGGGGGATATTGTTGGAGGAACTTGTGTAAATAGAGGCTGTGTTCCATCTAAGGCTCTTCTTGCTGTTAGTGGTCGGATGCGTGAGTTCCAGAATGAGCATCACTTGAAAGCACTGGGTTTACAGGTAATGAAACTATTTTGCTCATTCTTGGTATCATGCACCAAACAAGTCATAATTAGATTATGCGTAGCAGTACTTTCATCATATTTTCATTAAAACCAAGGTGATACGTAGCTTAAATTTCAAACTCAGTTTTGCTCTTGTGCTGAATGACTTAGAAGGTTTGTTTTTAGAGTATGAATTTCCTGAATTTGACTGAGCAGTTGTTTTTATCAGGGGTCATTTGCTTGATTATTCATATGTCATACATTAACATGCTTGAGCAGTTGAACTTTTCATTTGTCGAATTTGCTTTTGGTGAAGAGACATAGAACACTTGCGAGGTAAAAAATGTGCCAATCAAATACATTCATTTGCTATCTTGTAATCATGTTTTCAGTTACAGATCGGTGCCATGGCTTGCTATGTGAACATTCTAATGAGAAGATATAGTTTGCATCCTGTGTTTTTAACTGCAAGTAAATTGAAAATGGCAAAAGGCTTGCAGACCATTTTATCAGTGGTTTTATCTAAGGGGTGAAGACCAAATTTCTTTCTAGAAAGTGCTTCAAAGCCTACTTGTTATCATCAGAATGTTTGACCTGGACATGCTTTTTCAAACCAGCGTCGTTAATCTACAATCTACATGTCTATGATCTTCAGCTGCATGAGATATTTATTTATGCTAATTTTACTTTGCTTTTTTATCTATCCTATACTCTAACATTAACCCCTTCTTGTTCTGAATGATAGGTATCATCTCCTGGTTATAACAGACAAGGTGTTGCTGACCATGCAAATAATCTTGCTTCAAAGATTCGTAATAATCTGACAAATTCATTGAAGGCTCTAGGCGTAGACATACTAACCGGTGTTGGCACACTTGTGGTATGTCATACATGTTGCCCCAAGCATTGTCTGCTCTAGAGTATGAGTTATGCTAGAAATGGAAAATTTGTTGCTAAGTCTTTTAGTTGTTAGCTGTAAAATGTCTTTGTGGTCATGTAACATCTGCAAACAGGGATAGTGCAAGAGAAATGTATTTTCTTTTGGAAGTATTCTTTTGGAAACAGTGAATTGATTTTTCTATGTTCCATTAATTAACAGCAATGGCCCAACATGTACATTTAGCATGTGCATTCACATATCAGATTCCAAATAGCGCATGTCTCTAATGTATGTACCCTCACAAAATCCTAAATTCTTTGATATATGTAGTTATAAAGTATACAAAATGACCGTATGAGTGCATGTAATATATTTGTACAGTATATAAAATACTTTTAGAGGAATATTGGCCTTTTTTCATTAAGTTCTTTCATCTTATCAAGGACAACTATACAAGGTGTTCCTGTACCTAGCAATATTATAAATATACTACTACCGTACTAGATTGGGTGTTTGCTCTACCTCTCCTTTTACTCCTATTTTTTGTTTGCTTGCATTGCTGAAGCATGAGCTTATTCATGTCTTTATGTTGATCTTAGCATATCAAATTATATGGTGTTTGGAGCTTATGAATTTTGGTGCTTATGGAGATTGAATATATTGCAGGGTACACAAAAAGTGAAATATGGTAAAGTTGGATTTCCTGACACAGAAATCACAGCCAGGGACATAATAATTGCAACTGGGTCTGTTCCTTTTGTTCCTAATGGCATTGAAGTTGATGGTAACTGCTGTTTATCTGGATCCATTTTATTCATAATTAGTTAATTATATGTGAGCATAGAATTTGGATGGTATCACTGGTGATGGAGGATTTTCTTTTGATAGATGACATTAATTTTTGTATTTTTTATTCTAATATTTGTGAGAGCATTGTAGTCTTTTTTGTTTTCATTATATCCTACTGCACCTAAGACATTGGAGATAATGTTTTCATTTTTTTTTTTCCTGAACTTTGACTTCTTGCAATGTTTCCTGCTTTCGTTCCTTGATTTATAACTATGCTTTGCAAGTCAACTGTATTCAATGTTCCTGATAATGCTTTCATATTGTCAACAACAACCCCAACCCCAAACCCCCTCAAAAAAAAAGAAAAAGAAAAAGAAAAAGAAAAAAATCCACTTCTTGCAGCATCTCCTGCTTTTGTTTCTTGATTTATAACCGTGCTTTCTAACTCAACTGTATAAATCTTTTGCGAAAGTTGTTTATGCCTTGGTGTGATATAAAGTCCAAAGTTGTTCATAACTAGCAACATCAGAGAGCACATCCTGACATTTCTGAGGTGCTTGGAATGTGTGACACCATTCTCTTGTAAATAGTGGACATGATCATAGGCTTTTGGAAATCAGCTTGCCGCAGCTGGAGCTTGAATCCATCCTTCTATACATGCTTATGCTCAGGGTTATGCATATCTTTGATTTGGTGCTGTCGAGCAAACTCAGCCTTTCTATTCAAAATATACCTTTTTCTTGAATTTCTACATCAAACATTGTTCTTATTAGCACAATTTGTTGATACATAGGTTTACTGGTAACTGCATTGAAACCTTTCTGCATTGAAATATTGTGCATATGGTTTCTATGTAAATTTAAAAGCACTTAATATAAATATAGAACAACTAGGGAATCAAGATCCCTAGTTGTTATCTATAATATCCAAGATGGTTAAAAACAAGAAAAAGGAGAAAATTCAATATTTTGGAGGTTTCTTACATGTTCATTAATTGCTGTTAGAATGGACAAATTTGAATTTCAACTTAAATAGTTTCATTTGATTTAGAGTCTAAAGTATCCAAACGTACTAAATTCAATTGTTGCATAGGTAAATATACCCCAAAACATGTGATCTTTGGTTTAGGCATTTTATGTATTGTAAGTCCTGATGGACTAATGTGGATTCTCAATTTGGATTGCACTATGTGTTTGATCCACGCTCCTAGGATTGTATCTCATATTTTTGTACATGGACATTTGCATGATGCATGCATTCATGCCCTTTGCATTTTATGCAACTTCAAGTTTAAATTGTTTGCCATTAGTTTGTGATCAGGATCAGATTGAGATATTCTAGGTCTTCACTATGTAAATCATATCAAACTCTATGTTATGGCATATTGTGGTAGATATGTCTATCTATTTTGGTTGGACATGCTTTAAGTAATAAGTACTATAACTGATATTCTCTAGTAGTACTTCTTTGAAACTTAAATATACAGCATTCCTTACCTTTGATGGTGCACTGATCTTATTGAATGATATGCAGGGAAAACTGTGTTTACGAGTGATCATGCTCTCAAGCTGGAGTGGGTTCCAGAATGGATAGCCATTGTAGGAAGTGGTTATATTGGGCTTGAATTTAGTGATGTGTACACGGCACTAGGAAGCGAAGTATGTAACTGCTCTTTCATTCTGCAGTATATTAGTTTGCTCTTTTTACATGTAGTAATAGCAAGCCGCATCCCAAGTTTCTAACCAAGGAAACCCGAGGCAAGAGAGGGACCTTTAATGAAACCTAGAAGATTGATCAAGGAGCATCTC
The DNA here is from genome assembly GCA_006176705.1 of Cocos nucifera. NCBI lineage: Eukaryota > Viridiplantae > Streptophyta > Magnoliopsida > Arecales > Arecaceae > Cocos > Cocos nucifera. The sequence goes on along the minus strand of QRFJ01000087.1, from coordinate 337,872 downwards.
ATAATGGTTATGCAGTTTTAGCTCATGAAATACAAGGGCAAATCAACTTTTTTTAAACAGCAAAAATGCACTCTATTCAATAAAAAATGGCAGAGATTTGTAAATTTCTCTACTATAAATGCCTTCCAGATCATAGATTAAAAATGCATTAAAAAGTAAGAAATTTAGTCAATCTGGTCCAAGTAGACATGGTGAGCCTGCAACTTCAAGTTTGGCCCACAGCGACATATTTGCTCCACCTTATGAGCTTGAGTTATGTGATTTGTTTATTTGTTCTGTTGGGCAGGTTACTTTTATCGAAGCTCTGGATCAACTAATGCCTGGTTTTGATCCTGAGATAGGGAAGTTGGCCCAGCGAGTTCTCATTAATCCCAGAAAAATTGATTATCATACAGCAGTATTTGCAAAGAAGGTTGTTTTTAATTACAATTGCTTCTTCTGTTAAACATAAATAAGGAGATATCATTAATTTCTTTCTTTTTATTTGTAGATCACACCAGCAAAGGATGGAAAGCCTGTTTTTATTGAGCTTATTGATGTGAAGACAAAGGAACCTAAAGATACTCTGGAGGTGAATTATCTCTAAAACATTTGCCTCTTGTTTGAAAACTTCATCCTTAGCCAGTGTTTGTCTTGTTATTGCTTATTTTCTGAACAGAGGGAGAATGGGGCTCAAGTAATTTGGAAGTTAAGGAAGATTTAAAATATTATAAATTTATAATGGTTTATGAGGTTAGGCTTTGGAGAAGAAAACTTTCGAATAGATAATTGCATTTGATCAAAGCCAAATGGGAGTGTAGTTTAGGGTTGGGTATATTTTTCGTGCTTCTTCTTTTTCTTTCTTTCTTTCTTTTCTTCCTTTTGCTTGTGGTTGGGGTGTTGGTGGGGTGGGGTTGGGAGGAGCTATCCTGTATTGATCCCAAGACCTAAATGTTGTAAATGTTATCAAGCAGCTAAGTTATGGGCCCAAGGTTTACCATGTAAATCAAACTTTTACACCAACAACTAATGGGATATTTACCACACTAATTTTATGGAAATATTTACCAACTAACCAGAAAGGATTTCTAATATTTTGTCCCTAGATATAGGAAGATGCGTCTATTATGTATTTTTCAACCTCACAATTAAAAAGATCTCAACTAGAGAACAAATGTCAGTGTACTGTCAGAAGAGATCCCAAACATGATATGTTGCATATCTTTTCATATATCCCTGTTTTATAATGATTGATGTTGCTGACTTGCATTGCTGAGTTACTGTGGTATTTTTAGGTAACTATTATCCCTGGTAACAAGAAGGATAAGTATATTTATAATTGATGGGAACACGTGCTTGCAGATTAGAGGTCATGGATCATCCAAAAAGATAGTGAAGATATCACAAAACCTTCAAGCACAAAACAAGATTGATATATTTTGTACGATGAAACCACCATCATTATCTAAAGCTTAGGTCTGTTAAGATAGATTTTTGATTCCACAAGGAATTCCAAATGTGATTCTCCATCTATTACTGCCCAACACTTTGACATTGCTCTTGGTGACTCTCTACTTGAGACTTTAGATTGTGATACCAATTTGCATAGTGAGAAAAAAAAGAGCATAAACATGGTCAAGGGGATCCCGTTTTCAGATATTAATATTTACTTCAGAAATGCAGAGCAGACCTTGCTTATTCATAGGTCTCTTTTGCACACTGTTGCATGTTGATTCTTTGGATAGCCTATCATAAGCATGCCTTGCCTATTCATGGGCATAGCGTATGGCATATGTACTTTCCTAATTGATTTTGAATGTCATATGGTCTGTCATAAAGTGAAATAAGTTATGTGAATTCTGCAGGTAGATGCAGCGCTTATAGCAACTGGAAGGGCACCATTCACGAAGGGACTTGGCCTAGAAAATGTAAGTGTTTGCAGTTCTTGTATACAAGGCTAGATAAAATACAAACCAATGGGCTCAAATATTCTCCTGATTTCAGATAAATGTAGTTACACAACGTGGCTTTGTTCCGGTTGATGAGCGCATGCAAGTAATTGATGCAAGTGGCAATCTGGTTAGTCGTTTAATCTCCATATGAATAGACGATCCCTCATCTGAAATTCACAAATTTTTTTAGTAATAAATACTTTCAGCTTTGGATTTCTATGCCTTCTAATGTTGCATTGTTATATTAATTTGAACTGTATAAATCCATGCGTAGATCCCTCATTTATATTGCATTGGAGATGCTAATGGGAAAATGATGCTTGCTCATGCTGCCAGTGCACAAGGAATCTCAGGTATATGCATTTCTAAATTTTCTGTCAAACTATGCATACCTTTGTTGTCTGTGTATAAATGATCACTCATTAGTGCCTTGCATTGGTCTCGAACACAGTTGTTGAGCAAATTTGTGGGAAAGATAATGTGCTAAACCATTTAAGCATCCCAGCTGCTTGTTTTACCCACCCTGAGATCAGTATGGTTGGCATGACAGAGGTATGTTCATTTCTTCTAATATGAAGTTGAAAAAAGGAAACTCTCCCTTGATGTTGCATGTATTGCCAGCACTAGCATATTTAATATGAATTAGAACAAAATCACAAACCTATCTACAAATTGGCTCGCATTTTTTTGTGTCTTACTTGGTCAACATGCTGCTCATCTAATTTCTGATGGGTTCAGGATTCAGATTGCTTTTTGGTAGTTCGGAAAAAAAATGATGTTGATCATTCTGAATTACACAGCAAGCTCTGCCATTTCTTGATATAAATGTGATTCCAGACTTAAGAAGTTATCTTATGATGAACCTTACTACTAATAGATGCTTTTATTCTCATGATGAAACATGCTAAGAGGAGTGTCATGAAGTTAGTCTTTCTAGAATGCTGCTGAATATAACTATGGAGTAAAATTATTTGGCCTTTCTCTTCAATTTGGCCACAATTAGATAATCCATGCTGATACACAATCTCCGTCACTTTGCCTTCGGTATTTTGACTCATGTAGTTGGGAAGTTGCGGTTTAGTTATTCTTTTCTCAATTAGTGTAGCAGTACAGAGAATAACGTATAGAACAAGATCTTGCTTTACAAAATTTTTCTAAATAGAATGACAGTTTCTCTCTCTCTCTCTCTCTCTCTCTCTCTCTCTCTCTCTCTCTCTCTCTGTTTTTTTTAATCAATTCAGTGATATCTAAGCACTTTTCCTTGACAATGTAGCTTTATACCTGCCAAAAGTATTGCATTGTTTTGAGATATCATGTATGAGCTTATTTGCAGCCTCAAGCAAGAGAGAAAGCTCAGCAGGAGGGATTTGACGTAAGTGTTGCTAAGGCAAGTTTTAAGGCTAACACGAAAGCTCTAGCAGAAAATGAAGGAGAGGGGCTTGCCAAGGTGAATCTTTTTACTCCTATCAACTTATTCTTTTTTGGTACATGTGATGCTGGGTTTAGTGCTCACGATACCTTCTTTATGAGGCTTGAATTAGATAACAAGTAATACTGTTAAAACCAGATTCATTCAGCTCTATTTGTTCTGTGCTAACATGTGTTGAATTTATCTATCATCAATACATACTCGCAGGTGTGCATGTTTCTTACCAAAATAATTTCTTTTGAGTTCTTCAAGAGTTAAAAAATTTCTTGTACCAGCTTAGGGGAATATTCTAATGAAGATACAATATTAGCATATAATTCTTCAATAGGTTCAAGTATTCTCAAATATATAAGCAAGGTTGCTCACAAGCACGATCATAAGCCTTTTCCCAACCACATGGGGTCAGCTTTGTGGATCCTTCCCCAAGTATTCCTATTTAGAGATTGCTAATGGTGCCAGATCAATTCTTGAATCGTTTCCTGATGTTTACCTCATACTTGCACTGTTTACTGCTGCAGACAATAAAAACAGAACCTTCCCTGTTGCAGCATAACTTCCTGCTTTTGCTTTTAGATCCTCGTGTTTGAGCGCACCAAGTTCCACATTCATCATGATGATCATAATCATATGACATCATTATGTTTTACTCAAACACCAATTTCTCAATTGCAAGTGCATCTTTAGTTGCATCTCTACCAGTGCCGGGCATTGCTTTTAGCAACCATCTCTCCTTAACAAAAAAAATTGGATTGCTTCCATAACTTTATTATTAGTGATGGAGGAGGATTACAAAATTAATCCACAAAATGAAATTAAGTCACTCTTATTTCAGGTTCCCTGATGCACGCCCCCACCCCCACAACCCTTTTTTTTTTAAAAAAAAGAAGACAACAACAGACTCCAGCAAATAATTTCAATAGTTAAATATTCATAACAAGGTGTACTGTTAGGTATTTTGAGTCCACAACACAAGTGGCCACTAATATAACAAAAATATAAAGCACATGATTGATATGCTGAGCTGATTTTTTCTCTTTAATTCAGCCAAGGTACTACAAAAAGAATTAAAGTTGCAGGTGTAAGAAGAAAAATGAAAAATACGATTAGCGAGTATAATTTAACCTCTTATTGATTTTCTGACCAGTAAAATATGATTGAGTTCCATGAATTGCTGAACAAATGGCATCTTAGATTTGTATAACTGTTGCAGATTAAAATAATAAAATACAAGCAACTTTTTAACCTACAACTGATAGGAGGAAACCTCCTTTTGTTATTCAGCTTCATGTCTTATCTTTGTTTTCATCGTCTTCCTGGAGTGCCAAAATAAGGTAAAACTTCCAAAGAATATCTCCTTTCTCCTCCAGAAATGCTCTCTCTTTTACCTCTTGGGTTTTCTCAAGAGAGAAGCTTCAATAGTTGTTTTGTTGCTATGAATGTCTGAACATGGTTAGCTCTCCACCACCTCCCCTTCGTGCTCCTTGGGCCGGTAAGAATTTCCAAAAGCCCCTGGATCCATTGGCTACGACCCTTCTCCCCAGTGCTTGCATTGGGGAGAACTGGACGGTCCCAGATTTGGACTCTGGTGGTGGCATTCCCAATGTTATTCTAACGGGATCTTGGCTGCTTCAAATAGCTTTTGAGGGCTTTGGAAATGAGCTCCCTTTCTCCTTTTCAGTCTCATATCAGTGACAATTTAACCAAATGTTGGGTTCTTTTAATTTTTAGAAGCAATTAAAAGTGAGGCATTAAGGTTGTGTGCTGTGATATATGTAGACTTACAGAGGACACCAGCAACATAGAGGTGCATAGCACTTTCCACAAAACGTCGAATGCATGGTGGTAGTTTATTCTCTACCATGGATTTTCTCTTACCTTATGCCTTTTATAATAACATACCAATCTCATGGTAAACTGTACCAATATCATGGTCAATTCCACATGAATGTTCCATCAACAGGAAGAATCCGTAGCTACTTCATCATGGTGCATCAGTAGTGCTAACAGTTTTTCAGAAACTATGACAACTCCCAACAACAATCTGTTGTTGAATTTGGGGCTATGTCATTAGGTTCTTGGGCTGCAGCTCTGTTTCATGTGCTGGCATATGGTCATCTTCTGTGGATTCCTGGTGTTGGAAGATTACAATGAATCCACTTTTAGGCATTTGATTAAATGACACTGACAATCAGAAAACATAGGGCTGCTGCATACTTGAATTATTTCTACGAAACTTGTTTACTTATCAAGTCTATAACTATTCAGTTTGTCATAGTTATAATAGCTCTTTGTTTCTATTTTCTAGCTATGTTCATTCCATCCTTCTGTCAAGGAGTTCAGTATCTGTGGGACTCTTCCCTTCTTAGATTTGTTGTGATTTGTTTCTATCTTTTTTGTCTCTTCTCATTATTGTATGATTTATATTCAAGGAACTGATTTTTAACTCTTTGATACATATTCAGATTTCTACTTATTCTTTTGTTGCCTCAGATTTTGGGTAAAGGTTTCATTTCTTTTTTCTTTTTTTTTTTTTGTAATACAGTTAATATACAGACCTGACACAGGCGAGATTCTTGGAGTTCACATTTTGGGGATGCATGCTGCAGATCTCATCCATGAGACATCAAATGCAATAGCCTTGGGAACACGTGTTCAGGTGATTCTATGGATGCTTGTGTTTATTCATGTGAACAACAAAATTTAAAGATCATAGTGTGCTATAAACATTCCATTTTTTCTTTTGAGCAAAACAGTGCATACAAACATGCCAAACTAGTCTCTACAATATCCATATAAAAGAACTGTAAACAGGGATAATGTTGTAATTGAATAATAATGTTTCATTGTGCTTTCATATAGCTGAGGTATGTGTTTTTTGATGATGCTTGAACCTTATATGAAACTTAGTCTGATTTCCTCAGATTGTGGTGAGTCAAACCTGTTTGCTAATTAGGCAATTAATAAGTGAAGTTGCTAGTTACTAAAAAAAGATCCTGTAGTGAGAAGTAACATGACCAGAATGCTAAAGAGATGAACATATCATATATGGTCAATAATCACAGATATCATATAGGACATGCTATAATGTTATATGTGCTTTGCTAAATACAAGATTAGCAACTAATTTACCTGTGTTGTCCATTGAATAGTTTGTTTAACTGATAATGGGTATAGATATTTTGACGGAGCAAGTAGGATTTTATAAGAGCTCTGGTAATAATAAATTACCAGGTGATTTGTCGGATTTAAACTGTCTACTAGTCATTCTATGATTCATATCTCTCTTTTCTCTCTGACTGGAGAACAAACTATCATGTAATGTAGTTAAGAGAAAAAAAAAAACTCCATTAAAATCATAGGTATACCTGCATGTCAACTATAGTACTAATCAGTGCTCTCAATGGTTAATAGTGCCATAACATGCTGCTTTACCAATGTATTTATTAAAAAAAAATCAGTTGTATCCATATTGCATGGAGGTGCAAATATATGAAGCAATCACAACTTGCATCTGCACCATCTTATCAACTATCTATACCCAGATGGGCTCCAAAGATTCATCCATAGAGCTCCCTCTTATTTTAAATTGAAGTCCTTATCTTTATTGTTAAAGCTTGAGTGTCTATATAAGTTAAATCTGGAGTTGTTTAAGTCTTTACTGACTGTTGTATGTTGTTTTCTTATTTCTGAAGAAACTGTTCTGGGACTTAAAATATCTATGGTAAGCTGCAACCATCTCCTATCTGTCTCAGCTTGGACTGTCTTTTGTTTGCAGGACATAAAATTTGCTGTTCATGCACATCCGACTCTATCTGAAGTTCTAGATGAACTCTTCAAATCTGCAAAGGTATGCCTCTAATTTGGTGGTCAGAGCCTTGTACTTCAAAATGTCCACATTTTGTATAATTTTGTGGACTTAATGTTACATTTGATGAATTAGAATATGCCACTAAATTTTGAATAGCCACCAATTGATTAGTTATTGTTCATGCTAGATGTGCATAATTTTCCATCATAAGTAAATTGTGAAAATTTCAAATATCTTTTTGTTGCCTTGAAGTGAAAGAGTCCTTTTGTTTTTCTTATTTTTCTTATTATGAGCTCATCAATAAATTTCAGAAGGGGTTAAGACAACATTACCCTAATATCTTGTGAACCCAAGTGGGATCTGGGACACTTGCCCCAATGAACTCCATTCATTTTAAAGCTTTTGTGCCTATGGAGAGAGAGATATACTAACTCCATGTTACTCGCCGACTATCAAACAGTTCTTTCAATGCAATAGTTGTTAGTAATCTTAGCTTTATTTATTCAAAAAATGGAGAGCCTTATCTGTGTTGTGACATGATCAAGATTCTCTCTTGACCTAGGGTGAACTCGTATCAGTCGTGCCTTCATATTTGCACTACTAAATAATGATACCCTTCTGTAGTATAATCTACAAATCTCTCTCTTCTCTCTCTCTCTCTCTCTCTCTCTCTCTCTCTCTCTCTCTCTCTCGGAGAGAGAAGGGTCTTTTCAGATTCTACATCATAATTTGTTCTATATACTTTCAGCAGAGCTTGTGATACCTTTTCTCGTGAAGTTTATATCTCTTTTAGGCATCCTGTTTTCTGGAAATGCTGAATCATTTGTTTATAATGTCTCATATTAAATTGTTTTCCTCATGTTGACTAGTGTTATTTCTATCATGCAAATGGATAATTTTTTATTTTTATTAGGTATTTGACTTATTGCCGCTGGAGGCAATGTGCTGTTAACAGTCAGCAAGATCTTTTCTCTCTCTTTTTCGGCAGGTTAATACTGGTGTATCTTCTTCTTCTGTAAATGAACCAGTTGCAGTCTAAACAGTACGATAGACAGTATAATCATCTGGAAGAGGCATTCTCAAACATTTTAGGTTACGTCAGGAACCTGTTGTCTTTCCTTACGTGAAAAGATTGGTGCATTGTCGATCATCATGGAGCTGCTCCTGCTGCTAATTTTGGAAAGAAAGCGGCACCATTTGTTTCCTATCATTTTATTTATAAAATGTCATGAATTTTGTATCCTTTATAAATTTTGGACGGTGAGTGGCATAAAAGGTGGTGCTCTGTTGCATCACTTAGGGGTTTCTCTTGTTTGCATATTTGGAGATGCATCTTGTGATGCAATAATAGGCTACATATTTATTGTGTTTTCTGTGCTTGTTTGGTTGTTTGTCTTTGTTATTATTGGTCTTGTCCGAGCGCACGTAGTTTTCTCCACCCATTCATATGGCTATCTTATTTTTCTGTACGTACTGCGAATAGAAACGTTAGGAGGAGCAACCTCCCGGTTTGGTAAATGGGTATGAACCATCACGGACGAGAAAAAAAAATTTCTTTTAAAATCCGAGTGAGACATGTTACCTTTTTGGTTCTTTATTAATGTTAGTGCGACTAATCCTGGTAATCTATACTGTAATTGATGTGGCCAATATGTTATTCTACTAGATCTGTCTTCCCTTGACAGCGTTTCTTCTGGATATTCCGGCAGCATATCATTTTCTCAACTATGTTCGTATTATAACATATTGGTTTATGCAACTGATGAAGTAGTGTTTATCCATATAAAATTGGATGTTGGGCATGACTGCATATCCTATTTGCAGGTTTTTGGGTGTATCGGTACAATTGAATTGCGCATAAGATGGCATGTGTGGCATCTAACGGCACTTTGCTGAGTTTAACCAATGTATATCATGTTAAAAAAGTAGGGTAAAAGCAGTTTACATGTTAACAATGTTTGTAACAATTCTTTCTGAAGGGAATATAAGAACCTTGGATGCAAAGTATATCATTTTGGGCCGTTGTTTGATGGATATATATTATGAGAAAATTGATTAATTTTTTTATATTTTTATATTTTTGAAGATGGATAAGTTATTTTTCTATTAATAGTATTTATTTATGAAATAAAAATTTTTTTTATTCAGGGTTAAATTATTTTTTCATCAATCAATAAAATAAAAATTTAATTTTATTTCGAAGATGTTTCATCTTCATTTTCAATACTTTTATCATTTAATGCTTAATAATTTAATTATTTATTTTTTTTAAATCTAATAAATATAAAAGATATTATAAAAAATATAGAATTTATTCAAAAAAAAATAGTAATGTAAAAGAACATAAATAACAGATTTTGAAGTTATTTTTTTATACATAAAAAAATATAAATAAATTATTTTTTTATATAAATTTGATCTAAAAAATATTTATTTAAAAAAAATAAATTTTTAGATAAAATTTTTACCCATAAAAGAACAGATTTTTAGGTTAGCTTCCATACTCTCCTAGTGCTTGGGATTTTCTTGGTGATTGCAGCATCAGTAAGGCTTCCTCAGCTCATATTTGGCATTACTTTATAACATTCATGTTGCCACTTTGCTTCTGAAGCAGCCAATGCATCTAAAGCTGGTTGCCTTTCTCAAGGATTATCCATTTTCATGGAAGAAGATGTTCTTGAGGATTAACATTAAGGATGTCATGAAGAATGGTAAAGCTCAAGTTTGTGTTGTTCTGAGCATTATTAATTCTGGTATCTATGATAAATATAAAATATGAGCCTATATTGCTTTGTAATTTATATGGCTCCTGTGGCTACTTTGTAAGCTTTTCTTCATTTCTTCCCTATTCAACATTATTGCATCACGAGGCATAAACCATGGTTGTGAATGCAATTCATTTAAGTTTTATTAGGTTAAATGCCTACCCAATCCTACAGCTCCAATCTAGACGGCAAAGACCAAGGAACCAATGAACTGGTAGGCCCAAGGGTTTGGGTTGCATCTTCCGTGCAAAGAAACGACTGATTGATGTTCTTTTACGATGTCAACCACTGGATCATGTCTCCCATGGCTATCAAAGTATTCATAACTTTTTCTTCATCGGCTCGTCCAGGTCTTGGAGTAGTCTTTGTGCAATCTCATGCAAAAAGATACAAATGTGTGAACCGGACTTGCATCCGTCTTTTTCCAAGTAGCTCAGGTTGCATCCAATTTGATGAAGTTTTTGCACTAGGCCGAATTGGGAATCTAGTTTGCTGATACATGGATCTTTTTAGGATTAAAACCTTCAACTTGGTCTAATCTAACTTAAAATTGGATCACTTAATCTAACTTAAATTTGAACTTTGTTATTTAACAAAATTGTGCTTATTAGTCGTATGGTGCTCAAAAGCATAGACATTTACTCTTCTGAAGTGTCTTGGAAGCCTTTCTCAACCAAGCTTTAGTCCTGATGGTTGTACTTGGATTCTACCAAATTACCGGCTGGATGATGCATCTTCGAACCGTTTTCGTTAGCCATCCTAGCAGACCGTCGGATCCTTGATGGACGCCTCAGATTTATCCAATGACACCTACCTCCCCCGGCACGTTTTTACTAGCCGTCAGCTGCCGGGCAACAGGAATCTTCCGGTCCACCAACCAGTCACCCTCCCAACGCCGCGGCGCGCCTCCCCACCAAACCCTACCCCACCCATCCCGTCACCCGCCGATCCGGTCACCGGGATCCAGCTCAGCTACCATATGACCCCGCACCTCCCCGTCCCTCCCCACTGTAAATACCCGAAAGCCCTCGAAACGGACCCGTAATCTTTCCCTCCCACCCTCCCTCTCTCTCCCCTCGTTTGCTACGTCTCGTTTTCAAGGGGTTTTCTCTCTCTCTCTTTATTTCGTTAGGGTTTCCGGGGTTTGATCCGATATTCGGAAATCAGATCCGGGGGAAGGGTCGGGAAGGGCGCTGATCGCCGGATCCGATCTGCTTGGGCCGGATTCCGGTGAGTTTTCGACCGATCCGATCACGTCGGGGGCGAATTCTCTCCACTAGCTATGTTCCTCGTAGATTGGTTCTATGGCGTGCTCGCCTCGCTGGGACTCTGGCAGAAGGAGGCCAAGATCTTGTTCCTTGGGCTCGATAATGCCGGGAAGACCACGCTGCTTCATATGCTCAAAGATGAGGTTCCATTTTGGCCTTTGGTTCTCCGATTTTTCGATTTGTTCGAGAGTCCGATGGGTTGATTTGTTTTTCTTTGGATTCTTGCGAGTTTTTGTAAATTTTTGAGGGTTTTTTCGACTTTTCTGATGATGGGTTTCTTTTATATACTGGGTTGGATCTTGTGTGTGAATAGAGATTGGTCCAGCACCAGCCGACGCAGTACCCTACGTCGGAGGAGCTGAGCATCGGGAAGATCAAGTTTAAGGCGTTCGATTTGGGAGGTCATCAGATCGCCCGCCGTGTATGGAAGGATTACTATGCCAAGGTCGAATTCTCCCTATAATCTTTTAGTCCGAAATTTCTTTTATTGCTTATTTTCCTGCAAGAGCATCAGATTTTTTCCCTATCTGATTGGTGCTATAATATATAAGAAGTTTAGTCGTATTCCTCTTCTCTTTTTGTCTTTTCCTAATTTTTCCTGAACACGTATGGTTGTCCAGTTGAAGTATTGCTATAGTCTATAGGCTGCCCAATAGATTGATTTGCGCTCTGACCTACTATTAGAAAGAACCCGTTGTTGTCGGCCATTGAATGGTATATGCCCCTATGCTGATGGCAGCAAGTATAACTCTTTAGTGGTGATAGAGACTTTTGGTGGAGGTTGTTGGACTGTAATTTTATTATTTATTTTATGTGGTTCGGATTTGTAAACCCAGAAAATTGCAGTTTGTCATTTTTATACATTGCCATGTGGTGGTCACATCTGTTTTTGGACAAGTATTCTGGCAATGTGCTAGGTCCAAAACTGTATTTGAATGCTGCAGTTTGGTGATAGTTTTTGGAAGAGATAGGATTATTTTGTCACTGTAGGGGATTTAAGGTCCATAAGATGGCATAGTTTGGAAACTAACACCAACCGACCCCTTTGTTCCACTCACCCTGACCGGAATGCTAATGACTGCTGTAAGAAATGCTCTGGAATGCAAGTATGGTCTCCACCTGAAGGGAAACGACTATGGTTCACTTTTGAAGGATCCCTATATTTATTCTATAGTATAGCATGAGAACTTCAGCGGCTCCCTAGTTCCATTATGTTGCAGTAGGGGTCTGGCACCGGCGTAAAATAAATTTTACACTAAAGAACTTTATACAACTTCGCAGTCATTCCTTTTTTGTTTCTTCTGTTTTTTTTTTTTTTTTAAAGTTTTTGAACTACAGTAAATTTCTTGTCAGCCTGTGTTTGTAACACTCTGAGTAGAATACCTGTTAGTTATCTTTGAGCCATATGACTTTTTCCTTGTGCTATATGGTCATGCAGTGTATTCTATTAATGCATTATTCTTGTTTTGTTCTAACTAGTGCTACAGTTAAAAGGAAAGAATATTGCTGGTTCAAATAGTATGCATCTGAAATTGTCAACTCTTTCGGGATGTGGATATGCTTTTGCTTCCTGTGTGACCCTTTATGTTCATACTCATTTACAATTTTTAAGTGTTGATAAGTTTGTAATGCAGGAGTTTGTGCTGGTTAATCTTGACCTGCTATGGTTGGCCGATGGGGTGCTTTTGTTTTTGATTTTTGCTTCTAGTGCTTATCTTTTGTCTTATTGCTTGGAAGTGACACAGTATCCTAATGAAATATTAGAAATTTGTTTCATGCTACAGTTGTTACTATTTGGTCCGATAGTTAATTTTCTCCATGAAGGTTCAGAAATGTTTTAGACATGGTTTCGGTTTTGGTTGTTCAAATTCTGGTTTCTGCATTTTCCTTGTTTTTGCGGTTTTAGTTTCAGTTTCAAATTTCAGCCAAAGAACAGTCAAGATTTAGAAGTTTAAACACAGCTAAAGCAAATAAATTGGACACCATCTTGCTTCTTTTCCATTTCTATATATAAGTCATTGAGTTTTTCTATAATTTTGGCTGAAATATTTCTATCTCAGTTGAAACACAGGAACCTTGTTTGTATTCTAATTGCACACTTGATTTGCAGATTCATTTACCATTCTAGCGTTTCATTACTGCAGGTTTTCTATCTTGCAGTTGCTCCATGTCAAAAACTTTCACTTATGAGTGAAAATTTTAGTTTGCCATTGAACTTGTCTTTTAGAGTTAACAAGCCAATTTTGGGTTTCATTTTGTCCCTGTACTTCTTGATATTTTTGCACGTCAAACTGCAAAGCATTCTAGACCTATCGTGTGCTTTCAACTGAGACCTTCCTCTTCAATTGATTTCTTTGATAAAGAATTTGTTGGTGTGAAAATCTTATTATTATTTATGGCAAGGGATGTGTGTGTGCTGCCCATTATAGTACTAAAAAGATTTTAGGGTGACACTGATTTTTGCTGCCTCTTCCTTGAAATTCAAACAATGCTTCATGGAATAGAATGATGTTGCTTGTCATAGTGCTAGAAAAAAGATTCAGAGTGCGAACTGGTTTCTGCTGCCTCTTTCCTGAAATTCATCCAGCATTTGTGCAATAGAATAATCAATCATCTAATTGCCTCATGGTGGATCTACTTTTAGAATCACAGGGTTGTGGTAGTGTAGGTAGCCATGCATGCATGGAATGTGATTAATAGGGACCCAAATTGAAGTTTTACCTAATAATAAATGTTGCTCACTTTTACTCAGAGCAGAACAACTATTCTCCTTGACATGTATTTGGCTACAATGATTGCCAACTTTGCTATCCAGATGGTTTTCTATTGTCATCTTATAACTTTTCTCCCCAATCTTCCTGTTTATTTTTGCTTCTATATCACCTGCAAAATCTCTTAGCATTTTTTGAATTCACAAATACACCTAGGATATGAATATTAAACAGTTATTTAATTATAATATTCAAGCTAACCATGCAAACAAGGATTATGCTTACATATCTGCCCTGCCACTAGTGTTATATATATATATATATATATATATATATATATATATAGGGGTAGATTTGGGTAAGGTCGATTGGATTTGAGCTCAAATTCAGCTAGGTTAAAACTGGTCAATGTGGGTCCTATATTGATGATCCAAGCCGTTGGATGTGATCTACTATCTTAAAACTGCTTGCATATAAAAAATCATGTATTTAGAGAATCCGAAGATTTGCATAGTTCCTAAAACTAGCTATGAAGAGTAAAATATTGGGTCATCCATGGATATGTCCTCCATGTAAAGAAGAAGCATGCTTGGCAAAAAAAATCCATGAACCTTGATGGCTACCTGCATTAATCTCAATGTATTATGGTCCGCAAAAACTTCGTCACTTCCCCTCCCTTCCCCCGCGTCTAAATCGGCTAGTGGCAGCTCGCTAATTTTTATCCAGTTGGATTACATCATTGCCAGATCATGTCCCCCAATCCGAGTAGTTTAGCTCAACTCAACTAAGAAAAGAGCCTAATTCAAGCAGTTTCTAAAGGCCAGCTCAACAAGCTGATTTAACAAGGAGCACTCAGCTCAAAGGGAAGCTTTACTGGCCCGGTTAGAAGCTTGGATCAAGCTAAACCCAAGCCCAAACAAATGTATTACACATCATTCTGAGCCTAGCAGTCTAAAACTCGGAACCCCAGCCTACTAAACATTCTGATTTTCAATGCTGTGTCTTGCTTAATCTACTGTCTTAAAACTGTTTGCATATAAAAAATCATATGATTTAAAGGCCCCTAGTCTTTGTATAAGTAATCAAAATATACATTTAATTTAATTTTATTTAAGCGGTCCAATTTTTGTCTAGTTGATACATAGGCTAAGGGTCTTCAAATCATATAATTTTTTATGTGCAAGCAGTTTTAAGGTAGTAGATCATATTCAACGGCTAGGATCATTGATGTAGGCCCCTTATTATAGAATTTTGACCTGAGCAGATTTGAGTCCAAATCTGGTTTACCTGATTCTAGCCTCTCTCTCTCTCTCTATATATATGTATATATATATATATGCAAAGAGGGTTTATTTTTTCTCTTCTTGTTGTAGGTATTTCTTCATTATCATAGATCAAAGTAATGATCAAAATAAAGAACAAACCTGCAAAATTTTAGGAAATGTAACTAGATATAGCCATAACCCAACTGGTCAGAGGAGCATGGAAGATCTTCTCAAATTATATTTCTTTCTTTTTTCTTTCTTTCTTTGTTTTTTTTTGGACTAGAAACCCTGAGTGACATGTTTGTCTATGTGCAAGAGCCTTTTTATATGTTTCTTTTACCAATTGTGCATTTTCAGTTGTTGGGAATAGTATTCCAAAATCAATCGTCAGTCTGTTGACGATTGAGCTATTTCATGTAATTATATATGAATTATTAATTGAATAAAAATTATTTTGATTTTTCATCATAAATCTTTCATCTTCAAATGAACTCTTATCTGCTATGATGAAGTCCTTAGGACTATTTAGAATCGACAAAGAATGATTTGTCGTTTAGTTCTTAAATATGTTCGCGATTAAATGATACGTTGTTATTAAGGACGACAACATTTATCGAGTATAGGTCGGTGCGTGCCATATAAGTTGGTCATCCTCTTAATCAAGGAGTGTGGAGACATTGGTATGGCATGCATGTGAGATGTTGGAATACATCTGCACTGAATGTGAGTAATTTCGGAGCTTTTCTGCTATCAAGAATTGCTCTGATGGAATATGGGCATGTGTCCCTCCGACCTGAGACCACCATGGTGACTTTCAAGCAACTCACTGTGCTTTAGTGCAGGACTATATGAATTTCTAATTCAATGACGGAAGGTTTCTGGGTACAGTCAAGTACTTGAGAAGTTGGTGCGTGAATCAAGATGAGATTGACCACTTCTGGACTCAGGAGCTGTGTTCAATAGTATTTTAATTTAGCAAAGCCTTGGTCAGGGTAGTCTTAGTAAAGGGTCACAGGATTAATTGATTTGAGACACAATTTAGATGTATCTTTCAAGGTTGACAGTTAAACCCTGAATCATCCTATGCATAGAGATTAAAGGGATGAATTATGCGGTAATCATATTCACATAGGTTCTGAATGTTACGATTGCGCTATTTGGCCTATCCAGACGTCGGGTACCATTGCTAGATGGTCACTTTAATTAGTACAGGAGATTGGTTTCTGTGCTATCGGCTTAGGTTCGAACCTGCGGGGTCACACACACTAGAGATTCTTATTCGATCTAATGGCTGATCTAGAGAAGTTTAATTAGTGAATTTGATCACTAATTAACTCAATTTGATTGAGTGATTATTTTTGGATCAAGACCAATTGAATTGGATTCATTTGGATTTGATCCGATTAGGTTATAAGATGATCTAATCGTCAAGAAGGTTTAATCTCTGATTTGATTAGGGGTTTGGCTTGATTAATTCATGATTTGATTAGGATTTAACTGAGCCTAATTAAGCCTTAATAAGTTGGATTTAATCTGGTCTAATTGGGCATAACCAATTTGGATTGGATTGGTTCAATTGGACGATAAACAATAGACTAGTTTGACTAGTCTTCTCATGCGCCACATCATCCTTTGTTTTGCGCCATACTATCTCCACGAGAAAGAGGTTTCTCATGAATATTTTTTCCATGCAAGCGAGGGCGTGCGTTCTCTCTTCTCACACGCTATATGGATTAGGTTTAATCTGGTTACAAGTTCAATTCAAATAGGATTTGAGTTTGAATGGGTAACCACTTGATCTAAATTATTCCCTCACGCCTCTCTTTGTTCGTGCAATCTATAAAATGTTTGATTTTATGGGCGTGCAGAATATAGAGAACCCAACGATGAGAGGAGAGAACAACGGAGAGAAGAGAGTCTCTTCTCTACGTGCGTGAGAAAAATCAGAAAAGAAAGAGTTTTAGGCGCAAGGATATTTGGGTGAGTGCATACCCTAGAATCTATCTAGGGTTTGGGATTTAGATCTATGAGGAATGAGGATCGTGAGTACACAGATTTTGGTGAAAACCTCTGCTAAATCTCTTATGCGTTCATTGGGATTCGGAGCGTCCGAAGACTCTATGAAGAAAATCAAAAGAGTTTGATCTGCATCAGCCTACAAAGACTTCTACACGATCTAGCACTTGGGAGGAGACGCGTGTGTGGTTGCGTCGCGGCGATCATATCTACATCGAGGAGATCAGATTGCGGAGTTCATCTACCTGCGAAAAGATAACGTGTTCTAAATACGTAGAGCAGTAAAAATAGTTTTACTGCAGTTGCTGTTTTTATTTTCAGATATGCATGCATATATGATACATTAGATCCTATAGTGTGTAGGGTTTTTAGATTAGATCTATAGTTCTTATTATTAATATGATTAATAATTTCTCCGCTGAGTATGTTTTTCGAAAGTAGAGCTAGAAATCCTGCGCGCTTTCCTTCATCCATTGCCGCTAATCTAAAGACCAAATATGGAATATGTTCGCAAATTAGTTTTTTTTATTTGAAACTCTGGTGAATGACGCGTTTGTCTATGTATGAGGGCCTTCATATATGTTCATCTTTCTGCAAGTTTTTGCATTAAAGGCTGATTTTTCCAACATTAAAGATGAGTATAACACTGTTGTTACCATGGGCAGGACAGGTTTTTTTAGATTTGATGAGGTTGGACATGCATATCAAGCACATTTTAGGCCCATGTTGGTTACATTGTTTGTTGATTAATATTCTTGTTAGAGTTGGACGACATTTGTATTTTATTTATGGGTTCTCATATGATGATAAGTTTAATAAGAATTATGTTAAAATAATATTTGATACTCTATAGGGCCAAGTTTCAGTTGGATAACTTTGGTTTTCAGTATATGAGGGTTGGGCGTCCTTCACGGACACTTGACTAACCCAAATGCGAGTCAAAACAATTACTTTGATTTCTACATGGAAACATGCATTTCGGAACCTGTGCCATGCTACTTTACCGATTGTTGCTCAGCATTTTGCCGCTGTCTGTTCATCAGGCATACTAGTATTTCAATCTAAACTCGTAGTTTCTGATGGCATTTCCTCATAGGAGTTGCTGTTATGCTGTAGTTCATCTTGCTAGAATGTTACCATCAATTGTTACCTTAAGCTAGTGGTCACATGTGCTTTATCATTGCTTATTTTCTTGGATGTTGCTGCTGTGAACTTTCTGCCTTCTTTGCTTGCATTTGTCGTTTCTGCCTTTACTCTTGTATCGATCACCACCGATATTGGCTATATGTTGGTTTGATAAAGTTTGTATATGCTTGAAAGGTGTGTGATTCTAAATTCTTCTATTAACAGGTGGATGCGGTGGTGTACCTAGTGGATGCCTTTGATAAGGAGAGGTTTGCAGAGTCGAAAAAGGAGTTGGATGCACTTCTTTCGGATGATGCTCTGGCAAATGTCCCATTCCTCGTTCTCGGGAACAAGATTGATATCCCATATGCTGCATCTGAGGATGAGCTGCGCTACCACCTGGGCCTGAGCAATTTCACGACCGGAAAGGGCAAGGTTAACCTTGGCGACTCCAATGTCCGCCCTCTCGAGGTCTTCATGTGCAGTATCGTGAGGAAGATGGGTTATGGTGAAGGCTTCAAGTGGCTCTCCCAGTACGTCAAATAGGGTTGCAGTGCTTTTCGGTACCTTTAAATACCAAGGGATTGAACTCACAGCTTTGCCTCCGTTGATCCTCCTTAGTGAATGGCGATCGAAACTCCTTTTTGTTCTCTCCATTAAATGGTGTGTCGATGCTTATATTTTTAGTGGATCCTGGAAACGGCACAGAGTGGGAATCCAGTGTGAAAATCTGGTAAGAATCCAGGTGCACTTTAGTCTCTGCACATGCGTTTTTCCTTCTTTTCTTTTATTCCCGACCCTACCATATTTTTTCAATAGGTTTTCATGGCAAGCAAGATTAATGGTTTTCTGTCATCTTAATTTTAGCGTTTTCTCCGACATGATTACTTGTTCTAGGCATGTCGGATTTAGGCATTTTACGGATTTTGAAGGAGAGCGTTTTGATGAATCGCTGTGATTGCTTGATAATTTTTTGGAGTTCATCTACTCTTGCTGTGTATTTAGACGGAAAGATGAGTGCCTTAGTGGCAAGGGGACAAACAGGTCTCTTCACTTCCTATCCGAGTCTCAGATTCGGTTCTTTGACAGGTTGACCAAGACACGGGCTGTGGAATCCTCGACAGAATCACACGATGGCAAGCTCATTGGATTCATGCACTGGTGCATAAGATACTTGGAACGTAAAATTTAGATTTCGCCGTTTTTACCCTTTGTCAGAGCAAAGAGAGTGGTTGGGAGCTTGTGCAATTTTGCTATGGCGGCGGTCCTTCTTTCTTCCTTTAGGTGAGGAAGAAAGCAGGACACTGGCTGTGATATTATCATATTGAAGTCAATTATTTTCTTTACTGCGTTGATGATAAAATCTAGAGCTGTGGGTCTAAGGTTCCATGTGTCTAGGCTCACTGTTAGTTATACAGTCCAGTTGTCTGAAATGAAAATTTGGATTTTGATTACCGCATCAGACCAATAATCGAAGACAAGAAACCAAGATTAGTTCGGACTGTGTTTGCTAGAATTTTTTGCACACTGTCTATGAAATTCAGCTCCGTATGGAAGTCCCCCAAAGAGAAACATGATATATGTTCAATTTGAATAAACAAATTAAACAACATTATGGAGGCTCATAGTGGAAACCCGACCTGATCCAAACCAACCTCTCACCAACATGATGTATTGGCCTGTAGCAGACATCGGCTGTGGATTGGGCTTGACCGGGCTTGACCTTAACCTGACACGCGAGAGGCTCCACGTTTTGGGTGCCGTTGACTCTTAAAAAAAGAAGAAGAAGAAAAAGAAAAGAAGGTATTATTGGCAATTTGCTATTTTCTAGGACTATTGCATCACGGTTCCGTAAAATAAATTCAAGAACCCTCCCCGCCGCCGCCGCCCAAGGCAGGCGGTGAAGAATCAATATGCGAAAACAATCGTTGTTCATTCAAACTTCCGAAACGATGATCTATAAAACCATTCAGTAGTGAGACCAAAAGCACTTATTCATTATCCTCATGTTCTTTTTCAAAATACTGTACAAGGAAAACGGTCATAACCATGCCAGTTTAAATCCTAAGAAATCTGCGAGTCTATGCTATCACTTAATGGTACTCATAATCTGGTAAAGATATCCAAATATTATCATATATATATATATATATATATATATATATATATATATATATATATATATATATATATATATATATATATATATATAGAGAGAGAGAGAGAGAGAGAGAGAGAGAGAGAGAGGAAGAGAAAGAGAGAGATTGAATTTCGATTGATCGGATTTTAATTCATATCTAATTGAATCTTCGCTCATTGGATCAGCACATATTTTCAAAAATTCATATGCTTGCATCTGAAAAAAAAAAAAAAAAAAATGAAGACGAATATTTTTTTCTTTTTTTTTTCTTTTTTTTTTTTTCCCAATCCTGAAGGCGTCTTCAAGTTTTATATATATATATAGTTCCTGGAAAAGCCAAGGGGCTTGGTTTCAACAAAATCAGAACTCTTAATTAACAGTTCAGTTTCCCAGCAGTATCTGCTCAATAAAATCTTAAGGTCGGGTATAATGAATCGGCAAAATATTGCAACCAAAGCAGCCGCAACATTAGGTAAGAGGGAAAGAAAAAGGAAACGAAACTTGTTAATTCCGGGTCTAATTACTTGCCATAAGTTGGGGTATGCAGAAACCTATTTTTGCTGGCAAAATGCACCAAACCATGGCACACTGAGGAAAGAGGTGGGGGGGGGATGTGGAGAGAGGGAGAAGCAAAACAAAAAAAAAAACAAATAAAGCAAAATGTTTACAGACGGTACAACATTGCTCAGGAGTCTCATTCCTGCTTCCAAAATTTTTACACATTTCTATGCCTCACCTGAGTTTTCTTTCCCCCTTCCTCTTTCAGTTATTATAATTTTCAGGCATTTTTTATAAATCACAGTCAATCTTAGTTTCATTATAATCATCATGATATGAATATACTGTTTCTTCTTACTGCTCCAGTGCCTTTAATTGTAGGACTGTAGGTATGGCTGGAACTTCCTACTTGCCACCTAGCCTTGGCTGTTTGGAATTATGCATTTTTCACATCATAATAGAAATCTTCCACCTACCGGCCGAGTAGGGTTTGGTTGATTAATTCTAGTAAAGATAGCTCAAGTTTCTTAAAACCTCACCAACACTGATTTGTGCTCATGAAGCTCCACCATCTTGATGGTCTAAGCCTTGATCTTTGTCATTTATTATTGTTGTCATATATTTTAGAAACTGAAACTCGAAACATATATACAGGGTTCTGCAACACATGATATCAAAATGTCACATTTATCATTTCTTGTGTTTTAGACATTGACCCCAAATTGAAGGATGTATCTTGAAAGATAAGAAAGATCTCCCTCCAAGCCATGTGCATGGTTTTAATCCAATATAACTTTTCCAATGATAGCAATTGTAGATGCAGGGATAGGATTGGATATGAAAGATTTAAAAATTATAAATTATGTAGTTTCTTCCTATCACCTTCAAATAAATAAATTGGAAACAACTGTAATCTCTCTATGTTGGCAAGCGTTTAGGTTTCATATTCTCAATCCAATTAAAGGAGCCTGATTATTTCCTGAAATCAATTGTCTCAAAGTGGTTCCACAGAAAATAATGTGTATGCTCATAAGCATGACCATCTTTGTAAGAATAGAAACAAGCTCATGTATTGATGATAAAGAAATCAAATGCTGCTGCTCTGGCCTTTCGTCTCAAATAAATAAATAAAAATAAAAATAAAAATAAAAATATTCAAATGCAGCTGTCCATAGCTGTTCCAAGAAATCAACTATTACCACTTACCTTTAGGTTGATCAGTCTGGTCTCTTCAAGTTCAACCAATTGTCTGCTGCCTGATTAAACATCTCTTGAACCTGCTTCAATTCCTGTTCTGTAGCACCAGTGGCGACATCAAAGTCAATTGCAAGGAATTTTTTCTTTGATCATGCCCGCTATACCTTATTGGTTCTCCTTTTCTTGTTTATAATCTTCATAGTAAATGATGTTCATCAAGATTCAACCAAGCATTTACCTTTAAGTGGAGTGATATTAGACTCTGGAACATGGTTGCTTCCTTTATATTCCAGTAAAGGAGGTTTGGTTTTATGCATATATTTTTTATATCTCTTCGATTTAGTAATGATCTCAGCCTTGAGCATGCTTACAGCTGCATGACATGATGATGACAATGGAATTCCAAGATCAATGCAAGGATCATGAGCAGAAATTGACAATTTTTCAGGAGCTTCTGCAGTGATTTCATCAACATTTGACTTCCATACTGCATAGTCCGATATGCATGTCTCACAGATGTCTGTGATTTGTGTGTTTGTGTTTTACATCCTCTCATGTGCTTACATATATTCGCTGTCTGGTGCTGGATTTGTATATTGGGAATTTGGTTGTGTTAGACATGTAAATTTGTATAAGCATGCTTTGTCTCTGTCAACCATATTATAAGATTTTTGTACCGTTTAATTGTCTCAAAGAAGGAAATGAGGTATTGGTTTTTTCTTTTTTTCTTTCCTTCATCTTTTGCTGCTTAATTTCTGTTTTGCATCGTGCAACTTTATTTTTGTGAATTTTTGTTACTTCCTGAAGATTATTATCTCAACGCTTGGTTCAAGTTCAGCTGCTTGTTATGAGATGACAGCCAAGGGAAGCTGGCAAAATCATCACTTAGGGGCTGTAGGGAAGCATTCAAGCAACCAACTAATGATTGTACAAGCTGCAGAACATGCTTGACAATGATTGGTGCCAGGATTATGTAAAAGAATCAAAATTGAATCTTCTCAGAAAAGGGAAGTTTCATGGAAAAATACCTGCAGCTTGGAGTTGTTTTTCAAGTTCCAGACCTATGGCTTCATTCTCTGCCTGGAATTAAGTGTGGAATGGAATGTCAGAATTATTTGTGCCAACCAATGAACAAAGAAAAATCTGATTTCATGATATCCCTGATGGCAACAGGTTTGCTTCCTATTGTGAGCTAAGTTGTCCTACATCGACAGATAAGGTGATAGGCTGGGTAAAGATTAGTTACTTTACCTGGAGTTCTGCAATTCTTTTCAATTGTTCATCTTCTCCTGACAATGGCAAGGCAGCAACAAGTGCATCAAACTGCACAAAAAAAAAGGTGTTTCTAACATGGCCAAGACTCATGTTTCTCGAAGGAATATGTGAATATAAAAAAAGTAAAAATGGATGTGGCACTTTAGGCCATGACTCAAAATATACATTTCCATTAACTAATTGCATATAAAAAGCCACAAAAGTATGCAGTCATGGTTCTAAAATATGAAAAGATTTTAGGCCATGACTCCTTTTCATAAATCACTTTAGACCATGCTTCTATAAATGATGCAGCCATGTTTTCTAACACACTAAAAGATTTTTCTCACTGTTTTTGCAGCTTGAACCAAATCTGCACTCGTTGTCTTGGTATGCTCCATAACATTTATTGTCTCCTCTGAGGGTTTGCTAGTCGGTTCAGCATAATTTGGTGAAAGTCGGACTGGCGGGCCATCTCTTTGCAGTGTTCCAAAAGTATTCAAAGCAAGAAGTGCAATTGTATTGACTTGTACTTGTAGCTGAGAGATTATGTTCATTACATATACTTAAAATCTCCCACAGAATTACTCCTTGAAAAAAGAAGAAGAAAACCAAAACAAACTTAATGATTAGCTGTAAAGGGTATTTATAGATTGTCTTCATCAATTTGTAAATTCATGAAAACTGCCACTTTTAAACATTAGCTCCAACACAGAACTCACGTGTGCTAGCAAAAAAAAATCCTCAAGCAATCAGAAAATTAAATAATACTACTACATTTTTATGTTCACAATTTCAACATCATTGTTCTGAGGGACATTATCAGATCTTAGTTGATAAACTTTCTTCATCAATAGATGAAAATTTATGTTTGCTGCTAAAGCCTCATGAAGAAAGACAAATACTGCAGTCACCAAGAACAAAGAAAATCTGCAATTCAGAATGCTATATTGAGAGATATAGGTGCATGGTGCATCATTCACTCATGCTCAACAAAAAGATTATCTCAATAAATTAAGATACAGGGACATGGATCTGTAAAAGATAATGCTGATCGCTAACTTGCATCCACATGCACACAGCATTGAAACTACCTCCCTGATACAGAATAAAGTTGTGGAGCATCCATCTTTAAAACTTGGTTCTGCTTGGATAAGTTGCCAGGAAGTGAACATGTTGGACTGAAACTTTCAATACACAAGTGTGGCAACACAGATTAATTCATGACTAATGTACAATTACATATAAGAAGGTATATTACTGAGTTTTTGGACCAAATGTCCTGCATATTTGATTGAATGCATAACAAGAACGTGTAAACAAAACAAACATGATATCAAATTAATACGTTCATCTTGCTGCATTGACTTCTTTTCTTCTGTTAAAAATTTGGACCTTTTCTTTTTTCAAATCTATCATAAGAGGGATTACGATGACATTATTAATCATGTCATTTTTTTAAAAAAACACCATGACATTTTCAACATGTCAAACCAGATCAAGCACTATTACAGGCTCATATGGAATTGGAGTGGTGTCTGTTTTTAACTTGTTGCCAATAATATTTACTAGATGAGCCATAAAAAGGCACATTGATATTACCAAAAGCCATAAGCAATAGTTTCAAATAGTCCCGTCTTGGCCTGACGGAAGAATAAAAATAGATACATAAGTAAATGAATGAATGAATCCCCAATAAACTTCTTAGCATAAAGCCAATGCTAATTTTTTAACTCATCCATAACCTAGAAATTGGCCAAATGGTTGTCGCAACAGTTACTCTCTACCCTTAATTCACATATAGATAAAAAAACTAACACCTAGGTGGAAAAAAAACAGGAACTTTGATATCGTTCTTTCATTTCTAAAAAGAAAAAAATATAATTTTTTTTAATAAAAAAAGACATCATCAGGTGTTATCCAGTTACTTCTATTTTCTACCAAAATGGAGAAATACCAATATAATTTGAACCGTATTCTCTTTTCTATCTCACTAATTCTCCACGGTAACTACCCACAGCAGTCCAAAAGAATAGCCTGCAAGTGATCACCAGATTTGGAGAAAAAAATCTGCGTCTTTCCGCTGCTCGATCAGCAGAGCCCAACGAACCAAGTCCCGGATCGAATCAGGGTTTCGACGACAGAGCTATCGCAGCATGCTAGAGGCGGACACTGGGAAATTGAGAAGGACTAGGGTTCTGAGACAGGTTTTCAGGTGGAGTGGGATTTTGTAGGAGCTATGATCTCGATCTGGGGAAAACGGCGCAACAGCTTCATTCGGAGTAACGTAAGAGGGAATATCGCATAATGATGTCTTTAGGCGTGGGATTGAAATCGGATCAGATCTAATATCGGTATATTTATATTTATATTTATTTTATTTAATAAATATAGATATATATATGGAGAGATATTATTTGGATAAAAAATTTATATTTATATTTATTTTAAATAAATATGATATAAATCAGATAGATAAAAAAATGGATGTAATCATAAAATTAAAAATACTACCATGTAAATGATAAAAAGAGTTAATAGTAGGTGGATATAATTATATATATTTTTAAAAAATTTATAAATATTATATAAGTTTATCAATAGAATATTTGCACATGGATTAGATAGATATTTATATCTATTTTTTTAATAAATATGAATATAAATATTAATTAAATATTTAAATTTTTATATATTTAAATAGATTTAGATACAAAAATGGATCTACGTAGATATTATTAACTTCACCAAAGATACATGGATTATATTTCTAGTGAGTAAAATGTAGAAGATCCAACAACATTCCAGAGGTAAAGTTATGGGTAAGAAAGGTCTATAGGATAAGTAAAATTATAGGTAGAATTGATAGGAACCTGAGGATAAGTAAAGCTATTGTAAAATTATACTGTTGGGGATAAATCCCGCTCCTGCCGAAGCCTGGCCCGATGCTCAGCCCAATGTAACCAGTAGCCGCTGAAGAGCTTTAGCGCCAGGCGCCAGGCCGAGCCCCAACCACGGCCGAACTGCCTAGAGGCCGAACTCCCCTGCACCAAGGTCCGGGCTGAACTGCCTAGAGGCCGAACTCCCCTGCGCCAAGGTCCGGGCCGAACTACCTAGCTGCCGAACTCCCCAGCGCCAGGCTCCGGGCCGAACTCCCACCGCCAGCCGAACTTCCTGACGGCCGAGCTCCTTGGACTCCAAGCGGCAGGACTCCTCCCAGACGCCCGTTCGGCCACCCGAACTCCTCCCGGGTTTTCCTTTCGGACCGACTCCAGGCGAGCCCAGGCGGTCGAACCCCTTCGGACCGACTCCAGGCGGTCGAACTCCTCGGCAATCGTCCCTCGGCCGAACTCTACAGGTGGCCGACCCTTCAGCCAGCCGAGCTCCTCCCGGGTTTCCCCTTCGCCGAGCTCCTCCCGGGTTTCCCCTTCGGCCGAACTCCTTCGGACTCCCCACGGCCGAACTCCTTCGGACCGACTCCATGCGGCCGAACTCCTTCGGACTTCCCACGGCCGAACTCCTTCGGACCGACTCCAAGCGGCCGAGCTTCAATGAAGTCCCCTCAGCAGTCGTCACTCGGCCGAACTCCGCAGCGGTCGCCCTCATCGAACTTCGGCCGATCGAGCTCCTACCGAATTCTCAAGTGTCCAAGCCTCAGCCGAAGTCCAACAGCCGGCCGAACCTCCAAACGGCCGAGCTTCGGATTCTCAGCAGCCGAACTCTTCAGCGGACGAGCCTTAGCTGCATACCTCCAGCCAGACGTCTATGGGAGCCGAACTCCCTCCTATCTTCTTCTTCAGGAGCCCGAACTCCTCCGAAATGGGCACACGAAGGCCTTCAACCCTTCATTCGGCAAGCTCTGCAACCGCCGCAGGCGATAGCGACCCACTGTCATCAGGCGGCGATGGCTGTCACCCTCAATCCGCCGACCGCACACGGCACCATCCCGTGAGACTGACTCCGCCGAACCTCGAGCGGCCCGCCAGCATGCGGCTGCAGTTGTCACCATCAAGCTCCACTATATAAAGGACCCTCCCGATATGCTAAGGCTAAGCTCTCTGAACTCTCGACTCTCTAAGCTCTCCTCCACATCTCTAAGCTCCGGAACTCATTCCGAGCACTCCATTACTGTTGGCCGAAAACTAACTTGACCGTCGGAGGGTCCTGCCGGAGCCACCACCCCACCGGTTCCGGACGGGACTTCGTTTTGCAGGTCCCCGGCGGCGCTCAGCGGCCTCGATTTCGGCGACCTCCGGCGGCGACGGATTTCTGCACCAACAGATTGGCGCTAGAGGAAGGGCATGAACCTTCGAGGTTCCCTTGTTCTTAAAGGAGTGCTCGGCGACGATTTCCTTCCCCTGCTCCGGATCTCTCTTCTCCCTCTTCAGTATTCCTTTTCTGGAAAGAAAAATGCCCCCCAGAAGAGCCTCGACCCGGAGGTCGGCAGCCTCCGCGGCCCGATCCCGTTCGGGTCCGTCCGCTCCCACTCCGGCCCCGGCAGCTCAGGTTCCACCTGTACGTGCGGTGGATGTGAAGCAGTTCGACCTACTTGTCCGACAGGTCCGTGGCCTCACGGAGGCATTGCAGGCTATACAGCAGCCCTCGGTGGCGACTCCACCAGAGAACCCACCATTGGGACGTCGGGAATCGGCCTCAAGGAAGTGTACCAAGGCCAGCATACCGGTCGCCCCAGAGAAGGGGAAACCGAGGGCCAGGGATCCATGTTCGGATCATTGTTATCTTCTGGGGGAGACCTTTCCCACTCGTAGTCAGAAGCATCCGAAGATCAGCAGCCAAGACGACGCCCTCGATTGCAGGCTACGGGAGATGGACCGGCGTATTGAAGAGCTCGGCCGCGTCACCTCGGCTCATCATGCCGGCGTCCGTGCCGAACCTCCCTTTTCTCCCCAAATTATGCAAGAACCTGTTCCACCGACCTTCGAGCTCCCTCAACTGGAAAGCTACGATGGAACTTCTGATCCGGTTATTTTAGAGAGGATTGTTCTTGTCTGTTTTGTTCTTTGTCTTATGCAAACTGTATGTATCTCATAGATGCTAATAGATTAAATCTCCTCAATAGCGCCTCTAAAAAAGGTGTTATCACTTTTATTGGGTGCTCGGTAATAGAGAAAGTATAAGATCTTGGAAAACCTGTGAAGCAATGTGTGTCTTAGATAAATTGATGCCGGGTCATGTCGCCCCCCAGAAAGCATTATGGTACTCAGCAGGTCAGGATGCGATCACATACATGCCTCATACATCACTCGAATGTCGACGAATCTCGGTATGAAACGTAAGTCTTCTTCTCTTGTTATGGCAGTACAGATGTGTTATTTTGATCTTCGCGATATGCGTTGGTGCGAGTATTTGTATTCTTCTCAAGTCTCTCCGCATGATATTGGGTGCTTGGTCGTATGCAATAAATATACTGAAACCAAGTTGAAAGCTGAAGGTACCGACAGGAACCTCCGTTCTTTCCAGTGAAGCTGCCGTGACTCTGGGGCCTCATGGACCTTGAGAACCTTAGCTTGCCAACATATAATGGCTAACGAATGGTTCTCCTCTTGTTCCTAACGGTGACTGTGGGGGAGCCACATCCGACACGAGTTCGTACCTCGAGCATTCTCCCCATCCTACCGTCACTTCGTATAATAGAAACGGGTGTCATCGCGGACTTTGCCTCACTAGTTAGATGAGATACAAACGAAGGTTCTCCTCCACTTAGATTCCCACAGGGCTTGTAGGGGGCACATGGGGAGAGAACGTACGTTACCTCATTATATTTAATGAAAGGAAGCCAGGTACTAGGCCACCACATTAGTTGCGGCAATTCCAATCTGGATGGACGGGACCCATCATCGCCTATACAATTTGCTCAACGCTCTAATGGAACAGAGGTTCTCATTTCGTCCTGTTCCTAGCCGCACTGTGGGGGCGTCAATAAATGAGCGACGGCGTCGTCCTCTGCAATTAGATGCGAGCTATCTACACCCACATCAAGCCGCGTCTCTTCTGTGTGACGGTGGCCTTCGATCTTTTGTCTCAACCAACCGCTGGGACTACGAGGTTCTACCCTCCTAGTTCCTAAGCAGTCAGGCTCGTGTGAGAGCGGGTGCCCACCACGAGTTGAGACCAGATTCGGTCCGTCAGCTTACTATGGGCCTCCCCCACAATAAGATACACCGTCCATTTGTTGGAGTATGGGAGCCCACTCTTCCGTATTATAGCATACGAACAAGCTAAATGGAATGGGAAGTGTTCGAATCTGAGGTTCCTCTCTTCTTCTGGGATGTTTATCGACGCTATTCCGGCATGATGCCGGGCACACTAGGAACGTCCCGTCCGACGCATACCTCACACCGCACCAAAATATTAAAACCCAGTCCTTTGGACCCAGAACGTAAGAGGAGCCTTTGGAAACTTTGCTCGTTGCTAAAGACGTTGGTTCTTTCTCTCTTGTTTTCCTAGCCGGCTGTGGGGGGCCATTGCAATACTGTGAGATTCGGTTTTCGACCGAGTTCGTCCGAATGCTCATCTCTCTCCCAATTAAGCCGTCCTTAGCACGTAGAAAGCGGTGCCCTTTTCGACTTTGCTCGTGTCTGTACACTGAGTGCTTCACATCCATCGTTCCAGCGGGACATCGAGTATTTCTCGCATCGCGGGCAATTTTTTCCACACCGCGACCCTCGACCATCGAAGTTGGTTACATGTATGAGCAACTACAAGGTTTTTATTGAGGAAACTACTGTAGTTTACATTCTCAGGTTTTCTGAAGTTCAAGGTCGGGGAGAAAGCCGCTAGTCCTATCCGAGCCTCCTTTCAAGCTGAGGTAGGTTACCTAGGTTTCAGGAAAAATAATGATCATCTGACCTAACATAGGTTCGTAAAACTTCGGAACCGTGTGCCCAATTTGGGAACGAGCTTCCCTTGTTTATATCCGGTGCTGGTTGGTTCTCGAGCACGACGGCTGCTCGTCGGAGCACCAAGTCCCCAACCTCTGACAACCCGCAACATTTGCACTTTGGGAATCTTTTGGTAATTAGTAATACTCCCTTTTTTTTAGAATGCCAGGACCAAATGTACCGTAATAGGGGTAGGATGAGCCAATTACGAGATGAGCGGGCTGCTCCCTCTTTTCTTCTAGAAGGTCGACGAGATATGGACTTCTTTAGAGATGCCTTTTATCGGGCGGTTTTTGAGTTGGCTTCGTTTGAAAGCCCACGCATTCGTTAAGCAGTTCACGAGGAAATTCTTCGAAGCTACCTGATCTGGTTTTTTCAGATCTGAACTTTGCCTTTATTCGGTACTCCAAAAATGAAGGCCCAAGGTGGAAAGGGTGTCCTTCAGCAAGGTTCAGGTATAATACCTTCTGAGCGAGTTGTTAGGTATTATAATTGAGTAATTTCTCGCGAGAATGAAGTTACAACGGACACAGTTCTTAATTACTATTTACTTTAGCTCACTCTCACGAATTGGCACAATGAATCTGTCCGATGGCATGGTGGTAGAAAAGTTCCCCGTACACTGCAGGGACCACCCCAAGGCGATCGGCCCTTTTGTGCTCATACTGCTCGTAGGCACCTTCGAGTTTTAGAGCGGCACTTGCACAGGCAGAGGTACCTATGATTGGTTCCACTTTTCGGCTTCCCCCTTTGGGCTTTTCACACCGATTTGGAGAGCCCACTAAACGCTCAAAATGCGATGCTGAAGGTGGTGTTGGCAATTAGACGTGTTTAGTTTTCCTTCGTTAGAAACTTCGGCAATATTCCTGGGTTTTCTCACAGCGAACTGTCCACCTTACCGCATTTATAGTTCTATGAGTGGCTCGGGGTTGTGTCAGACACCCGATACCACGAGGCAAGATCTCAAGCGTCTGTGGAACAAGAAACGAGTGCACCTGACACTTAGGCACACTTTCTGAGGGTGATCTTGCTGCTAAGTGGTAGTCCGCCTCGATCCTACTTGGTGAATATGTAAGTTCTCTCAAATGCACATTCACATTCGAGAGTGGAACTTCCAGTTGCTCCGAGACGCCCAGATTAAGGAGGAAGGGGACCCCAAGAGGTATAGATCCAATTCTCCCTTAAACTTTGTCTGCCGACGCTAAGGGCCAGGGTTGCTTACTGAAGTTTCGGATCAGTGGCAGCTTATCAGCGCTAAAACATGCCGAGACTGCACTTTATAGAGACAACGGCTCTTGGCGTTTTTTATTTCTGGCGCGCGAGCGTCACTTTATCCTTCTTCATCGTATTCGGCCGCTGAATCGAACCTAAGTATTTGTACTAGGTGAGGAGCCGCAGCTTCGGTGTATTTAGCGCCAGTATTGTAGCGTTTGTGATAAGAATACATTTAGAGCCGAGTCAGATCCCCTCTCTTTGGTCGTATTAAAAAGGAGTTAATTCGGATATGGACCTATCCCCGTGCGTGAACATAACATCTCCTGCGGACCGAGGTCCTTCGTGGAACATCCCTGATAAGTCGCGATAGATAGGCCTCAGAGGGTCGGAGGCACCTCAAAGCAGGGAGGGAGTACGACCTTTTATATACCTGCCCTCGTACTGTAAAGACCGTAGCGGGAGCCTTGACTCCTGAGTCTTCCGAGCTTCTCTCCGGTCCGGTGAGGGAGGACCCCTTCTTCGAGGTAGGCGATCAGCCGGGTCGATCCCAGCTGGGGCTCGAAGCGTCCGTCCGTAAGGAATGGCCTGAGGTTCTTCGGTGGTCGCGGCAACTTCAGAGTTTCCGAAAATACTTCTTTGTGGTAGTTCGGCCTGGGGCAAAATGGCCAACTTGGAGAGAAGGTCGGCCCTTGTATTTCCGGTCCTTGGATGGTGCCGAATGTCGAAGGCTGTCGAAGGCTGTATTAAGTTCTTTACCTTCCCGAGGTACATCACCATGCTTTCCTCCCGCGCCTCAATAGCTGCCGCCGATAGCCTGACCGACCAGCCAACCTCTGGGAGTCGCTATAGACTTGAAGCCGACCCACCATTCAATTCCCTGGCTATCTGCAGCCCGGCTATCAGCGCTTCATACTCGGCCCCGATTAGTTGGTGTGTGGGAAACTCGAGCGCCAGTGCGTACTCGGCTGACAGATCCCTCCGGGGCTAACCAGGACCAGCCCTGCGCCGGCCCCGCTAGAGTTGGATGAGCCATCCACGTGCAGAACTCAGGCGCCTTCAAGAAGGTCGGCCCTTCTTCAGGGAAGCTCGACCGCCAAGCTCGGCTTCGTTGGGGCTTGGTCTCCCTCCGATGATAAATCTCGCTTGATTCAAGTTGGCTTCAACTGGGCGGTGCATTCCAGCTACGAAGTCCGCCAGTATCTGAGCCTTGATCGATGGGCCTGGGCCGGTAATTGATGTCCATCTCCGTGAGCCTAGTTTCGTGGCCATTTGGCGATTCTTCTAGAAGCGTCTGTCCGGTGGAGGACGGCCTCTTATTGGTTGTCCGTGAGGACCGTTATGGTATCTCCTGAAAAGTAAGGTCGGAGCCTCCTGGCAGGCGATTAGAAAGACAGTAAATTTAATTTTTCTAATTGGAGTACTGGTCTCCAAAGATCTCCTCAATGGCTCTGGCTCGAGCCAGTAGTAGACTGGTTGTTGCGCTTCGCTATCTTCCCTGACCAGGACAGCCGCCAGGGCCATTGGAGAGACAGACTAGGTACATACACAGGAGCAGCCCTTCTCCAGGTTCGGTGCTTTGCACAGTAGTGGGGGTGGCCGAGGTAGTTTTTGTAGCTCCTCGAATGCCTGTTTGCACAATCTTCTCGCGTGTTTCCACAGACAAAATATCTTTCAGAATCGCATCTGAGCGGACTGGAAGATAGGCAGGTCCTACCGGTTGCCTGGTCCCCGGAGTCCATGTTTCTTTTTGATTCCTAGTATCTCAATAAGAATAACAAAACAAGCCGTTCAGGGAGAAGCCGCACGCTCTGCACCAGCCCAAGGGCACGGTGAGAACTTCCTTAATTTATTTGGTCGAGGAGCCAGTCCAATAACTCCTGAATAGGCTCAGGATATTTCTCGGGACGAATTGTAGCCTCCGCATTCCGCGTCTCGGACGACATGTAATCTTAGAAAGTTTGTCGGGAGGATCACCCGCCCGCGAAGGCGCATTTGGTCGGTTCTAACCTTTCATCTTAGTGACTCCTAAGCGCAAGCCGAACAGCGTTTTCTTCCAGAGGTCGGAGCGTGGTCTGCATCAGAGGGACTCGAACTATATTGGACTCACCATGTGTACATCGTACCTCTTCCTATTTAGTTGGCGGGAGTGCGGCGATATCCCCTTTGAAGACCTTATTGACCAAGCCTGGTAGGTGGCTCCTGCATCTTAAGAGTCCAAAAGGCATGACCTGTAACATAGTAGACCTACCTCGGTCAGTAATAAAGTGGTCTTTCTTCTTATCCTCCGGGGCATGCGTCATCGTATGTTATAATACCAAGAAAAATGGTCCATTAAAAAGTGAGGAAGCTCGTGCCCGAGGTTGCGTCCCACGCAGCTGATCGACTCTCGCAGGGGTCAGGCTTCTTTCTTGGGACAAGGCTGTTTTATTCAGGCTCTTTCTGAAGTCCGACGCACTATTCCTCCATATTTGTTGTTTTGCTTTTTTTTGCGAAGACCACATTCGAGACCCAGGTCGGATAGCTGACCTCCCGGATGAGTCCGGCTTCGAGGAGCTTATCCACTTCTTCGGCTACCACCTTCTGTCTCTCTGGGGTTGGTGGCGTAACTTTTCTCTGATGGGTCGGTGCCTTGGTCGATGGCCAGCCGATGTTCTATAACATCGGCGTCGATCCCTGGTACATCCGCTGGGGCCCAGGCGAAGACGTCCGCATTCCTTCTGAGGAAAGCGACGAGCTGTCCCCTAACCTCGGCCGCCAAGTTGGAGCCGATCCGCACCTCATGCCCGCGGGTCTCCGTCGTGTAAGGACACAGGGACGAGGTCTTCCGCAGGTTCGCCCCGTTCTTACGTAGTGAGGTCGTCGCGGACGTCCAGTCCATCAACAAGGTAAGGGTCGGGCCGGTCTCCCCCGCGCAGGCGACTGAGTAGACGAGTACTTTGCCAGGGTTCTGATGGTCTCCTACGACTCGCCGACTCCGTGGCTCGTCGGGAATTTCATCTTTAAGTAGTAGGTTGACACTACCCTCGTAGTGCGTTAGGCCGGGTCGCCAAGGATTTCATTATAGGCGGACAGGGTCCTCACGATCAGAAAGTCGATCCGCGCCTTGGCCAATTTTGGGGATTGGCCGCCGTCACCGCCCGCAAAGTCACATGCCTTCGACGCGGAACGAGTCGTGTCCGGCAAATCCTCAGGGGGGAATTAACAGGTCCTAAGCGGTGTGTCAGGTAGGGACATTTTTAAAAAAGGCATCGTAAAATAATATGTCGCCGAACTTCATTATCCACCAAAAACGCGGCGTACATCATAATCAAGCACCGTTTAAGAGATTACAACCACATCGTCATGTGGAAATCGGATCCCCTGGGCGTCTGCTCTCGGTGAAGGTCACGGCCTCCGAGGTCCTCTTGCGCTTTCTCTCCTGCCGGTCTTAATTCTCGGAGATTCGTCGGATCTTTCCCACTTGCTGTGGCGGTCACTTCCGATTGAGCGGGTGCTTAATGACGCTGAGAGGCCTCTGTGATTCTCCTCCATTGCTATCGGACCGGATCAACATTATCGGGTAACCGAAATCTTTCTGCTCTATTATAGGTTGTTCTTATTCAATAGGAAGCACTGGCCCCAAGCCTGCATAAATCACGCACGGAGACCAGCCTCCTCGAATCGTCCTAGAACGGTGAGTATGCACATCCTCATATCCGTGACCGTGGTCAACGGGGTAAAGGCAGGAATACTTGTTGGGGTTGCAATTTTGGGATGGGAACGGCATCCTCTCGTAGTCCGTTCGAAAAGTTCGTATATGTCTCACAAAACTTAGCAAAATTATCAAAGTCTTACTTACTACGTGTGCGTATGTAGGGAGAGTAGCTGTGAAACGTCGTTGGAAGGGGAGGAAACTTTTGGCCGGAGGAGGAACCTCCGTCGCGGGGGAGAACTGCAGGCGCCGGGGGGAGGAACTTCGGCTGTCGGGGCTTTGGGACTTCTCGGTTGACCAAGGTGAGGAACTGTGCTGCGGTTGCCTTTTTTCTCCGTCTGGTTGGGCTTCTCGCCCCCAGGAGAGCGCTTAGAGGTGGAGTGCCAGGCTCGCCCGCGATAACTCACCCCGGAGGGAGTCTTCGTGGAGCGCGTCCCATAAGCTCCGTGCGCTTTCTTCTTTGCGGCGGTGCCTTCCCATTCTGCCTAACATCCGTTTTCGGGCTTGTCGCAAGCTTCATTATCCTTGCATCGAAAAGCCTCTCTGTTTGCCGGGCAAATACGCTTATCGGCCCCAGTACTAGCATGTCACAGAAGATTCCTGGATTAATTTCTTTCTTCTAAAGGAAGAAAACAACAGGCATCGTTCTTCTGAAGGCCTTACCTTGACGGGGCGGCCATAGCAACTGATTGGTGCCAGGTTCGAACCTTTACCAGATGGCAGCGTTGACACGGATGACGTAAGCCCGGATGGGTTCCCCCTACTTTGATTGCCTAGATTGGCCACAATACAAGGAAAAATCGGAGCCTTTCTGCGCGACACACTAAGGATATATGCGTGCTAGGGCCATTTTTTCAATGGAGGTGCGCGGCCAGCGAAAATTTGATTGACATAACAATTATGGTCAACGATAGGAAATGGTGCCATAGGCTATAAAAGCGCCGAGATTAACCCATATTCCGGCCGCTCCCCTTGAGGTCTAGAAGGACAAGCCCGACATGCAGGCAAAAATAGGCATCAGGTTGGCCGGCCATGGGCAACTTAAGCCGTTGTCCTGAAGGCCTCGCAATGGGTCGAACTCGAACTCCCGTATGGGTTTGGGTCTTTAGCAGGTCTGTCGAAGTTTGGTGATCACCCATCAGCTGTATCAAAAAAATGAGCCGGAGGAGCTTTGTGTTTCAGAGCGGTACCCGTTTTTGTTCCTGCACTAAATTTCTGTGTCACCGCAAGGGCAGGATCAAGTGACAATAATAATCGTTACCCTTGGTGCATTTCTCCTGCCTTTTTTTTTCATCTCTAGGTTATTAATATGCGGAAAAATGAAGGAAACCAATTAAGGGGGCATGAGGACGGAAGGAGTATAATTGAAGTTCTTTCTCATAATCGGCCCGTCCGTCCGCAAATTGAACCCCAACGAGCCTTTGAATCAGGAAAATCTTCGCCGCAATCCTTAAATCCCCCGAAGGTCTTGCTCGCGGGAATGTAACTGGTGTGAAAGACCCTCTCTCTGGGTTCGAAGCAGCCCTTCTTACGCGGTCCCGTATCTCTCAGGGGCTCTTTTGCCGGCTGCTATTTCCTCTCTCTCTAGGCGAGTGGTCTCGGAAGGTCGGGTAATGTCCTCAACATCGGAATACGGCGTCGCTAGGGAGCTGGGAGTTCCAGCGATAGGCTGCCGGGGGAACACCAGCCGCGCGAAGGCGAGAGAGTAAACACGAGTGAGTGGGGAAAGCGCCGGAAGTTCGCTACGTCGAAATTGGCACGTGGACTGCACTGCCTATATGCGCACCCTGCCCTCCGTAAGGAATCCGGGACACAAGATCTGGGGGAGTGAAAATCTAAAGTCGAATTTTGGGAGCTAAGCTACGGGAGATACAGTCGAGGATCGAAACACCGCTTGTTGCCGACCATTCCTCACCAGATCTAGCGCGAGTTACGTGAAGCGGGGCACGTGTTGGCCCAATCCAACGAATGCATTAAGCAATAGGGGACCTAAGAGAAGGAGTTGGGAAGCCTGGATGGACTCCAGAAACAGGGAATCGGGCCGCGCGAAGGGACAATGACCTTGGGTATTGAAACCTCATGGGTCCGAAATGGCATCTTACCTGGGGGGCATATTTTCATTTCCAAGAGAAAGGAAGTATACTAGAAATAGAGGGATCAAGGAAGAGATCTCGGAGCAAGGGGAAAGGAAATCAGTCTGCCTAGGAGAGACACGAAAAGTGTATGGTCCTTTAAGAACAAAGGACAATACCTCGAAAGGTTCAGTAATGCACCTTTCCTTCTAACTGCTTGTTTTCACATACTGTTTGGTTGCACAGAAATTCCGTACGCCTTTATTACATGCCTTATAGGACGGTCGCTTGAATCAACTTTATATTGAGGACCCTTACTGAGAATGTTCGCCGCCGGGGAAAACCTGCAAAACGAAAAAGTCCCGTCCGACCGAATGGCTTGTTTGTAGGCTCGGTGCAAGACCCTCTCGAATCGGTCCCTAAGTTAAGTTTTACTCGCGTCCCAATATCAGTAAATGCGTAAAGTCCTCGTGTAATTGTAAGTATTCGAGTAAGATTCTGTAGTAGAACGAAGGATAAGAAAACTTAGAGGTCGAAGAGTTTCAAGAGATGTGGAGGAGAGCTTAGAAGAGTGGCGGAATAATGAAGTTTCAAGATTGAAGCTGCAGCAATTAATGCAAAAGTGGTCGGGAGGAGGATCCTCTAATATAGTGGAGCTTGATGGTGCAACGCAAGCCAGCACATACAACGAGCGATGCAGCGGGAAATCTTTTAGGAAATGAACACCGCGGGATCACTGCAAAGGTGTAGCGGCGGAGTTCTAGTTCACTGGATGAGCCATGTTTCACAGGTCTAGGCAGAAAAAATAAAAATTTTGTGTATTTTGCAAAAGTTGGCGGTTTTATTTGACAGCCATATCGCCGTCCTGTGGTCTGTGTTCGGAGTTGAGGGTTTGATCTCACACCAATCTTTTCGCCGCCTGACAGTGGGTCCGATATCTGCCTCTGCTTGGCGGTTGCCAGAGCGCTTTTGCCGAAAAATGAAAAGGCGGATCGAGAAGGCCTTCGTTGTTGCCCCGGGGCATTTCGGAGGGTGTCGGTGCTCCTGAGAAGAGATAAAAATGGAAGGAGATCGATGCCACATAACGGTCTGTTACTGGAGTATGAGCAGCTAAAGGCTCGTTCCGCTGAGAAGTTCCGGCTGCTGAGAAATTCCGAAGCTACGGCCGTTTGCAGTTCGGCCGGCTGTTGGATACTCCTTGTACGGCTGGACGATGGACTTGAGAATTCGGTAGAGGCTCGAATCGCCGAGAGTTCGTTATCTCTGATCGGGAGCAGACCCGAGACTGAGAGGGCGGGGAGGGTTTTTCCAGAATCCCGAGGGCCTGACGACGCTGGAGGGGACTTCATTGAAGCATCGACCAGCGGTTTGGAGTTCCAGGTACCGAGAAGGAGTTCGCCGTGATGTTTCGAGGGAGTAGTCGAAAGACTTTCGAAGCCGCAGCCTCAGTTAATTAGTATGGTCTCTTTTGAATTGGCGGCTAGTAGGTTAGTTACCCCGCGAAGAAGCTCGGAAGCTGACCAGCTTCGGTCGAGTTGGTGTCCCCCTCGGGCGATAGGAAATAGAGGAGTTGCGGGTCAATAAAGAATCGCCGCGCCATGGGGAGGTGTTCAGGATCCTCGCCGTGCCGTGGGCTGGGAGATTCGGTTACTCAGTAGGTATCAGACAGCCAACGGATCCCTGTGGTGAGCAGGGCGAGTCTAATCGGCCTCTAAGGCAAGTTCAGGCCACCCGGACCTTTCCGGTGACAGGGAGTTCGGCCCTCTAGGCAGTTCGGTCGGAATTTAGATTGGAGGAAAATTTTGGTCGGCTATTGGTCACAACAAGCATAGACGATTCATGGGAATAAAGAAAATAGATGGAACGGAACTGTGCGCGATCTTTCCAGGAAGAGGGTAAGAACTTTAACATATTAAGTACATTTAAACCTTAAAGCATAAAATAACATATATAATATACATATATCATTACAAAATAGCTAAATCAACCGATTTCACATTTTCATATAATATATCGTTCATATTAAGTTATTATCGCGTACATATGATCGAAGTGCGAATCCATATCGTGGATCGTTGTATATTAACAAGATATAGTTGCTGGATTTATCCTGCAAGTTTATTTGCCTTAATCTCTTAATTACTAATTATCTTTATAATTTGAAATCATTGCGAATCAAAGCTCTATTTCGGTCTAGAATCTGAAATGAATAAAGAAAATAGAATTTTAGAGATAAGAATAAACCAGTGAACTCGAGGTAGCCTTGCGTTCGTTAGACTCAATAGACAGTCACTTAGCTAAGTAACGCTTCCTAGCCTCTATGCTTACTTATTATGAACTCGTAACTGCCACCGAGAAATGCGGAAGTAAGAGTCTCACATAGTCAGTTCTGCCGGGGTTAGTCGCAGGGGATTCTTGAACCCCGAACTGATTCCTAGCAACGATGCTTACCGCTGAACTCGATTGACATACCCGGAAAAGGATCCCACGCATTACCAGTACTAACGCACTCCGCTCGCGTATGCCAGCACTTGGACGTGTAGTCAGCCACACATCGTCTTCTGCTATGATGCTGGGATCATCGTTAACGCAGCTTGGCTACCGGGCCGATGATCGTTAGCATCGTGCATGTCGGTGACTACTACGTGACCATTCGTTATTCCGTCGCCGGACAGAAGAGTGCGGTATGATCGATATAGTCACGACGCAGTCTGTATGTCGGCTGTACTACGCAACCAATCACAACAGGAGAATTCGACATCGCCTGCGATTGAGCTACTTGCAATCTAACACAGAGTAGTTGAGCAGACGCTCAGGGCAAAGTCGTTCAAGTCACTCGTCATCACGGATTCACCACTCTGATCGACTCACGGAGAAGCCTTTTGCGCGTCTCGCCACTCCATACGTTCCGCCATCGCGACGGGTGTAGTGTAGGACCTCGACTGGACCTTCACGGGCTGGTGACTCAGCAGTAAGTTACCGATAAAATACTCTCCCGACGTCAGGAAAAGACAGGAGACTCAGCCCGGAAGTCTGTAAGAGTAGGCGCGGCTGCTCGCCCCAGAGCGACACGGAGAATACGATACCAGAAGATATGCCGCACAGCCCGCCATACCCGCAACGCGTGCTTGTCGCACTCGCCCAGCGCGTGCAGGGCAGCCACTTGTGACTCCCACATAACCACGACAGACTGTCAGCAGTAGCACCTACATATTAACGGAGATCAGTGCCTATCGGAGCGAGATGGAGTCTCAGACCGGGAGGCAGATATGAGGCGCGACGCATACTCGATAACCTTGATGTTGCAGAGTAGTAGCGCCAATACAGGTCGTAGAACGAGTAAACCTGCGCATGGATGAAGCCTGAAGCGCAGATGCTCAGATTGGATGCGACCTTTTCCCATCTGACTAGGACACTCGTGTTGACTTTGAAAATATGGGACTATGCACAGGCCCGGTAAGCAGAGAGGCTCATGTGCATTAGGTCGAAGGACACGAGGGCTAGCAC
Organism: Cocos nucifera; assembly: GCA_006176705.1. NCBI lineage: Eukaryota > Viridiplantae > Streptophyta > Magnoliopsida > Arecales > Arecaceae > Cocos > Cocos nucifera. The sequence goes on along the minus strand of QRFJ01000087.1, from coordinate 297,078 downwards.
AGTTTCGGATCTTACGCTGGAGCCGATGCGTCGATTGTAGGCGCGACCAGCCGTCGAACGAGGCCAGCAGCACGACTTGTGCGGCGAGAATACAGTCTGGGCCAGCGCTAGCGCCACTGCTGTTGCTGGCAGATAGTCATGTGAAGTATCCGTCATGACGGACTGCCGCAGCCAGAAGGACGTATGCCAGAGTAAGATGCACTATGTAGTCGCTTGCTCATGCGATGAATCAGTCCATACTGATTCGTGCACTTACGTGACCGCGCAGTTTCTCCTCTGGCGATCTTCACCAGGTACGACACACCCAGCAGCAACACCTCGCAGCCACAGGCTAGCCTGTCGTAGTTTGTGTAGATCGTATACAGACCGAATGCCAAGTGATGGCACGTCACTCAGTAGTGCATCGCGACCCATAATAGGGGACTCTAGAGTCGTGACCGTGGCCTTTCATTACCCGACCGGACGGCGGACGACAACACACTTAGGTAAGGTCTCCGACATGAGCCCGAGGAGAGAAGACACGCCACCGAGTCCGGGTCTCCATATCTGGGTAACTAGACCCATCCGGTGAGTCAGTTCGTACATATGCGTAGAAGCGGAGAGACACCCCGTTCCCGGTAATCAGCAGAGGATAGTCGTATGAGAGTCACTTCAGGTGCGATGCTCATGACTCCTGGATAGATTCTGCGCTGTCTGTAGCATGATTCGTGTGTAGCGCCAGGGGGGCGGATAAGATTCGCGCAGTTCCCGACATACCGAAACTCAGTGGGCCCCTCCGTGGTTAGGGGCTCGGCCTGTGGCCGCCCTGGCGCCCTAAAGCTCTCAAGCGCGGCTACTGGTTACATTGGGCTGAGCGTCGGGCCGGGAGTTCGGAGGAGCGGGAAATTATATCCCAAAACAGCAAGGAAAGGCCCTCAAGGTGATC
>QRFJ01000087.1:174174-296128 GCA_006176705.1 Cocos nucifera | reverse complement strand
TGTTTCCTTCCTGTTCCTAACGAGTTGTTCACGATCAATCAGGAGAGATCTTATCTCTAGCCGAGGTTTGTCAACGGTCGCTCGGAGAGATCTTATCTCTATCCGAGGTTGGTGCTCGCATTAGGACGAGGTTCTCCTCCTGTTCCTAACCGAGGTTGTTCCGGTCGCTCGGGAGAGATCTTATCTCTAGCCGAGGTTGATTCGGCTCGCTCGGAGAGATCTTATCTCTAGCCGAGGTTGTCAACGGTCGCTCGGGAGAGATCTTATCTCTATCCGAGGTTGGTGCTCGCATTAGGACGAGGTTCTCCTCCTGTTCCTAACCGAGGTTGTTCCGGTCGCTCGGGAGAGATTCTTATCTCTAGCAGAGGTTGATTCGGTCGCTCGGGAGAGATCTTGATCTCTAGCCGAGGTTGGTGCTCGTGTTTAGAACGAGGTTCTCCTCCTGTTCTAACCGAGGTTGTTCACGATCGCTCAGGAGAGATCTTATTCTCTAGCCGAGTGTTGCCAACGGTTCGCTCGGAGAGATCTTATCCTAGCCGAGATTGGTGCTCGTGTTTAGGACGAGGTTCTCCTCCTGTTCCTAACGAGGTTGTTCACGGTCGCTCAGGGGAGATCTTATCTCTAGCCGAGGTTGTCAACGGTCGCTCGGAAGAGATCTTATCTCTATCCGAGGTTGTGTCTCGTGTTAGGACGAGGTTTCTCCTACTGTTCCTAACCGAGATTGTTTCGGTCGCCTTGGGAGAGATCTTATCTCTAGCCGAGGTTGATTCGGGTCGTCGGGAGAGATCTTATCTTCTAGCCGAGGTTGGTGCTCGTGTTAGGATGAGGTTTCTCCTCCTGTTCCTAACCGAGGTTGTCACGGTCGCTCAGGAGAGATCTTATCTCTATCCGAGGTTGGTGCTCGCATTAGGACGAGGTTCTCCTTCTGTCCTTAACCGAGGTTGTTCCGATCGCTCGGGAGAAGATACGATCTATTCTAGCCGAGATTGATTCGGTCGCTCGAGAGAGATCTTATCTCTTAGCCGAGGTTGTCAATGGATCGCTCGGAGAGAATCTTATCTCTATCCGAGGTTGGTGCTCGCATTAGGACCGAGGTTCTCCTCCTGTTTCCTAACCGAGGTTGTTCTGGTGCTCGCTCGGGGAGAGATCTTATTCTCTAGCCGAGGTGATTCGTCCGAGGTTGATTTCGAGCGTCGCTCGAGAGAGATCTTATCTCTAGCCGAGGTGGATGTGCTCGCGTTTAGGACGAGGTGTCTCCCTCCTGTTCCTAACCGAGTTGTTCACGGTCGCTCGGAGAGAGATCTATCTCTAGCGCGAGGTTGCCAACATGCGTCGCTCGGGAAGAGATCTCTTATCTCTAGCTGAGGTTGGTGCTCGTTTAGGACGAGGTTCTCCTCCTGTTCCTAACCGAAGTATGTTCTACGGTCGCTCAGGGGGTCTTATCTCTAGCCGAGGTTGTCAACAACCTCGTCCTAACGCGAGCACCAACCTCGGCTAGAGACGAGATCTCCCCCGAAGAAGCTCGACTGCAGGAGATAAGATCTCCCCCGAGCGCGCACTTCAACCTCGGCTGCAAGAGAGGAGGTCTCCCTCGAGTCGACTTCAACTGATGAAGACAACGTCGCCCCCGAGGAGCTCAAATCCGACCTCGACCGTAGGAGGCGAGATTTACTTCGGCTTCAACATCAGCTTCATCGACTTTAGCTGGAAACGAGTTCCATTTCAACTCCAAACATCGACTGAAGATGAGGTCTCCCCCAAGCCTCAGCCTCAACTTCAGCGTCAATATTGGCTGGAGATGAGACCTCCCCCGAGCTTCAGCTGCAACAAATACGGAGCCTAGAAGAAGACTTCGGTAGTCACCTGTTTTGGTACTCCCTCCCTTCAATTTTTGAACTCGGGAGTAGGGGGGCTACTGTTGGGGATAAATCCCGCTCCTGCCGAAGCCTGGCCCGACGCTCAGCCCAATGTAACCAGTAGCCGCTGAAGAGCTTTAGCGCCAGGCGCCAGGCCGAGCCCCAACCACGGCCGAACTGCCTAGAGGCCGAACTCCCCTGCACCAAGGTCCGGGCCGAACTGCCTAGAGGCCGAACATATACAAAATAAATAATTATAGTTAATGTTCTGTCGTATTTTTGAAGAAGATAAGCTACTACCACATTAGCAGTAAAATATAGAAGTCGCAAGATAGTATAATATCACTACAAGTTACTGTAGCAGTAGTAGTAAAATGTCAAATAACCTCAATTTAGACATTCAACATATGATAATAATAAAATAAAAATAGATATAGTTAAAAACCACAAACTTCTCCCTTGTGAACACACGTTAGATAAAATTTTTCATTTCACTATCATCTAGTATCATTGTCTCACATCCCTCAAATTGGAACAATCCATACTTTTAGATTTATCTTTCCAATACATAGCAACTTTTACCCTCATTTCTTCAAGAATCTAATGATAAATATTTAGTAATCTAAATTTAATTCACATACTATTTTTATAAAAGTTATATCATTAATATAACTTGCAATAATTGTTTTTAAATCTACATATATTTAACAATGTTCCATTAGTATTATTCACATCATATCTCTCTCAGTATCCATTCTCACAATAGATTTTGGTTCCATCCAATATTTCATTTTTTTAACAAACTAAAATTTGAAAATAAGACAATGAATCTCTAAAATCAAAAGTTATTTACCAAATGGAATTTCTATGAAAGATTTGAAGGTTATAGAGGTAGCACAACATTGCTTGTTTATAGTTATTATAACATGCCAAAATAAATAAGAATCATACCAAAGGAATGACAAGAATCATTAAACACAACAATACTGCTTCAGTACTTTGAAATTATTAAAGTTTATTAAGTTCAGTATTAAGATATAGAATTGGACATTTCATGTAAAAATAATCATTGTTTATTTTATCTTTTTCAAACATCCATTTGTAGAAAAAAGTCAATTTTCAATCTCTTTTTCTCTTAGAATTCTTGAGATGCAAATGGTGTTGGTGAGAAGTTCAAACTTGGAAACTCAAAATTTTTAAAATAATTTCCTCCAAAATTTGTCTTCAACCTTTTTGAGATTCTTTTAGTCTCACATTAGATATGAAAATTTTTCTTGAGGTCTTTAACTAAAAAATTATCTCATAATCGAATGTCGTTTAACCCTTTGATCGCTTATTTCTAATTTAACGGTCAAAATCATTTTATACTAAATTGACCATGATAACGATATCCGATTGAAGTAAAATTTTGATAGTATGCTACAAACATCATCAAGATCATCGTTGCAGATTTTGAAATCTATTGGAGGTCTCCATCTATCAGATCATCGTATCATCGTTCGTGATTATCGAAATCAAAATTTTCTAATCGATGAAGCTAGAGCCATCGGATCGAGGTGATCTTTTGCGACGATACTCTAATGATAATTATTTAGATAATGAACGATGAAGATGAGTATTAAATTTTAAAATTATATAATATTTAAAAAAAATTATTTTCAATCTACGACAGTGGTTATCAAAAATTGCTGTTATAGATCTACAGCAGCGGTCATAGAACCGCATGGAAGAAAAGCAGAAAAAATTTAGAATTTTTAACCTAACCTATGGCAGCAATTATCGAACTACTGCCATAGATTTACGGTAGTGGTTATCAAAAATCATTGCTATAGATCTACGACAGCGGTTATAGAACCCTTGCTGTAGATCTATGGCAATGATTTTAGATAACTGCTACCGTAGATCTATGGCAGTGGTTCAATAACCACTGTCGTAGGTTAGATTAAAAATTCTAAATTTTTTTTGCTTTTCTTCCGTGTGCGCTCGATCTCTCTCTCTCTATCTCTCTCCCTCTTCTCCATCGTCGGTGAGGCTCCTTCCTCCTCGATCGGCGTTGCCCCTCCTTCCCCCTCGATCGGTGCCATCCCTCCTTCCCCTCCCCCTCCGATCCCTCCATCCCCGACCGCCCCTCCCTGCCACCTGCCACCCCCACCCTCCCCTCAACCGCCCCTCCCATCACCCCCTACCCTCCCTCGGTTGCCCCTCCTTCCCCTCGTCCCCGACCACTCCTCCCTACCACCCCACCCAGGCCTCCCACCCTCCCTCGGCCGCCCTCCTTTCCCCATCCCCGACCGCCCCTCCCTGCCACCCTGCCCCCACCTCAGCCTCCCCTTCGACCGCTCCCGCCACCCCTCACCCTCCCTCTAGCCGCCTTCCTTCCCCCATCCCCGACCGCCCTCCTCCGCCCCCCCCTCACCCCCCCTCACCTCCCCCTTCCAATCCCTCCCACCACCCGTTCAGGCCCCATCCCTCCACCCTCCCCTGACTGCCTCTCCTTTCCCCCATCCCCAGCCATCCCCACCATCCTGCCACCCCTAGCCCCCATCTCCGACAGCCCCTCCCCGCCACCCCCATGCGGTCCCCCCATCGTCCCTCCTTCCCCCCATCCCCGATTGTCTCTCCCCGCCACCCTACCACTTTCCACCCCCTAGCCCCCATCTCCAGCCGCCCCTCCCCACCACCCCCCACCCGATCCCCCATCCCCCACACTCTTCCTTCCAATCATCGATCCTTCCATCACTGTGCCTCCCGGGCCTCCTCATCACCGTGCCCCCCTCCCCCTGGCCCCCCATCTCTGGTTGCTCCTGCTCTCTCTCTCTTTTCTTTTTCTCTCTCTTCTCTATCTCACTATCTTGCTTTTGTTTCACAGGTTATTTCTAGTGCTGTCGTCCTCCTCTAGCATTATCGCCGATGATCCTCGGAGCTTTTGGTGCGATCCGCTCTCTATAGCCATAGATATATATTTTTTTAATTTTATAATATTATTTATTAATCATGTATATTTATAATAATTTATAAAATATTTATAATAAATATTATAAATATTTAATATAAATATTATAATTATCTATATACCATAGTTTTTGGTTCATGCCGTGGTGGTAGCCTCGTCGATGAGAGAGATCGAAAGAGGGAGAGAGGAAGATCGAGAGATGAAAAAGTTAGGAGGGAGGGGTTTGGCCTCGCCGCCTTCATCGATGAGAGAGATCGAGAGAGGGAGAGAGGGAGTGATCAAGGGGATGGCACATAGCCAAGTTGGCTGGGATACGCAGTTGAGCCAGCTCGGGCAATGATCGAACTAGCTGGAGGAGGATCCGAGCCAGATGTCATGAACGAGGGAGAGAAAGGGTTCTCTAGATGCCTAAAATACTAGAGGGGTGGAGAGAGATTATCAAAATTTTTGAGATGATTTTAAAGATAAAAGGGACAAGAATGGCAATTATCATGATTTTTTGAATATTTGATAGAGAAAAGAGGGTTTAGGGATTTTAAAGGAAGCTAGAGGTGGAAAGGGATGGATTAGGATTTTGGAGTAGAGTAAGGGATGGATTTTTTTAGAGTAGAACCTTCTTAGATGCAAAATGGGAGGGGCCAGCATGGGGGATTTAAAGCTGATGAAATTGCCAGTTGAACTGGCATCTTTGAAATCATCAGTTAAAGTGGTGACTTCAAAGTCGCCGATTGAACAAATGAGTTTATCCGAACTCACCTATTGGACTAGCGACTTTGAAGTCGCCACTTCAACTGCCGATTTCTTTTGGCCAGTTCATCATGTGGTGCTGGCAATCTGGGGGGCTGAGCTGGCCTTGAAATCGCTCGTTGAAGAGGCGATTTCAATGTGGCACCTAGTTTTGGAAATAAGTTTGAGATGGGGGCATTTTTGGGATTAAGTATTAAAATAGTAATAAAAAAAAATCCGTTCTTCTAACCTATTGACGTGGAGATTTTAATTAAACTGATAAACTTAGGGTTGGCAACTTGCAAGCTCTTTCTTTATATTTATTGTGAAGTAGAACATATCAGCACTTCTCTTCTGGATATATATTTGATAGAAATTGAAAAAAAGTGCATGCCTTTCCCCTTTTATTTGAGAGAGAAGAGCAGCAAATTGAAATAAACTATAATATTTTAAATTTATGATTACTTTTAATTAAGATTCTCAATATTAATACCGGATTCTTTATCAGTACTATGTTAATATAGTGTCACAGGCACATAGTATAGGAGTCATATTGGTCTTCTTGATTTCCCACATATCTTAGCCAGTTGATGTACAAAGATATGTCGTGTTATGAGTTGAATACTATTATCAGTGGTTGTAGCGACCATTTTGGCTAATCAAGGCTACAGTTTAAGCATTTTTGAAAGTTTGAAAAGTATACACACATAAAAAAAAAAAGAAAAAAAATAGAGAAAGTGTTCAAATCTCTCACTCTCTCTTCCTCTTTCAAGAGGGAGGGACCTAATGATTCGCTTTTATGGGAATCAGGTCCATGTTCAACCTATGAATAATGATGTTAAAAGATATACCTGGCATATCAGAAACTGGCCAAGTAAAGAAATCTTCATGGGCATGCAGAAATGTCATTAGTCAGTCTCTAAGATCCGATGCTAACTTTGCTCCAAGCTGAATGGTTCTACTTGGGTCGTCACCGAGGGAAACTATGATGAGTCGTCGATCAGCTCGCTTCGGATCTTCTTTGACTCTTTGTGGTCTTCAATTGGTAGGGCTTCTATCGGATGCTTTTTTTTATCATCACCAAGAAGCATTGATGGGCTAGTACTTGGTCTTCTTGTATTTCACCGACTCCATTCATAGTTAGAAACTTCATAAATAGATGGTATGTGCAGACTATGGCCCACAAGGTGTTCAATCCGGATTGCCCAAAAATCGCATTGTACATAGAGGGGATTCGCACAACTAGAAAGATCAGTTGTATAGTGTTACTCTGAGGTTCCCACTTGGTAGTTACGGGAAAAGTTTTTTCACCCTCCACGGTCACAAAATCTCTGAAGAATCCGACTAGTGGGGTGCTGAGTTTTCTCAGTTGATCAGTAGATAATTTTATTTTTTAAAAAATATCATAAAATAAAATATCGGCTAAACTTTTATTATCAACTAAGATTTTTTTTACATTATAATTTGCTATCATCGTTAACACAACAACGACATCATCATCAGAAAAAAATAATATCCCCTATATGCTATCTTTTTGCCTCTTGACCTCAGCCCTTTGTCCCCTTCTGCCAATGAAACCAAAGATCATGTTGATGACACTAGTCGTAGGTCGGTTGCCATTATTCTCTTGATCAGGCTAGAATCGCTATGGCTCTTCAGATGCTTGGTTCCACTACTTTCTAACATATTTATCAACGTAGCCTCTTCAGATTAGGGCCTCGATCTCATCCTTGAGTTGGAGGCATTCCTCGATGTCGTGACTATGGTTACGATAGAAGCGGCAATACTTTCTCCATCTTCTTATCCTTGGAGGGATCTTCATTGGCTCGGGCCACCATAGATACTCCTTATTCTCGATCTCCATCAAGATCTGGGATTAAGGGACAGATAGAGGGGTGTAGCTATTGAACCACTAAGGTGGGCTACTCAACCTATGACTCTTTGATGGTCAGGAAGATCCTATCTCCGCCCAAGCCATATGGTGATCCTCTCAATCTTGCTTCTTGCCGAGGATCTTTTTCCTTTCCACCTGCTTCCGCATTGTTCAGACTTCTTCTATTTGGGCGTTCTTCCATGATCAGGCTAGCAGGTTAGCATAATTTCTCAAAAAAGTCTTATCAAGAAAAAAGATGAGGCACTCATTCCGGAGTTCTTGCTTGAGCGCCAACATTGCCATTGACTCATCGAGTTATGCACCTCTAAAGTGGCAGCATTGAAATGTGTGATGTAGTTACACAGTGATTCGTGCTCCTCCTACTGGATGAAGAAGAGATGGTTAGAATTCTTTGGCTGAGCCTGATTATTATTGAAGTGAGCAACGAACAGCCTATCGAGCTGTTTGAACGAATAGATGGATTCGAGTTGGAGTCCAAGTACCATGCTCGAGCTGACTTCTTGAGGGTGGTTGAGAAAGTAAGGTAAAGAAGGGTATTTGAAGCACCCTATAACATCATGATGGTCCTGTATCTCTCTAAATGATCGAGGGGATTCATGGTGCCATCATATGACTCCACTTGAGGCATTTTGGACTGGCTCGAAACTGGATTACTTAGGATTGCCTGGGAAATATAAGACTGAGAATTGAAGTCAAGGCCATCATCATTACGATGAGTCTTGATCTAGACTTTGCTAAGGCAGTGCTCGATGTCTTGGACCTTCTTCTCGAGCTCCTCCTCTTGATGCTTTCTTTCTAGATCTAGGAGAATAGGTCAAGGTTGAATCTCTGATGGAGGAAGAGCTTCTCGATTGGGCCTCCTCCCTCTAACTTTGATGGGAGGAGGATCGGGTGTAGGAGTGGGGGAATAATGAGAGTGTTGTTAGGGGGCTGATCTTGGACTCTAAGAGCGAGATAGCCGACTACAATGAGAAGGAGCCATTTAAGGATTTGGCTCCACGGGTTGCTGCTACTCTGCTACTTGCTAGAGCAATTGCACTATGCCAATTAGTGCTTGAATCTGGCAAATTAGGGCATCAAATGACAGTGGAAACATCGTGACCAGAGGCTGCATTGCAACGGATCCATAGGTAGCGTTGCTCTTTCTATAATGGATGGATTGTAGATGGAAAGCAGTAGAGTTGCGTGCTTTCATCCACACCATGCTCTCCTTTTCTCTTAAAAAGAACCGAGCCTTTTATTTAATACTCATTTGTTGTTGCAAGTTTTTGATCTAGTGTTGATGTGACTGGAGCTAGATGTCGTTTGGAGACTGAGACATCGGAGAGAACCTATAAGAAAAGTCCATAGTCATTGAGGATTTTTCAATGCAGAACTCTTCGATGCTTAAGTTAGCTGGAGCTTGAGAACGGTAGAGAAAAAAGAATGATGAGACAAAGAGGGGTAACTTTTTCTCCTAAAGTTCTACCCTTTTCTGAGAATCCTCTTCATATCTTTTTATAAGGAGGTGGAGCAGTAGATAGTTAGCCAGAATCTATAAGCCACTAGGTACGATCTTTTAGGCCTTTAGGCCATGTTCTGATGATTGTTGGAGAAGAGATTTCGTCCACTAACCTTCGAATTAAGATTATCAATCACGAGTGTTAGTTACATATTTTTTCTGTGTGGCTAAATAAGATAGTTATCTGAGGTTGACGTAGGATCAAGATTCTAGACTGGCATCTTTATTCGGAGTGGTTCCACCGAATTGGTCTGGATGCCCCCTAAGGAGGAGAATCATTTCGGTCAACAGGATATTTTCATAATATATTGATAAAAATTGGAAACAAGTGCATGCCTTCTATTTTTTCTTTGAGAGAAAAGAGAAGCAAATTGAAGTAAACTATAATATTTTAAATTTATAATTATTTTTAATTAAGATTTTTAATATCGATATTGAATTCTTTATCAGTACTATGCTAATATAGTGTCACATGCATATAGTATAGGAGTCAGATTGGTCTTCTTGATTTCCCACATATCTTAGCCAATTGATGTATAGAGATATGTCGTATTGTGGGTTAGATACTATTGTTAGTAGTTGTGGTGACCACTTTAGCTAATCAAGGCTACAGTTTCGGTGTCCTGAAAAGTTTGAAAAGTCTAGGAAAAAAAAAAAGGAGAGGGGAGGAAGTGTTCAAAAATCTCTAAGGAAAGGGAGACCTAATGATTCGCCCCTATGTGGATCAGACTCTAACAAAACACCTCTATCAGCCAACTTCTGACGCATGATCCACCTGGTACAATTTTTTTGGATTCCTAATCCCGCCAAAAGCATATACGTCTGATGGATGAGTGAGGGATCGAAAATTAAAAAATTGATCTACAACCTTTCATCATTGCATATGGATCTAAAGAAGGAACACATGTTAAAAATATTTTTTTTTCAAAAAAATATTCTCTATTTACAGAGTTCAAAAAAATGCTAGAAAGATATCATCGAGGAGGATGGTAGACAATGGAATCTGCACGTATGATTTTTGGGTGAAACTGGATTCTACTGGCATTTGGTTTACTAAGCCCACTGCATGTGTACGTATTGTAGGTAGTGAAGGATGGGGGCTTCAGTGGAGAGGTAGGACTCTTTTACTTCAAGAATAACATCATGTTGTTCAAGCTCACATAAAACACTGTTCTAAGGGATGCTACGTTTGCTATTATAAGTTGTAAATTTGAATGCTTTATTTTTAGCATGCTATGCATTTCTATGCATTTTCATACTGCAGTGCTGCAAGTCTATAATTCAACTTTGTTGTCGTATTAATGATAGTCCATCTCCTTCTCTATTTTGCTTTTTGTTTTTGTGCTAGAAATTTAGGTATTTAAAAGCAAACAGGATTAAAGTGATTGCATCCCCCTTGGGATAACAAGTTTGATCGGATTGAATGGAAATAGAAGCTAACTCGATACTATAAAATTTGTGAGAATCATTTATTTAAAAAAATGATCATAGACAAAAATAATTTTTACTCTATTTGATTGGTGAAAAATTATTTCGAAGAATGATACTGAAAAAAGATTACTACTAGTTAGGGATAATCTTGTATAAGAGTATGGCTAAATTTATAAATATATTCATCAATATAAAATAATTTCTAATATTGAGATAAAATTATCATTTTCAATCGATTTTTATATAATGACTATAATCACGTAGTCCTTTGGATAATGCCATTTATATTTTATTATTATTATTATTATTATTATTTTACAAAAAATCTTTATTGAATGAATTTGAAAAGATATCAAAATAAATTCAATGATTAGATATGTACTCTATTTTCTAATCTTGAACATTCCCGGTATTTTCATTATCATTCTGCACCTCTTTCATTGTCATCTATTGAGAATATTTTTGTTAAGTATGGATTACCATTACTTCAAATTTTATTAAATATAATTTTTTTCGTAATATTTATTTTATCTTATCTCTCCAAAAAATAAATATGGAACCTACTAATTTTTCCACCATCTCTCTTTCATTTTTTTATACGAAACATAATAATCTGAGATTTATTTTGCCATATCATATAAACCCCAACCAAACGGACCTAAGCTAATTAATTAATCTAACCCAATCTCATTCTATTGTAACCTAAATTTGTGTTAGGTTGGATTACTTAGTTGGGTCAAGTTAGATTAGGACGTGTTAATTGGATTAGAACATGTTAAATACGAATTTTAGAGTAAGAGAAATGTTTGGGGAAAGTTTATTGGATTAATATTTATTGAGTGGAGGATTCAATCATTCATTAATTGACTAGTTGCACAAAAATGTCAAACATAAATACAAATGAGAAATATAAATTTAATTAATTTATTTATATATTAAATCAGATCAAGTTCAGATGGGCTTGAGCTAGCTTTAGTTGGGTTTAAACTCAACCGTGACCTAACTCGAGGTTAGGTTGGATATCTGAGACCAAGCCTATCTAAATGTATAAATCTCATCCATTCCTATCCATCCAAGAGTGGTTGGGTTGGCATATTCAAACTTCAGCCAACTCAAATTGTAACTTGAGTGAGTTTTACATTGTTCGCAAAAGATTGTAAATCAAGATATGTTGAAATTTTTGGCACCCTAGCTTCTTCAACTAGATATCATTCATAAGCTTAAGGATATGAAACAAATAAAAATAATTTGAATAGTATAAACTTGCATGATATATATATATATATATATATATATATATATATAGTGCAATATGTATTTATAATATATGTTTTGCCATATAATGTTTTTTAAATTAATCAAATGTGCATGTACATGAGGAAAAATATATGTAACTTGAAAATTAAATAATCCTAAATGAAAAGTAGATAGCTAGGGAAGCTCAAGCCAAACCTATAGTTCTATGAAATTATAGTAAATTTGGTTAAAGAAATCGCCGTAGTAACTTTATGATGAAGTAATATTGGTTCTCTTAAACCTACAAATACGATAATGAAATATGAGTCTAATAAGCTCTTCTCTCAACAATATAGACAAATAAATCAGAAGATCCATATAGAGTTCAAAGCAAAGTTTTTATTTTCTTTTAAGTGATGTTCTTCGATAAGCATTCCTTATATACGTTGCTAGAGTAAAATAGACAGTAATTCTTCAAAAGATGGCTAAGAAACTTTTGACAAACTATTATTGACTGTTTTGAATCCTGCTTGATTCAGTTGATAATCCTCGATAAATAGTAGTTCTGTAAGGTTGTGCTGATTTCTTATTTAACTCATTAGTCTATTTTCAGCAATTACAATTGTATTGTAGAAGTAAAAATAAATTGAAATTGAATTAGCAATTGGTGCATCTTCCAGGAATCTAAATAATATGAAACGTCGGAATTGTATTTTTAGAATAAACTTAACATAGGGGTATTCCAGGGAGTGGAAAGTTTTCGCATGGAAGAATTATATTAAGACATTTATATGGTGGTAATAGCATGATGGGGATGCCACCGCAGATTTGAACCCTATACCTCTCCCATTTGGAGAGGGATAGTTAAGTTATAGGAGGGTGATGGTTAGATTATCATTTCTCTTGTTAATTCTAAATTACGAATGCGAGAGTAACGTACTTCACTAATATATCCCATTCCTTCAGCATGATTTTTTTTCTTTTTCATAATGTATAAAATTTTGTAATTTTCTATAAAAGCAATGTTAGATGCAATGAATTTAAATTAATATCCATTCTATATTTATGTTTTATGGTAATATTTTTTTTTAAAAAAAAAAAGAAAAAGAAAAAGAAATATTGGATGAAATCAAAATTCTAAGTTCATGTAAATGGCTGCTGATTAATTAGGATTTTTCATGTTTGATTTGAAACTTTTCTATAAATGCAACTCTGAACCAAAAATCTGTCATGGCAAATAAATTGAAGTGGGCAGCCAACTCTTAGAATTATCATGATTAACTGATTTTTAGGTTAGATTTCAAGAAGTTGTTAAACCTTTCCCTTGATTGTAGAATAGTCACGTCTAAATTGTATTATTCTAAAGATCATACCCTTTAGATATTTTTAGCTAAGATTTTTGAAACTATTTACGATGAAGGCATGCATGTGTAAGAAACATTCACCATGATGGAGAAGTAGATGGTAATTCTGATGGGTTCATGCAATAGAGTTCAATGATTAGCTGCTTTAAGTATAAGCTTCTTTAAGAGATTGTTATATATAGTTCCATTGCTTTATAATATTTTACTTGTCAACATTGGATTATTTTTTACCACAACAAATGACGGTTCATAAATGAGTCTTACAGTATATGGTGCTTTTTTGAGAATACCATGCCTCAAATTGATATTAATGGAACAAAAAATTGCTTGCCAAGCATGAATTCAAAAACATCCAAGGTGCTTAGATCTTTGTAGTACTGTCAGATATTAAAGATAATAGCAATTTTGAAAATTCACCAAAAATTGCATGGATTAAAACATGGAAACAACTTCAAAGCATCATCATGTATTCTTTATGAAGCAAGTTGAATTGTATAAATCAAAGATTGGATGGTAGAGTTATAGCTACAAAATTGAAGCTGTATTAATGTAGTATGGGAGTGTGAATTGCTAGCCAAAACTAATATCAGAAGGTTACTAATAACGATGAGATCACCGTCCATGTATCTGCTAGTCCGAGTTAAGCTATGGGTCATTGGATGACAATTAGTATGCATCCGCACCTAATCCATGATGGATTATTGTCAATTGGCTTTTAGCATCCAGATAGCCCTTAAAATGTGGGATTTGTTTCTATTTTTTTTTTTTTTTGTAAGTTTTTTTTTATTGCTATTGGAGTTCCTAAGGGATCCCGTACCAACATGTATGAGGGCCTTAGAAACTGCAAATATGCCATGTATTCCCTTGATGAATATACATTGGATTTTGAAACTCTCTTTTTTTATTTCTTTTGGCTTCCGGTGGATGACTCTGTGGCAGCGCGTGGTTCGACTTCTAAAATTCTGCATGAGATTGGTGTACCATTGGTGGAATGCCGGAAGCTTGAGACAAGACTGGTGCGACTCTGGTGGGATTGAGGGATTTGGTTGGTGAGAATCAATCCAGTTAACCTATATTAGTTTGCTTATAAATTTTATTTGCTTTTTAGTTCTACTTTAGATTCAAATAGTTTTAGCTCGGCTCTTTTCCTGATTATTTTCTATTTTTTGTTTCTAAAAATAATTATAAAAATAAAAAATATAATATTTTATTCTTTATATTTTTAGAGAACTTTAATTTCTATTAGAATAGGGGAGATCTTGTTCGAGCCCTACTAGGTTTATCCGAAAAATTTTGCACCCTAGATGTTCTCTTACTCGTGAGCATCCTTATTGTATCACTTTTGTGCCAATCAATAAACCTTTTTGTTCATGCTTACCTTGACTTCATGCCACCATGTATCATCTCATGTTGGCACTTGAAAAAGATGGGAAGATAGACACTACTACAAAAAAAAGCTACGGCAGCGGTTCGTAACCGCTATCATAGGCTATGGCAGCAGTTGTTTGAACCACTTCCATAGATAACCTATTGCAACGGTTTATAAACCGCTGCAATAGATCGACCTATGACAGCGGTTATATAATCGCTGCCGTAGGTTATCTATAGCAGCGATTTTTTAACCGCTGTCATAGGTCTAATGTAGCGGTTGATACCGTTTGCACCAGGAATCTATGGCAGCGGTTGGCACGAATATGGCAGTGGTTATAAAATCACCGTCGTAGATCTTGAATAATTAAAAAAATTAAAATTTTTATTTTTTTTATATATTTTACTTGATAAATACAGATATATAACATAAGAAAATATAATAAACATAAAAATTATTTTGAAATGCTAAAATTTTATTATCAAATAAAATTTATTATATTATTTTTTTAAAAAAATAAAATACATCAAAAGTCTCCTAAATCTACATCGTCGTCGTCGTCATTCGGAGCCAGAGCCGGAGCTGGAGCTGGAGCCGAAGCTGGAACTGGAGCTGGTGCTGGAGTCGAAGCCGGAGCTAGAGCTGAAATGCGGGCCAACATATTCTCGAAGCTTGTGACTCCAAAATGCGTGCTGAGCGTCGACATCATGTCTCTCACGATGTCCTCCAAATGAGATGCGCGCTACTCAACTCGATCGACCCGCGTCGCAGCATGATCTGCCCGTGCCAACGCCTCCTCAAGCTCCTCCCAGCTGACAACATCAAAAGTCTATGAGAAGACGCTCGCCTCGGACCAGTAGCTCATCGACGTGTGTCTAGGCCTGCATCGGATCCTCCCAGAGTGCTCAGGCCCCAAGACCTGAGACAGATGGTCATGGAGCCTAGAGGTATCCGGACCCTCGCTCGCGAGCGCATCTAACTGATCCTATAATTATAAATTAAAATAAAAATTTATAAAAAATATCATAATACTAATCATATATACTAATATATTTAATATTTATAAAAATATGTCCGATCGCGGCATTCATCGGTCTGCCCGTCTTGTCCATGCAGCTGGATCGAAAGATCTCGCTACAGCTGGGTATCACTCCATCTCTCATCAGCTATAATAAAGAATAAATTTATCAAAAAAATGATAAAAAATATAAATTTAATTTATCTAGTAAGATTTAGAATTAATTATCACTCTATGCACACGACTGGCCATAGACTCGTGGCCTAGAGTGTGCGTATACTTCTGGGCTGTACGGTTCTTTCGGTTCTAATGGAAGATAGCCTAACAAGTATTCAAATAAATAATAAATATTTAAATAAAATTTTAAGCATATTAAAAAATTTAAAATTTAAGAATTTTACCTCAAACTCCTGGCTCCTTCAGTGTCTAACCATCCTGTCCCACTGACTCAGAGGATAGTTCTATATCCAGAGAACAAGCTCCTTTGGAGTATCTCATCGGTGCTCAAGCCATCCTCTATGGAGCTTGACCTTGTAACTCCAGTACAACTCTCCAATCTTTCTCAATCGGGCATCTCAAGCCCTCTCGTGATCGAGAAAGTCGTACCTCCTCTACATAAAGTTATCAAAAATCAGTTACAAAATTATTCTAATCAAACATATATAGTGTAAATATATAAAATACATAAATATAATTAAGATGCATGTACTTATCTATATCTCCTTCCATTTTCGATCCTTGATGGCAGCATCCATCAAATGCCAGTCTCTAGGCTCTATGGTAATGATATCCGACTGCCTCATAAGTACTCCAAAAAGAAATGCATCTCCCACGCGATCTTTTCTACCGGCCTTCCCTCTGCATCGTAATAGACCATCATCTGATGTTGACGATTTCACACATATGCCATACATGTGGGACCGTGAAATATCCAGTTGGATGATGCACCTGCAATATAAATATAAATATATAAATACTATATAAAAAATAAAGTTGTGCTAATATAATAAAAATATACACTTAGATGCCTACGTAGTAGCATGTGTCTCATATATGGACGATGGTAGAGGCTCAGTTGTCAGTGGAATAGATGCCACCGATGGAGTAGATATCATCGGTGGAGTAGATGTCGGTGATGGAGGTTCCTGAGCAGCCGATGTCGAGGTGGATGGAGTATGCTCCGACTGCTCCTCGGATGTTGAACTGCGCATAACCCATCGAGGGACAGGGGTGAAAGCTAGATGGCATTTTGGTGCCATCGTGATCTACAACGTTAATGAACATTAATCAATATAACATGTTGAATAATAATATTAGTATAGCATCAATAAATAGTCTCTAATATGTATACTAATCAATTAATGGGTCTATCGTTATGCAATGCAATAAACAAAAGCAACAAAATATAAATATCCAAAAAATGTTATACAATAAATTCTACAACATAAATTACATTCATAAATAATTAAGAATGAGCAACTGTCGTAGATCCGATCTCTTGTACGAATCTTGGTGTTAATCCAAAAATCTGAAAGAAGAACAAAGTAGATGATGGTGGCACCTTTGGGCTTAAAGTTGAAATCTTAGAGAGACATATCAAATTTTATTCACTCAGAAGCTGAGCTAGCTCCGTGCCTGAGACAGTCGACTTTGTGCCTGAAACCCTTTCTCTCCCTTGTTCGTGTAGTCCAACTTGAATCAATCTTATGGCTTCAAAAAAAAGGTGAAAATATTTCGAAAAAAAAAAGAGCTCGAGTAGAAAAAAAAAATCGAAGTCTCGGGATAGGTATGAAGAAGATTTATTTCTAAACTCTGAGTCAAGTGAAAATTTTCAATCGAATTTTTCTCAACGAAAAGCTGTTGGAGGAAGTAGTTAAGTTCTTTTAGTGATTTTTAAATTGAGTTTCTTTTTGAACGAATGGGTTGGCTTTCTATGATTACATTAAGCAAACCAATATATCCTACGTTAGTTAAATATTTTTATAATAATTTTAGCTTTGATAGATCAGCTTGTTCTATTTTATCTTTTATGAAAGGTAAGATGATAGAGTTTGACTGTGATGTCCTTGGTCGAATTTTAGGTATTTTATTAGATAGTGATAGATATTTTAATATGACTTATTGGAATCATAATAGATTAGATTATCGTAGTTGTATTAGAACTATTTTTAAGAATGATAGTTTAGGGAAAATAAGTAAACCTAGTGCACATTTATTACCACTAGAAAATAAATTAATTTATCATATATTAATGTTTAATTTTCTGCCTAGAGGAGGTCATAGAGATAATGTATCACACATGGATATTTATCTCCTTACAAACATTCTTTCGGATGATAGAGTTAATCTGCCATATATAATAACAAGCCATATGATTGAATGCCTTGAAAAATCCAAAATCTGTTTACCTTATGGAGCTATTTTGACTGCAATCTTTGAGGCCTTTGATATTCCTATCATCGATGATGATGAAGTTGTTGAGGTCAGACCCATAGATACCTATGACAAGTCATCTCTAAGGTGTATGGGCTATATATTTAGAGATGATAGTTGAAAGCATACATCTGCTAGTGAAGAAGAAAGCCAACCTTCCAACATAGCAAAGTCCAGTCATCATATGCAGTCTGATCAACAATCTTATGATGTTCATACATTGTCTGCTTGATTCGATACACTAGAGACTGATGTCAAAGAGGGATTTAGATGTATGGACGAGGGGTTCGCACGGTTTAATCAGTTCCTACAGCATTTATGTCATCAATTCCCTCCATCTCCATAGGATCCTATAGCAGATGATTAAGCTCTTGCTTCTTATTGTACTATTTGAGGCCTTAGATGATGATGAATTATGTACTTTTTTTATTTTTTAATATGTAATATTGTTTGTTTGTAATGAATTATGTATTGTTAGTCTATGTTATCCTAAACTTTATTCCAAGCATTTTATGGATGGGTCGGTCGTCTACATCGATCAATTAGGTTTTTGGTTGATCGACCATGGGTTTAATTTATAGATCGATCGATCGTTCAGGGTTTTAAACTTGACCGATCGGGTAGATTGGTTAGTTAGGATTTTTGGCCGATCAACCATGGGTTTAATTTATAGATCGATCAATCATTCATGGTTTCGAACTTGATCGATCGGGTAGATTGGCCAATTAGGATTTTTGGCTGATCGACCATGGGTTTAATTTACAGATTGATCGATCGTTCAAGATTTCGAACTTGATCGAACAGATAGATTGGTCAATTAGGGTTAAGGCTAGTTGACCATGGGTTTAATTTATAGATCAATTGATCATTCAAGGTTTTGAAGTTGACCGATCGGGTAGATTGGCTAATTAGGGTTAAGGTCGATCGACCTATAATTTGCTCGATCGACCACGGTCGATCGACCATAATTTTAGATCGATTGATCGCATGGTGGTTGAAGAGTGTCTCAACCGATCGATCAAAAATAATTGAGCATTTTGCGATCAATCGCTCGATCGATCAGATGGGCTCGGGAAAGTACCAGAGCGGTCGACCGACCCAAAGGATGGTCAACCTATATTTCAGCTGGTCGACCATAGAAAATTAAAGCAAAAGGTGCATTATATTGGTCGATCGACCTGTTGGACCAGTCGACCGCGAATCTCCACCAATTCGAGTGGTCGACCAAATTTGCACTAAAAGTGCCAAATCGGTCGACCAGGGTTTTACCGATCGACTGATCCAGGTGGATCGGTGCCAAGATATAGAATTCAATGTGCCGGACTGATCAGAATTTTGGTCCTAACCTCCTAAGCTCCAACCGACTCCAACTAGCTATGCCGACAAGGATTTTGTCCGATCGATCGATCCAGATTGACCAGAGCCCAGAGGTGGAATTCAATGTGTCGAACTAACTTGGATTTTGCTCCCAACCTCCTAAGCTCGAACTAGTTTTGCCGACTAAGGTTTTGCCCGATCGATCGGTCCAGGTTGATCGGAGCCTAGAGGTGGAATTTGATGTACCGAATCGACCTGGATTTCGATCCTAACCTCCTAAGCTCCAACCAGCTCCAACCAGCTATGTCAACCAGGGTTTTGTCTGATCGATCGATCTAGATTGATCGAGGCCCAGAGGTGGAATTTGATGTGCCGGACTGACCTAGATTTTGATCTAAACCTCCTAGAAACATCCTGCTTCTCCAGCTTAGCTCCAACCTACCAAACTACTTAAAATTCAAAAATCATCCATCATAACACCATCATAACACAAATTATAAATAAAGCTGGAGTTGATACAACTAACAATCTGGGTTTTAGATAAAGAAAAAAATCTTATTTTTTAGTTCAGATTCATTCAGATCTGATTGGATCAAAAAAGATATTTTAAAATTTTTTTGTCTGAGATTCTAATCAGATCTAAGACTCCTTAGATCTGATCTTATTGATCTGATAATAAACATAAAATAAAAATTAAAAAAAAATTAATTTAATTTATCTTTATTTTGGATAATCTAATTATCCTATGATGATTTCGATGTTTATCTGAGGTTTTGAATGTAGCCATACAAGCGCCTAACCTCTACCGGTATTCATTCAGACAGGATCTAGAGATCTTCTTCTTCTCAATCAATCCTCTAAAAATTAGATCTAGATCTGATCTTGAAGGTCTTCAAAACTTCTTTTGAAGAATAGTCATTGTCTCTTGCAGCAGTGCTGCCTTCTTTCTTTTCTGACGTCTTTCACTTGCTTGGATCGCACCTTACTCGTGCCCAAAATCTCTTGGGCATGGAGAGGAGAGAGAGGATCAGAGGGTGGCGTGGAGGAGGGAGAGAGGCTTTGTGGCGTCGACTAAAGGTAGAAGCATTAAATTTTAGGTGCAGATAGGATTTATATAGATCCTGCTGCGCCATGGAATGCCACATCATCCCGGTCAATCACAACCCTTTGTGTAATCAGATCTAAATCTTATTGATGGGATGACATCATCTGATCCAATCAGATAAGAGACCCTCAAAATTCTTCTTAGGTGGTGCCAAGACTGGATCAAACAAGACTTCTTGGTGCCACAGAGTTTAATCCCTTGAAGCAATCTAGAGTCCCATCTATATTTTAGTAGGAGGACAAGTCCTCAGGTACTCTCCTATGGGTGCATGATACATGGACATGTGTCTAAGTGTCCAGGGTCAATATTTGACCAATGTCCAAAAATAAGATTTAGCAAGTGATAAAAAATGATAGGTGTTGTCTCAAATTTATCTCATAAATTAAGATAACTCTTTTCTAACCTGGATAAGCTCCAATCAGATCAAGTAAAGATTCCTGAGTGAGCCTAAACATATTTGGCTCAGTTGAGACAAGCTTTAATGATTATTAAAGAAAAATATTAGGCTCAATCGTGTGCTAGCACGATTTTCTTGAATCTTATTCAAATCAATTAAACTAGATTAGTTCAATTGATGATATTCAGATTCAAATTCTTATTTGTGTGATCCAGTTAGGTTCAATTTCATATGAAAATGGGATACATCACGATCTCTATCATCGACATCATCAAAATATCTTTGGATGGATCAAAATTTTTTTGATTCAGACAACTAGTATGATCGATCATCCAAATCATTCTAATTGCTCCCAAAATCCATTAGTGACACCTAGCAGCATATAGTGGCAATCCATTAGAACTAAAAGTGAACCTCTCGGTGCAGTTACCTATGTGATTAAGTTTCTCTATCTTGAGTCCAATCGGATTAGGATTAAGATGATCTCGTCAAATCCTAACTTTCGTCATATGAATTAATCATTCAATTCAAGTCTAATGCAAAAATCTTAATAGAAACTTTTTCTATTATTTCACTCTACCATGGCTATAGGCTTATGGACTTGATTCTCATGATCATCATAGGGCTGCTTCTCATCTATCGAGGTAGATAAATTTTCTATTGGTACAATCCAATTCCTACAATGAATATGTTATAGTCAACATACATCTCAAAATTCCGAATGGCTAGAAGATCGAGTTATGGTGTAGTCAAACTATAACATTCTTAAGGTGAACTGTCGATGCACCTCAGGTCAAAGAACTAGACACACCACTATATCTTCGAGTCAGTCATCGATGAGAAGGTAGACTTTCTTAAGACTGCTCGAGGTGGTCACTTTCAGTACCCTCATTCTTTAATGAATATCTGTACTCTCGCTCCGATGTCTCTATACCATAGACTTAAGACTCTTCTCTCCTAAAGAAGCGATCGTACATCAACCTTCTGGATCAATCACCATCCTCATGATGATCCTACGGTTGAAAGCATTTTATGAGTTAATAATAAAAATTCAAGTCTTAAATTTTCAACTCTTGAAAATATGTACTATTATTATCGTTAACTCAAAGAATGTATCACAGATACTTTTAAAATACATACTATGATAGAGAATAATCTATTTATTATTTAAAATTAAAATTATAATTTTTTTCTTAGAAGTGTATTATAAGTGTCAACCAATCTGACTTCCAGGGCACACATATCTAACAAACTCCCACTTGATCTAAAGTTAATTGACTACAAATCTAAATTCCATCTTCTCAAGATGGACTTTGATCTTCTACTGGTCCAACGACTTTATAAATGGGTCTGTCGTATTATCTGTGGAGTCGACTCTTTTGATCTTGACATAATTTTTTGCGAGGTAATCACGGATGAGATGGTATCATCGCTCGATGTGCTTGAATTTTTGATGAGATCTCAGCTCCTTAGCAAGGGCCATGGCATCATTATTATCGCAGTATAGAGGAATGGCATCCGATGGTATCACTTTGATCTCTGCGGTGAACTTTTTATATCAGAATGCCTCTTTCACAGCTTCTGATGCAGCGATGTACTCTACTTCCATTGGTGGAATCTGCTATCACTATCTACTTAAAACTCTTTCAACTGATAGCACCACTATTACATACAAACAGACTTTCAAATGTCGACTTTCGATCATCTATATCAGATATAAAATCTGAGTCTATATACCCCTAGACTTGGAGTTCTCCATTACCAAAAATCAACAATATATCCTTAGTTCTTCTCAAGTACTTAAGAATATATTTCACAGAAGTCCAGTGTTCTTCACCTAGATTCGATTGATATCTGCTCGTGACACTCACAGCATGGGCTATATCAGGTCGTGTACATAACATGACATACATGAGGCTCTCTATTGCTAAAGCATAAGAGATCTTGCTCATGTATTCAATCTCCTCGGGTGTGTTGGGACATATTTTCTTAGAGAGATGAATGCCATGTCTGAAGGATACCAATCTTCTCTTGGAGTTTTTCATGCTAAACCTCTTTAGCACTTTCTCTATGTACATCCTCTGTGAAAGACTTAGCATCCTATTCGATCTATCTCTATAGACCTTAATTCCTAGAATGAAGGATGCTTCTTCTAGATCTTTTATAGATAATTCTTTAGATAACCATATTTTAACTATGATCAATATGCAAATATCATTTTCAATAAGGATGATATCATCCACGTACAGTATGAGGAAGACAATAGCGCTCTCACTGATCTTTTTAAAAATACATGGTTCCTCCTCTTCTTGATGAAACCAAATAATTTGATCATATCATTAAAATAAGTATTCCAGCTCTGAGATGCTTGCTTAAGTCCATATATGGATCTTTGTAGCTTACATACTTTGTGATCAACATCACAGGATGTGAAATCTAGCGGTCGTTCCATATAGATATCTTTCTTAAGGTATCCATTTAAGAACATCGTTTTCACATTCATTTGCCATATTTCATAATCAAAATAGGCTATAACAGCAAGCAATGTGCGGATAGATTTTAGCATGGCTACTGATGAAAAGATATCCTGATAGTCAATTTCTTCGTGCTGACTATACCTTTTTGCCAATAATCTAGCTTTGAATGTCTCCATATTTTCATCTGCACCAATCTTTCTCTTGTAGATCCATTTATACTTAATAAATAGTATACCTTCAGATGGATCTATCAAGGTCCAGACTTAATTTGAGTGCATCGAGTCAATTTCTGACTTCATTATCTCTAACTATTTTTCGGAGTCAATACTAATATTGCCTCGTCATAGATTTTGGGATCATCATCATGAACCCTATTACCTATGAGAAATATTTTCTCTACTTTCTCTGAAATAATACCTAAGTACCTCTCAGAAGGATGAAAAATCTTTTCTGATCTACGAGGTGGAGGAGGTAGTGATTGTATTAACTCAACCTTCTCCTCGAGCTTGATCTACTTTTCAATGCCACTATCTTGAATAAATTATTTTTCAAAAAATATGGCATGCCGACTCATAATACATTATGCTCTTCTGGAATATAGAAATAATATTCTAATGACTCTTTAGGATATCCTATGAATCGAGCTCTAAAAGATCTATAGTTTAATTTATCTGCTTGTTATCTTTTGATATGAGCCGGACAATCCCAAATTCTGAGATGACTCAGACTTGGTTTCTTACCATGTTATATCTCATACGGTGTGGTAGGAATGATTTTAGAGGAAATCCTATTCAATAAATATATAGCAGTTAACAGACTATGTCTCCAAAGAAAATAAGAAAAGTTTGTGAAGCTCATCATGGATCGGACCATATCTAATAGGATCTGGCTCCTCCATTTTGAAACTCCATTGAGTTGAGATATTACAGGTGAAGTCCATTGAGAGACTATGCCATATTGCTTGAGATAGTCTAAAATTTTTTGACTAAGGTATTCACCTCTTCGATCTGATCGAAGTGTTAGATATATGTACCCTAGAAATCAGAATTGATTGACACTTGTAATACACTTCTAGGGGCAAAATTATAATTTTAACTATAATCAATAAAATGGATTATTTTCTATCATATATGTATATTTAGTGTCTGTGATATATCCTTTGAGTTAATGATAATGATAATTCATATTTTCAAGAGTTAAAAATTTAAGACATGAATAATCATTATTAACTCATAAAATGCTCCCAACCATAGGATCATCACAAGGATGGTGATTGATCTGAAAGGTTGGTGTACAATCGCTTCTCTTTAGTAGATGAGTCTTGAGTCTACGGTGTGGAGATATCGGAGTGAGAGTATAAATACTCATTAGAGAACGAGGGCACTGAGCGTGACCACCTTGAGTAGTCATTAGGAAGTCTACCTTCTCATCAATGATTGACTCGATGCTGTAGTGGTGCGTCTGGTTCTTTGATCTAAGGTGCATCGGTAGTTCACCATGAGGGTGTTATATTTGACAATACCATAACTCAATCTTCTAGCCATTTGGAGCCCTAAGATGTCTATTGGCTATAGCATGTTCATTGTAGAAACTGGATTGCATCAAGATAGAATCTATCTACCTCGATGGTAGAGGAGCAGCCCTATGATGATCATAAGGTCAAGTCCAGAAGCCCATGGCCATAGCAGAGTGAAATAATAGAAAGAGTTTTTATTTAGATTTTCACATCGAACTTGAATCGATTGATTACATCATATGATAGAAACTAGGGTTTGACGAGTTCACCTTAACCCTAATTTGATCGGAGCTCAAGATAGAAGAACTTAATCACACAGGTAGCTGCACCAAGAGGTTCGCATTCAGCTCTGATGGGTTGCCATCATATACTGCTAGGTATCATTGGTGGATTTTGAAAGCAATTAGAATGATTTAGATGATCAATCATTCTAGCTGTTCAAATCAGAAGAGTTCTGATCCATCGAAAGGAGTTTCAATGATGTCGATGATAGAGATCATGACATATCCCATTACCATACAAAATCGAACCTAACTGGATCACACAAATAAGGGTTTGAATCTGGTAATCATCAATTGAATTGATCCAGTTCAATTGATCTGAATGAGATTCAATTAGGTTCAAGAAAATCGTGCTAGCACTTGATTGAACCTAACGTTCTTTTTTTACTATCATAGATAGTTGTTTGACTGAGCCAAAGGAATTTCTGCTCGATCAGAAGCTTCACTTGGTCTAACTGGAGCCTGTCCAGATCAGAAAAGGGTTGTCTTATTTTATAAGATAATATCTGCCAGTTTTGATCACCTGCCATTTCTCATCCTTTGACTTTGGTCAAAAGTTGACCTTTGACTGATCAAATATTGACCATTGATACTTTGATATCTGTCCATATGTCATACACCTATTGGAGAGTTGGTGGGGCATGTCCCCCTACCAAAAACTAGCAAGGAGGAGGGCGCACACCACCGCCCAAGTTTGAGGCGCCCAGGAGTTCCTGTTGGATAGGAACTCCATCTCCTTATTGGATTCTGAATAGACTCCTCCTAAGAACCAACTTTGATTGGTCTTAGGTGCCATCTAAGGATGAATCTAAGAGACTCTATTTCCATCAATCAGATTTAGATCTAATTTCATAAAGAATTATGATTGGTTGGGAAGAAGAGGAGTTGGATCACGCATAGTCTATAAATAAGATCCTGTGCCCAACTCAAAAAAAAAGAAGAATTCTCCACGCCCCAAGACTTCTCTCTTCCTCCTCCATGCCAAGCTCATCTTCTCCCTCTCCTCTCCACATCCAAAAAAGTTTGGAATCTTAGTTGGTGCAATCCAGACGAGAGAAAGGCGATAGAAAGCTAGAAGGCTGTGCTGCTGCAAAGGACAACTACTGATCTTCGAAAGATATTTTGAAGATCCTCTAAATCAGATTCAGATCTAATTTTTGAAGATGTGATAGAGAATAAGAGGATCTCTAGATCTAGTCCAAGTGGATATTGATAGAGGCCAGGCACTTGTGTGGCTAGATCCAGAACCTTCCACTGCTTACAGGATCATCAACGGATAATAAGATTATCCTACATCAAGATAAATTTAATTTAATTTAATTTATTTATATTTTATTTTAATTATTAAAATAATAAAAATTAGATCTAAGACATTCTAGATCTGATTTGGATCAAAAAAAAATTTTTAAAATATATCTCTTGATCCGATCAGATCGGAACGAACCTGATCCAGAAAATCAGGATTTCTCTTCAACTGGTATTAGAGCCAAGATTCTAAAGTATTTAGATCTAATTTTAAATTTATTTTAATTAAAAAATAAGTGATTTTAGATGTCACATGAGATATGATCAGATCTAAAATCAAAAAAATTAAAATTAAATGATTTGGATCTAAGATTAGAAAATATGCATGACTAGTTCTAAAATAGAATAGTTCTATAGAATAGTCTTGCATGTTTATAATTTAATTTGATTAAATTATATTTTAGATCTATTTATTTATTATTTTTTAATATTATAATTATTATAATAATATCTAAAAAATAGTAAATAAAAATTATTTAATTTTAACATCATATGAGATATGATTGATGCATGTCTAGACTAGTTGTAGAATAGTTCTACATAGTTATCTAGATTAGAGTTTATTTTGATAAGATCAATTTAAATCTAATTTTTTAGATTATTATGAGATAATTTAGATCTGAAAATATGCATGATTTGATACATGAGATGTATGCAAAATATGCCATGATTAGATCTAATTTGTATATGAGATATATGATATAGATCTAAAACTAGTTTTGTAGTATTACATGTTTTTTGATTAAGGCGTTTCCTCTTGGCCGTCCGGTCATAAGAACGAAGAAGGGTTTAAAGGCCCTCTCCTTCCCATTCGATGGAATGTTCTTATGATGTGTAGGGGTGCTGCGCGTTCGTCCTTAATCAAAAATCCAAAACTTATTTTCTGCAAAATCCTAGATCCTGAAATCCTAGGATTTATTATGCATATTTTGTTTATGAACCCTACTTAATTAAGAATTAAGATTATGAAATATTAATTAGGTCTAAAATTGAGAATTTTCAGATCTAAGACATATTCATAATACTGGGTTCGGGCTTGGGTAGCTCAATTAGGTCTAAGCGGTTGATCAAACCGAATCAAGAGTTGGTTAGATGGGATCAACAATGCTTAAATTGACCAGCCTAATAGGATTAAGTCTAGGGTCAAGATCGAGTCACGTGATGATCATCAGCAAGACCTAATTAGGCTCAGAGGTTAGAGTCTGGATTGTAGGCTAACCCAATTGGTTCTGGCTCAATAATTTGGTGTCTAAGGTAAGTTTGGCACATACGACCGACTGATTTTTAATTGGAAGCTACTCAACTCAAATGCATTCTTGTATCGAGTTAATGGCATATCCCTTCCATCGGATCTCACTTACCTAGCCATATCTGTTGACTCAGTTCTGATTTGAGGTGGTCGATAATCCGAGCTAACCCATGCCACTAGGTTAGTCATAATTGTTATGACTATGATCAAGTCTAGTTTAATGAGACCTAAATCAATTCTTCCTAAGAAAAGATTAAGTCTGAGGTCTTCCACCATTGTAGATGTGTGGGCCCTTCCCGGGATTGATTATTCTCGACTGGATATAGTGGCTCAGTTGCACCGGAAAAAGATGCAACCATGTCTATTAGGCATTGGATGCTATGGGCTGGAGGATGAGTTGGGCTCAATATTTTGGATACGGTGAGAGACTCAATTAGGAAATCCAGTCTGTGCAAATGGTGGGTCTGACTTAACTAAGGAGTGGATCAATATTTCGGATATGGTGAGATTCATGAATTAGAGACCAAGTTTGGGTGCACCATGATTAGAGAATCATTGAACAAGAGTTGTTCACTCATTGGCTAACCCATCACCAATAACTGTTAGGTGAGGTGATGAGTCAGTTGGTGAGACCGCACCACCCACTAGAAATCATTAATCATGGAGATTTTTGCATCTCTACAGAGGGAAGTGTAGGGATCCAAAAAAATAGTGGAAGCTAATTTATTTAAAAATAAAATCTCTAAATAAATTGGTCAAGTCATAATTACAGTATCTAACTAGAATCTTTGACTCTCTATAGAAAAATGTCTGCGTCCAACCCATTAGCACGTATCCTGGACACACATAGACTGACCGAACCAAATTATAAAGATTGGCTCAGAAACTACAAAATCATTTTGGATTTCGAGAAGTTAACCCATGTATTGGACCAGGATCCCTCCCACCTTACCAGCCCATCCATCCATTGAACAGAGAGCGTCTCTGGAAAAAATGGATAGACGAAGATAATAAGGCCAGATATTACATGTTGGGCTCGATGTCTGATGAGCTCCAGCACCAACATGAAGATATCGGGACTGCTCGCCAAATGTTGGCTCACCTGCAAGGAGATGTTTGGTGAACAGAGTCGCGCAGCCAAGTATCAAGTCACGAAATGACTTTTTAAGGCTAAGATGCGTGATGGACAGTCAGTCCAAGATCACTGTCTGATGATGATCAAGGACTTGGAAGAGCTTGAGAAGCTCGATGTGAAGTTAGACTTGGATCTGCAGAATGATGTTATTCTGCAATCCTTGACTGATGCATATGGGCAATTCATCATGAATTACCACATGCATAAACTTCAAAATTTTTTGGCCGAATTAATGAACATGCTGGTCACCGCTGAGCTTTCTATGAAAGGTTCTAAAGGCTCAGTTCTTGCTATGGAACGGACTTCTTCCAAAAGAAAGTCTTCTGGAAAGAAAAAGAAGTCTGCAAAAAAGTAGAAGATGGAAGGAGGAAAGAAGAAGAAGGCAGAGTCGAAGAAGAAGGCCACTGTCAAAAAAAAGTATTTCCATTGCAACAGCGATGGCCACTGGAAGCGGAACTGCCCTACTTACCTGGCCACCCTGAAGAACAAGAAGGAAGGTCCTTCTGGAGGTATGCTCGTTATTGAGTCTAACCTTATGGTTTCTTCTGCATCCAGTTGGGTGCTTGACTCTGGTTCTAGTGCTCATCTGTGCACTTCCATGCAGGATCTTGAGGATAGCAGGAGGCTGAGGGATGGAGACATGATCCTACGCATCAAAAATGGAGCAAGAGTTGCTGCAGTGGCGGTGGGAAACATACCCTCTTCGATTACCATCTGGTTTAGACTTAGTTTTGAAAGACTGTTATTATGTGCCTGCAGCTAGCAGGAATTTGATTTCTATTTCATGCTTAGCACTAGAAGGCTATGTGATTACCTTCTTTAAGGACCATTGTAACATTCTTTATGAAAGAAATAAAATTGCAAATGGTTTTCTTATTAACGGTCTTTATCAGCTACATATTGATGTATCTATTCTAACTATCGAGCAAAACGTGAATGCCAAATGACCTAGGGATAGTCCAAACGATAGGTATCTATGGCACCTGAGATTAGGTCATATAGCAGAAGATAGGATCAACAAATTGGAGAAAAATGGGCTATTGAGTCCATTGACTTCCGAGTCATATCCAACTTGTGAATCTTGTCTTCAAGGCAAAATGACTAAACTCCCTTTTGTAGGACATGGGGAAAGGGCCACAGATCTCCTTGCCCTAGTACATACTGATGTGTGCGGCCCATTTGATGTGCCGGCTAGAGGCAATTTTGTCTACTTCATTACCTTTACCGATGATCTGTCTAGGTATGGGTATGTGTATCTTATGAGACACAAGTCTGAAGCTTTTGAAAAGTTCAAAGAATTCAGACATGAAGTAGAAAAATAAACTGAAAAATCCATTAAGGTTCTTCGATCAGATCGAGGAGGTGAATACCTTAGCCGAAAATTCCTAGACTATCTCAAGAAAAATGGCATAGTCTCTCAATGGACTCCACCAGGAACACCTCAACTCAATGGGGTTTCAGAATGGAGAAATCGGACTCTATTGGATATGGTCCGATCCATGATGAGCTTCACAGACCTTCCTGATTTTCTTTGGGGACACTCATTGTTAACTTCAATTTATCTACTGAATAGGGTTCCCTCTAAAACCGTTCCTACCACACCGTATGAGATATGGCACGGTAAGAAACCAAGTCTGAGTCATCTCAGAATTTGGGATTGTCCGGCTCATGTCAAAAGACAACAAGCGGACAAGTTAGAGTTTAGGTCCTTTAGAGCTCGATTCATAGGATATCCTAAAGAGTCATTAGGATACTATTTCTACATTCCAGAAGACCATAATATGATTGTGAGTCGACATGCCATCTTTCTTGAAAAATAGTTTATTCAAGATAGCGGCATTGGAAAGCAGATTAAGCTTGATGAGAAAGTCTCACAAGTACAACGAGCTAAGGACCAATTGGAACCAAATCAGGTTGAGCCAATAAGAACACTACCTCCTCCACCTCATAGATCGGAAAGAGTTTTCCATCCCCCTGAAAGATACTTAGGTATTATTTCAGAGGAAAGTAGAGAAAATGTTCCTCGTAGGTAATGGTGCTCATGGTGATGATCCCAAAACCTACAACGAGGCGATATCAGATATCGACTCCGAGAAATGGCTAGAGGCAATGCAGTCAGAAATTGACTCGATGCACTCAAACCAAGTCTGGACCTTGGTAGATCCACCAGAAGGTATAGTACCTATTGGATGTAAATGGATCTTCAAGAGAAAGATTGGTGCAGATGAGGAATGTGGAGACATTCAAAGGCTAGACTTAGTGGCAAAAGGTTATAGTCAATGCGAAGGCATTGACTATCAGGATACCTTTTTCTCAGTAGGCTATGCTAAAATCCATCCGCACATTGCTTGCTATTGCAGCCTATTTCGATTATGAAATATGGCAAATGGACGTGAAAACGGCATTCTTAAATGGATATCTTGAGGAAGATATCTATATGGAACAGCCGCTAGGTTTCACATCCAGTGATACTGATCACAAGGTTTGCAAGCTGCAAAGGTCCATATATGGACTTAAGCAAGCATCTCGGAGCTGGAACACTCATTTCAATGATGTGATCAAATTATTTGGTTTCATCAAAAATGAAGAAGGAAGCCATGTGTCTTCAAAAAGGTCAGTGGGAGCGCTGTTGTCTTTCCTCGTATTGTACGTGGATGACATCCTCCTTATTGGGAATGATATTCCCATGTTGACCATAGTCAAAATGTGGTTGTCCAAGGAATTCTCCATGAAAGACCTAGGTGAAGCATCCTTTATTCTAGGAATTAAGGTCTATAGGGATAGACCGAATAGGATGCTAGGACTTTCACAGAAGATGTACATAGAGGAAGTACTAAAGAGGTTTAGTATGGAAAACTCTAAGAGGGGATTTAATACCCTTCAGACATGGTATTCATCTTTCCAAGAAGATGTGCCCTAGCACACCTGAGGAAATAGAACGCATGAGCAAGATCCCTTATGCTTCTGCAATAGGGAGCCTCATGTATGCCATGCTATGTACACGACCTGATATAGCCCATGCTGTGAGTGTCACAAGCAGATATATGATTTGGATCAAAAAAAATTTATTTAAAAATTATATTCTTGTCCCGATCAGATCGGAAGAGCTGATCCAGAAATCAGGATTTCTCTTTAACTGGTTATTAAGCAAGATTCTAAGTAATTTAGATTTAATTTTAAATTTTATATTTATTAAAAATAAGTGATTTTTAGATGTTACATGAGATAATGATCAATTAAAAATTAAAAATTAAATTAATACTGGATCTAAGATGTGAGAACTGCATATATTCTAAAATGAAATTCTCATGAATTAGTCTGCATGTTTACATCATAATTCTGAATTAAATTATATTTTAAATCTATTTATTTATTATTTTTTTAATATTATAATTATTATAATTGATCAAATAAGATAAATATAATTTATAATTTACATCATATGAGATTGATAGATGCATGTTTAGACTAGTTGTAGAATTGTTACATATTCTAGAAATTATTATCGTAGATAATTAAATTTAATTGTTATAATTGATTAAATGCTTATGAATATTTAGAGATAATAGCGAAATAATGCATGATATGGATCATAAGATGTATGCAAAATTCATGATTTAATTAGATTAATTTGTATAATAGATGATGATATATATTAATAGTATAAATTTATCATATTTTAGATAAGATATTATGTTCTGATAGCCAAGTCAACTCCTTACTATCTCATAAGAACGAATAGGGATTTTCAAAGACCTCTCCTTCTCATTCGAGGAGTATTCTATGGTGTGAGAGTGCTCGCGATTTTTTCCTTATTAAAATCACAAAAATCTATATTCTTCTGCAAAATGCTAGATCTACTGAAATCCTAGAATTTATTATATCATATTTTTTATGAACTCTTAAACTAAATTAAAATTAAGAATAAAATGTATATTAGTTCTAAAATTGAGTTTTAAGATCTAAGACTAATTCTAAAATGTGTTTTCGGGCTTGGCTAGTCAATTAGGTATAACTGTGTTGATCAAACGAATAAGAGTTGGTTAGTGTGGATCAACGAAGTCTTAAATTGACCAGCCTATAGTGTAAGTCTGGTTTAGATCCGCTCAGACTGGTGATCAAGCTTAAGACCTAATTAGCTCAGTGTTAGAGTCTGATTATGGCTCCATTGGTTTGGCTAAATATTTGGTGATAAGGTAAGTTTGGACTAGAATCGACTGATTTTTAATTGAGAGCTACTTCAACTCGAATGCATTTTGATGAGTTAATGGAATAGTCCCTATCCATTGGGTACCTTAGCTATACTGTTGACCTATTTTCGATTGAGGTGGTCCATAATCCTGACTAATGGCTACATGATTTAACCATAGATGGTTAGTCATATGTTATGTATATGATCAAGTCAAGTTTATAATAGACACAAATCAATATTCTCTAAGAAAGATTAAGTCTGAGGTCTCCAATGTATATGATGTATGGGCCTTTCGAGGATTGATTTTTTCAACTATCATAATAGGTCAAGTTGCATCCGAGAAAGAATGAACCATGTCTAATTAGGCATTGGATGCTAATGGGCTGAAGGATGGATTGGACTCTATTTTGATACGATGAGAGCTAATTAAGTATTCCAGTCTGTCAAATGGTGGTTATGACTTGAACTAAGATGTGGATAAATTTCATTGGCACGGATGAAGATCATCGAATTAGAGACTAAGGTTTGGAGGCACATGATTAAAAAAAAAAAGATGAATAATTGAAAAAGGAGTGTTTCCTCATAATGGTAATTCATATCAATAATATAACATGTTAGGTGAGTGAGGTTGTTGGATATGAGACGCATCACTCCACTGAATATTTACATGGAGGATTTTTTGATTCATACTAATCTACAGAGATTATAAGGGGATCCAAATGTGATATACAAGAACGGAAAGCTAATTTAATTAAAACATAAAATTTATTATTGGTCAAGTCTATAATTACAGTATCTAAACTAGAATCTTTTGACTCTCTATAAGGAATATATCTGCGTGCAACGCCATTGCACATTCCAAGGAACAATAGACTGATGGATTCATATAATGATTGGCTTCGAAACTACAAATAATTATGGATCTCAAGAAGTTAGACACGATGTATTGGATCAGGAATTTCCCTTACCAGCCATACATGCATTGAATCAGGGGTCTCTGAAAAAATGGATAAAGACAAAGAAATAAGGCCAGATATTAATTGGGCTCGATGTCTATGAATCCAACACAAACATGAAGATATCGGGAATAATCACCATAAATGTTGGCTACCTGCAAGGAGATGTTTGGCGAACAGATGGCGTAGTCCAAGTATAAATCATGAATGACTTTTTAGGCTAAGAATGTGTGATGGACCAGTCAATCAAGATCACCTGTCTGTGAGATAAGGAACTTGAAAGAGCTTGAGATAAGCTCGATGGTGAAGTTAGACTTGGTCTGTAGAAGTGATGTTACTTTGTAACTCATATTGTTTTTTTGACTGATGCATATAGGGCAATTCATCATGAATTACATGCATAAATCAAATTTTTTTGGTCAAATTAATTGATCAGATTGGTCACACGCTGAGATTTCATTATGAAAGGTTTCTAAAGGGCTTAGTTCTTGCTATAGAAAGACTGCTTTAAAAGAGGTCTTACTGGAAGGAAAAAGAGATCTGCAAAAGTAAGAAGAATGAGGAGGAAAGAAGAGAAGGCAGAGTCGAAGAAAAGGATGTAAAAAAAGTATTTCCATTGGCACAGCGATGACACTGTGAG
This sequence comes from Cocos nucifera, assembly GCA_006176705.1. Lineage (NCBI taxonomy): Eukaryota > Viridiplantae > Streptophyta > Magnoliopsida > Arecales > Arecaceae > Cocos > Cocos nucifera. The sequence continues at coordinate 261,777 of QRFJ01000087.1, read as the reverse complement.
CGGAACTGCCTACTATTATCTTTGAGCCATCCTGAAGAACAAGAAGGAGATCTCTGGAGGTATGTTCATTATTGAGTCTATCTTATGCGGTTACTTCTGCATACGTTAGATGCTTTGAACTTGGTTCTAGGACTCTATGTTAGATATATGTGCCCTAGAAGCCAGAATTGGCTGACACTTGTAATACACTTCTAGGGGCAAAATTATAATTTTGACTATAATCAATAAAATGGGTTATTTTCTATCACATATGTGTATTTAGTGTCTGTGATACATCCTTTGAGTTAATGGTAATGATAATTCATATTTTCAAGAGTTGAAAATTTAAGACATGAATAATCATTATTAACTCATAAAATGCTCCCGACCATAGGATCATCACGAGGATGGTGATTGATCCGGAAGGTTGGTGTACAATCGCTTCTCTTTAGTAGATGAGTCTTGAGTCTACGGTGTGGAGACACCGGAGCGAGAGTACAGGTACTCGTTAGAGAACGAGGGCACTGAGCGTGACCACCTCGAGTAGTCATTAGGAAGTCTACCTTCTCGTCAATGACTGACTCGATGCTGCAGTAGTGTGTCTGGTTCTTTGACCTGAGGTGCATCGATAGTTGTTCACCTTGAGGGTGTTATAGTTTGACTACACCATTACTCGGTCTCCTAGCCATATGGAACCCTGAGGTGTATGTTGGCTATAGCATGTTCATTGTAGGAACTGGATGCATCAAGATGGAATCTATCTACCTCGGTGGTAGAGGAGCAGCCCTATGATGATCATGAGAATCAAGTCCAGAAAGCCCATGGCCATGGTAGAGTGAAATAATAGAAAGAGTTTCTATTTAGATTTTCACATTGGACTTGAATCGAATGATTACATCATATGACAGAAACTAGGGTTTGACGAGTTCACCTTAACCCTAATCTGATCGGGGCTCAAGATAGAAGAACTTAATCACACAGGTAGCTGCACCAAGAGGTTCGCATTCAGCTCTGATGGGTTGCCACCATATACTGCTAGGTGTCACTGGTGGATTTTGGGAGCAATTAGAATGATTTAGATGATCGATCATTCTAGCTGTTCGAATCAGAAGAGTTCTGATCCATCGAAAGGAGTTTCGATGATGTCGATGATAGAGATCATGACATATCCCATTACCATACAGAACTGAACCTAACTGGATCACACAAATAAGGGTTTGAATCTGGTGATCATCAATTGAACTGATCCAGTTCAATTGATCTGAATGAGATTCAATTAGGTTCAAGAAAATCGTGCTAGCACTCGATTGAACCTAACGTTCTTCTTTTACTATCATAAATAGTTATCCTGATCTGAGCCAAAGAAGTTTGTGCTCGATCAGAGGCCTTCACTTGGTCTGACTGAAGCCTATCCAGGTCAGAAAAGGATTGTCTTATTTTGTAAAATAATACCTGCCATTTTTTATCACCTACCATTTTTCGTCCTTTGACTTTGGTCAAAAGTTGACCTTTGATTGGTCAAATGTTGACCATTGACACTTTGACATTTGTTCATGTGTCATGCACCTATTGGAGAGCTGATGGGGCTTGTCCCCTTACCAGAAACTGGCAAGGAGGAGGGTGCACACCAAGGGTGGCATGCGCCCAAGTTTGAGGCGCCCAGAAGTTCCTATTGGACAAAGACTCCATCTCCTTATTGGATTTCGAATAGACTCATCCTAAGAATCAACTTTGACTGGTCTTAGGTACTATCTAAGAATGAATCCAAGGGACTCTATTTCCACCAATCAGATTTAGATCTGATTTCATAAAGGATTGTGATTGGTTGGAAAGAAGAGGAGTTGGATCACGCATAGTCTATAAATAAGACCCTGTGCCCACTCAAAAAAAAAGAAGAATTCTCCATGCCCCAAGACTGCCTCTCTCTTCCTCCTCCATGCCAAGCTCATCTTCTCCCTCTCCTCTCCACATCCAAAGAAGTTTGGGATCTTAGTTGGTGCAATCCAGGCGAGAGAAAGGCGACAGAAAGCTAGAAGGCTGCGCTGCTGCAAAAGACAACTGCTGATCTTCGAAAGATATTTTGAAGATCCTCCAAATTAAATTCAGATCTAATTTTTGGAGATGTGATACAGAAGAAAAAAATCTCCAGATCCAGTCTGAGTGGATATCGATAGAGGTCAGGCACTTGCATGGCTAGATCCAGAACCTTTCGCTGCTTACAGGATCATCAACGGATAATAGGATTATCCTATATCAAGATAAATTAAATTTGATTTAATTTATCTATATTTTATTTTAATTATTAGAATAATAAAAATTAGATCTGAAATATTCTAGATCTGATTCAGATCAAAGAAAAAAGTTTTTGAAATATATCTCTTGATCCGATTAGATTTGAACGAACATGGTCCGGGAAATCAAGATTTTTCTTCACGAAGAACCTTAATGGATTTTTTAGTTTGCTTTTCTACTTCATGTCTGAATTTCTTAAACTTTTTAAAGGCTTCAAATTTGTATCTCATAAGATACATATATCCATACTGAGATAAATCATCAAAAAAGATTATGAAGTAGATAAAGTTGCCTCTAGTCGGTACATCTAATGAGCCGCACACATCAGTATGTACTAGGATAAGTAAATCCATGGCCCTTTCTCCGTATCCTGCAAAAAGAAGCTTAGTCATTTTGCCATGAAGACATAATTCATAAATTGGATATGACTCAAAAGTCAACGGACTCAATAACTCGATTTTCTTCAATTTGTTAATCCTATCTTCTACTATATGACCTAGCCTTAGGTGCCATAGATAGCTATCATTTGGACCATCCTTAGGTAGTTTTGATCCTATGGCATTCACATTTTGCTCGATATTACATCAATATATAACTGATAGAGATCGTTAATAAGAAAATCACTTATAATTTTATTTTTTTCATAAAGAATATTATAGTGGTCTTTAAGAAAACTAATTACATAGCCTTCTTATGCTAAATATGAAATAGAAATCAAATTCCTATTTGTAGTAGGCACACAATAACAATCCTTAAGTACTAAATCTAAGCCAGACAGTAGTCGAAGAGGATAGATTTTCACGACCACAGTAGCAATTCTTGCTCCATTTTCGATGCGTAGGATCATCTCACCATCTCTCAGCCTCCTGCTATCCTTAAGATCCTGCATGGAAGTGCACAAATGAGCACTAGAATCAGAGTCAAGCATCCAACTGGATGTAAAAGAAACCATAAAATTAGATTCAATAATGAGCATACCTCCAGAAGGACCTATCTCTTTCTTATTTTTTAGGATGGTCAGGTATGTAGGAAAGTTTCATTTTCAATGGCCGTCAGTATTATAATGGAAATACTTTTCTTTGTCAATGGCCTTCTTCTTCTGCTCTACTTTTTTTTCTTTCCACCTTCCACTTTTTGCCTTTTCACAGATTTTTTTTTCTTTTTAAAAAACTTTCTCTTGAAAGAAGTTCGTTCCATAGCAAGTACTGAGCCTTTAGAATCTTTCATAGAAAGCTCGACAGTAACCAACATATTCATAAGCTCGGTCAGAGTATTCTGAAGTTTATGCATATGGTAGTTCATGATGAACTGCCCATATGCATCAGTCAACAATTACAGAATTATATCATTCTATAAATCTTGGTCTAACTTTACTTCGAGCTTCTCAAACTCTTTCAAGTGCTTGATCATCATCAGACAATGATCTTGAATTGACTGTCCATCATGCATTTTAGCCTTAAATAGTCATTTAGTGATCTAATATTTGGCTGCATGACTTTGTTCACCAAACAACTTTTGTAAATGAGTCAATATTTGACGGGCAGTCTTGATATTTTTATGTTGGTGCTGAAATTCATCAAACATCAAGTCCAACATATAGTATCTGGCTTTATTATCTTTATCCGTCCACTTATCAAGAGACGCTCTCTATTCAACGGACGGACGAGCTGGTAAGGTGGGGAGATCCTGGTCTAATACATGAGTCAACTTCTAAAAATTCAAAATAATTTTAAAGTTTCAGAGTAAATTCTTATAATTGGATTCAGTCAGTCTATGGGTGTTCAGGATACGGGCTAGTGGGTTGGACGTAGATATTTTTCTGTAGAGAGTTAAAATTTTTAGTTAGATTTCGTAATTAAGACTTGATCAATTTATTTAAAAATTTAATTTTTAAATAAATTAGCTTTCACTATTTTTTTGAATTTCTATACTTCTTTTGTAGAGATGCAAAAATCTTCATGATTACTGATTTCTAGTAGGTGGTGCAGTCCCACCAACTGACTCATCACCTCACCTAACAGTTATTAATGATGGGTTAGCCAATGAGTGAATAACTCTTATCCAATGATTCTCTAATCATGGTGCACCCAGATTTAGTCTCTAATTCATGAATCTCATCGTGCCCAGAATATTGATCCACTCCTTAGTCAAGTCAGACCCACCATTTGCATAGATTGGACTCTTAATTGGGTCTCTCATCGTATCCAAAATATTGAGTCCAATCCATCCTTCAGCCCATAGCATTCAATGCCTAATAGACATGGTTGCATCTTTCTGGTGCAACTGAACTACTATGATCAGTTGAGAACAATCAATCCTAGAAAGGGCCCATACATCTATAATGGTGGAAGACCTTAGACTTAATCTTTTCTTAGAAAGATTTAATTTAGGTCTCTTTAAACTTGACTTGATATAACCATAACCATTATGACTAACCTAATGGCATGGATTAACTCATATTGTTAGCCACCTTAGATCAGGATTGGACCGACAAATATGGTCAAGTAAGTAAGACCAATGGAAGGGATATGTCATTAACTCGACAAAAATGCATTCGAGTTGAGTAGCTCTCAATTAAAAATCAGTCGATCATATCTACCAAACTTACCTTAGATACCAAATTATTAAGCCAGAATCAATCGGGTTAGCCTATAATCCAGACTCTAACCACTGAGCTTAATTAGGTCTTAACTTAATCGATCACTCATGTGACTCGATCTTAACCCAGACTTAATCCTATTAGGCTGGTCAATTTAAGTACTCTTGATCCTACCTAACCAACTCTTGATTCAGTTTGATCAACTACTAGACCTAATTGAGCTACCCAAGCCTGAACCCAATTTTATGAATATATCTTAGATTTAAAAATTCTCAATTTTAGACCTAATATATTTATTAATCTTAATTTTTAATTAAGTTTAAGATTCATAAATAAATATGTATATAAAATTCTAGGATTTCAAGATCTATGATTTTGCAGAAGATAAATTTTTGATTTCTAATTAAGGATAAATATGCAGCACCTCTACACACCATAAGAACACCCATCGAATAGAAGGAGAGGGTCTTTAAATTCTATTTCGTTCTTATGATTGGACGGTCAAGAAAAATATCTTAATCAAAAATATGATAAATTTATAAAACTAGTTAGATCTATATCACATATCATATATATAAAATTTAATCTAATTAAAAATATATTTTGCATACATCTCATGTATCATATCATGCATATTTTCAGATCTAAATTATCTCATAAATATCTAAAAAATAAGATTTAAATTTTATCATATCAAATTAAAATTTATTCTAGATAATTTTATAGAACTATTCTACAACTAGTCTAAACATGCATCTATCATATCTCATATGAATAAATTAAATAAATTTATTTTTTATTTTTTAGATCTAATTATAATATTTATAATATTAAAAAAATAATAAATAAATAAATTTAAAAATTATAATTAATTAAATTAAAATTATGATTATGCTAGACTATACATAGAATAATTCTATTCCTAGTCTAGTCATGCATCTCATACATCTTAGATCTAGATTATTTAATTTTTAATTTTTTAATTTTAGATCTAATTACATCTAATATGATATTTAAAATTATCTAATTATTAGATCAAAAATAAATTAAAATTAGATCTAAAAAATTATGGAACTTAGCTCTGATACCAGTTGAAGGAAAAAGTCTTATTTTTCGGATTAGGTTCGTTCAGATCTGATTAGATCAAGAAGGATATTTCAAAAAAAAAAAATTGAGATTTTAATTAGATCTGAGACTCCTTAGATATGATCTTATTGATCTAATAATAAAAATAAAAATTAAATCTAATTTAATTATATCTTTATTTTGGATAATCCAAACCTTGTGATGATCTCGATGTTTGTCTGAGGTTCTGGATGTAGCCATGCAAGCGCCTGGCCTCTATCGGTATCTACTCAAGCAGGATCTGAAGATCTTCTTCTTCTTAATTAATCCTCCAAAAATTAAATCTAGATCTGATATTGAAGATTTTCAAAACTTTTTTTAAAGAATAGCTATTGTCTCTTGCAGCAATGCTGCCTTCTTTCTTTTTCGGTGCTTTTCACTTGCTTGGATCGCACCTTACTCATGCCCAAAACCTCTTGGGTGTGGAGAGGAGAGAGAGAACCAGCGAGTGACATGGAGAAGAAGAAAGAGAGATTTTATGGCATGGGCTAAAGGTAGAAGCATTAAATTCTAGGTGCAGACAGGGTTTATATAGATCCTGCTGCACCATATAGTGCCACATCATCTCGACCAATCACGATCCTTTATACAATCAGATCTAAATTTGATTGGTAGGATGACATTATCTGATCTAATCAGATGAGAGACCCTCAAAACCCTCCTTAGGTGGCATCAAGATTGGGTCAAACAAGATTTCTTAGCACCACTGAGTTTAATCCCTAAAAGCACCCTGGAGTCCCATCTATATGGGACTCCATCTTTTATCCTCTAGGATGCACGCCTCTCTAGGCATGCACCCTCTTCCTGTTTGCATTTTAGTAGGGAGACAAATCCTCAGGTACTCTCCTATAGGTGCATGACACATGGGCAGATGTCTAAGTGTCTAGGGTCAACATTTGATCAATGTCCGAAAATAAGATTTAGCAGGTGACCAAAAATGGTAGGTATTATCTTAAATTTATCTCATAAATTAAGATAATTCTTTTTTGATCCAAACAAGCTTCAGTCAGATCAAGTAAAGGTTCCTGAGTGAGCCCAAATATATTTGGCTCAGTCGAGACAAGCTTTAATGATTATTAAAAGAGAACATTAGGCCCAATCGTGTGCTAGCATGATTTTTTTAAACCTAATTGAATCTTATTCAAATCAATTGAACTGGATTAGTCTAATTGATGATATTCAGATCCAAATCTTTGTTTGTGTGATCCAATTAGGTTCAATTTCATATGGTAATGGGATACATCATGATCTCTATCATCGACATCATCGAAACATCTTTCAATGGATCAGAACTTTTTTTATTCAAATAATTAGTATGATCGATCATCCAAATCATTCAAATTGCTTCCAAAATTTATTAGTGACACCTAGCAGCATATGATGGCAATCCATTAGAATTGAAAGCGAACCTCTCGTGCAGTTACCTATGTGATTAAGTTTCTCTATCTTGAGCTCGATCGGATTAGGGTTAAGGTGATCTCGTTAAATCCTAATTTTTGTTATATGAATTAATCATTTGATTCAAGTCTAATTTGAAAATTCTAATAGAAACTCTTTTTATTATTTCACTCTGCCATGGCCATGGACTTATGGACTAGATTCTCATGATCATCATAGGGCTGCTCCTCATCTATCGAGGTAAATAGATCCTCTATTGGTATAATCTAATTTCTACAATGAACATGCTATAGCCAACATATACCTCAGGATTTTGAATGGCTAGGAGACCGAGTTATGGTGTAGTCAAACTATAAAACCCCTCAGAGATGAACTATCATGCACTCAGGACAAAAAATAACACACTACTGCAGTTTCGAGCCAGCCATCGATGAGAAGGTAGACTTTCTTATAACTGCTTGAGGTGGTCATGCTCAGTACCCTCATTCTCTAACGAGTATCTATACTCTTGCTCCGGTGTCTTTACATCGTAGACTTAAGATTCATCTCTCCTAAAGTAGCGATCGTACACCAACCTTTTGGATCAATCACCATCCTCATGATGATCCTACGGTCGAAAGAATTTTATGAGTTAATAATAAAAATTCATGTCTTAAATTTTTAATTCTTGAAAATATGAACTATTTGTTAGATATATGTGCCCTAGAAGCCAGAATTGGCTGACACTTGTAATACACTTCTAAGGGCAAAATTATAATTTTGACTAATATCAATAAATGGGTTATTTTCTATCACATATGTGTATTAGGTTTGTGATACATCCTTTGAGTTTAATGATAATGATAATTCATATTTTCAAGAGTTGAAAATTTAAGGTCATTCAATTGTAAAATAATTTTTTTTAGTACTGTTAAGACTCCTTATAACATATCTGCCACTATTCTGATACTTTTGCAGGCGATCGGACTAGACATCATGAGGATGGTGATTGATCTGGAAGCGTTGGTGTATATATTGCTTTCTTTAGTTAGGATAGTCTTGAGTTCGGTGTTGGAGACACGGAGCAAGAGTACAGATTACGTGTTAGGAACGGGGCATAAGCTGCTGACCTCGAGTAGTCATTGGGATTACCTTCTGTAATGACTGACCGTCGTTATGCTCTGCAATAGTTGTGTCCTGGTCTTTGTATGAGGCCTGTGCGTCTCCGGCAGTTCCCTTGAGGATGTTATATTTGGACTCACACATACTTCTGGTATCTCCTAGCTATATGGAAACGTCTGAGAATGTTATTGGCTATAGCATGTTCATTGTATGAAATTGGATGGCATCAAGATGAAATCTTTACTCGATGTGTAATGGACGGTCCTATGATATCATGAGGAATGCAAGTTAAGAATCCATGGCCATGGAGTTAGTGTGAAAAATTAGTAAGAAGCTTTCTACGTTTAGATTTTCAATCGGAGCTCAAATCGAATGATTACATCCATTATGACACAGTGCGGAGACTAGGGTTTGACGGTTTACCTTAACCCTATCTGATCGTGGCTGTAAGATAAGAAGAATTGAATTCACATGCAGGTAGGTTCACCAAGAGATTTGCACTTTCAGCTCTGATGGGTTGCACATATATTGCTAGGTGTCACTGATGATTTTGGGAGCAATTAGATATGATTTAGATGATCGATCATTCTAGCTGTTCGAATCAGAAGAGTTCTGGATCACATCGAAAGAAGTTTCGATGATGTCGACATGATAGAGATCATGCCAAATCCATTACCATACAGAACTGAACTAACTGGGATCACACAAATAAGGATTTGAATCTGGTGCATCATCAATTGAAGCTGGATCTAGTATTATTGATCTGAATGAGATTTCATGTAGGTTCAAGATCATGCTAAGCATCGATTGAACGTAACGTCTTCTTTTGCTATCATAAAATAATTGTCCTGTCTGAGTCATAAAGTTTTGTGCTCGTCAGAAGGCTTCATTATGGTCTGCTGAGAAGAGGTTGGTCCAAGTCAGCAATAGGTTGTTCTATTTTATAACATTACCTGCCATTTTTGGTCCCTGCCATTTCTTGTTCTTTGACTTTGGTCAAAAGTCTAACCTTTGATTTGGTTAACATTACCTATTATACTTGACTTTTGACACATGTCATGCACCTATGGAAGCTGTGTGGGGGCCTGTCCTCCCTACAAAACCTGGCAAGGAGGAGGATGCATGCTCCGTAGGGTGTGCCGCAAGTTGGAGGCGCCTAGAGTTTGTTTGGGACCAAGGACTCCATCTCCCAAGGCTCCATCTCCTTTTGGATTTCCAATTAGAAGTTCTTCTAAGAAACCACTATTGACTGTTTTTTGGTGTCCTCAATGAGGAATCCAGGCGGGAACTTCTATTTTCATGCATCAGATTTAGATTGATTTCACAAAGGGTTGTTGTGATTGGTTGGGCAAGAAGAGGAGTTGGATCACAGCTAGTCTATAAATAAGATCCTAAACCAACCTCAGATTGTAACATTGAGATGAGAGTAGAGTTTTCCATGCCAAGGCTATCTTCCTCCTTCCTCTGCCAACTTCTTATTCCGTCTCTCGCACGTCCAAAGTGTTTTTGGATCATTGTTGGTAGCGATTTAGGCAGAGAGAGGGCAATCAAAGCCAGGAGGCGCGTGCTGCAAAAAGACGACTACTATGATTTCAAAAGAAGTTTTGAAGATCTCCAGATAAGATCCAGATCTAATTTTGAAACTTGATAGAGAAGAAGAGGATCTCCAACGATCATTCTGTATGAGATACGATTAGAGCCAGGTCACTTGCGTGGCTTAGATCAGAACTTCCGCTGCATAACGATCATCAACGGATAATTGGATTAACCAATTAAGGTTACATTAAATTTGATTTAATTTATTTTTATTTTTATTATTTAAAATAATAAGATTAGATCTGGAAATATTTTAATCTGATCAGTCAAGAAAAAAAAAAATTTGAAATATTCTCTTTGATCTGATCAGATTTGAACGAACCTAATCCGAGAAATCATTTGGAGGATTTATTCATCTGTTATTATCATTAACGTCAATGATGTTATATAGTACTTTGTAAAATATTACACTATGATAGAAAATAACTTATTTATTATTTATAGCAAATTATAATTTTATCCTTAGAAGTGTATTACAAGTGTCAACCAATCTGACTTCTAGGGCACATATATCTAACATTAGAAATATGCTCTATTTAACAAATTAAGTCCACATGAATATTATAAAACAAAAAAAGATGTCTCTTAGATGGGTACAATAAAATCTATCAAAAAAAAAATCAAGTTCCTTAAGACGGTCGTCGCTTTCTCTTGGGCAGTTGCCGACGACGTGGGACATGTTATGTTTTACTCGAACCGTCATGCTCCTCAATGCCATGATCGAAATCTGTGATAGTATCATCTACAGCATCATCACCTGTAATGCCCGCTGTATGACTGGAAGCTCCCTGATGGGTAACTCCAAAATGCGCTAGCGACTCATCAACGAACTGAAACCTTATCATGTCGTCGTGCATGTAAGCATCAGATGTCATATAAGGACAGAATAAAGAGAACTTTGGCATCTAAAACTCCATGCATGTGGTATAGGATCGACTAGCACTACAGTGCAGATCAGGCAGCACTCCCGATGATGATGGATATTAATAAGGTGATGGTGTGGATCCTACTGCACCATACTGTATGGAGATATGCTTGTGCTCATCAACTGCATGGAGTACCATCATGCAAATATCCTATACAACTGACTCAGAGGTGGACAAAAACTCTGGGCTACAAAGATGATGAATCTACGATAAACTATTACTCTAAAAAAAAGAATCGATCAAAAAAATAAGAAAAGTAATAAAATAATATAACAAATTAATTATTACTTACCAGATAATCAAATATCATACAATGCTGTATGGCAACATATATGCCTTAGGATAACGCTATATGGCAACATCATCTGCAACATCTGGCAGCCTATCGAATTGCTCAGCTAACCATACAGCGCTCAATCAAGAACCTTTAGTCTATCAAGGGGTGGGACAACTCCTAGAAGATCAAAACAAACCTGCTGCCAATCATGACATGTACTATCTATCACTGAAAGACCGTCAATTGATAAATCCAACTGAATGCTAACATCCTCCAAGGTAATAGTACACTTACCATGCGGCAGATAAAACGTATGTGTCTCCATGCACCACCGCTCTATGAATGCGGTGATCAAGTGCCCGCCTAACATTATAAATCCGACATAGGAGATACCATAAAACTCGGTTTGCTATAAATATGGCACTATACGTAAATCCAACAGAGTCACCCGAGACCTAATCAGATCCCGACGTTGACATCATAAAAAAGTGGACTCTTGTAACATTCGATAAAAAATGGTATATAAGTTATAGATACACTTTAAAAATTTTGTACACCAGCTAATGTTAAAATTATAAAAAAAAATTGCTCAGCTAATGAAAAAAATATATCTGACCATTCTAGATGGTTGAAGAGCGATGAGTAGCCTGTGAATGGAGGACAGATGGATCTAACAGACTTGGCTCCATAAATACTATATGCTATAGCCATTTATAATTGTTTAGTAAAATAAGTATAGATTACGAAGATTAGAGCACACATTAAAGATTAATATCAAATACCATTTGCTTCAACCATCAGTAAAGATTAATAAGATTAGAGAACATAGATTAATATCAAACGATAGAGATTACAAAGTAAAGGATATGTTCATGATAATGTACAAGAAATATTACAAACAACATAAGATTTATCATATAATGTTGTCTCTATTCGCTCATGTACATGCTCTATTTGTTGGACATGAACATCTTATTAGATATGTGTGCCCTAGAAGCCATAATTGGCTGACACTTATAATACACTTCTAAGAATAAAATTATAATTTTGACTATAGATAATAAAATAGATTATTTTCTATCACATATGTGTATTTAGTGTCTATGATACATCTCTTGAGTTAATGGTAATAATAATTCATATTTTCAAGAGTTAAAAATTTAAGACATGAATTATCATTATTAACTCATAAAATGCTTCTGACCGTAGGATCATCATGAGGATAGTGATTGATCCGGAAGGTTAGTGTACAATCGCTTCTATATAGTAGATGAATCTTGAGTCTATGGTGTAGAGACATCGGAGTGAGAGTATAGGTACTCGTTAGAGAACGAGAGCACTGAGCGTGACCACTTCGAGTAGTCATAAGAAAGTCTACCTTCTCATCGATGACTGACTCGATGCTGCAGTGGTGTGTCTGGTTCTTTAACCTGAGGTGCATCGACAGTTCACCTTGAGGGTGTTATAGTTTGACTACACCATGACTCGATCTCCTAGCCATTCGAAATTCTGAGATGTATGTTGGCTATAGTATGTTCATTGTAGGAATTGAATTACACCAAGATGAAATTTATCTACCTCGATGGATGAGGAGCAGCCCTATGATGATCATGAGAACCAAGTCCATAAGCCCATGGCCATGGTAGAGTGTGAAATAATAGAAAGAGTTTCTATTAAGATTTTCACATTGGACTTGAATCGAATGATTAAATCATATGATAAAAATTAGGGTTTGACGAGTTCACCTTAACCCTAATCTGATCGGAGCTTAAGATAGAAGAACTTAATCACATAAGTAGCTGCACCGAGAGATTTGTTTTCAATTTTGATGGATTGCCACCATATACTGCTAGGTGTCACTGGTGGATTTTGGGAGCAACTAGAATGATTTGGATGATCGATCATTCTAAGTTGTCTGAATCAGAAGAGTTCTGATTCATCGAAAGAAGTTTCGATAATGTCGATGATGGAGATCATAACATGTCCCATTACCATATAGAACTGAACCTAACTAGATCACACAAATAAGAATTTGAATCTAGATATCATCAATTGGACTAATCTAGTTCGGTTGATTTGAATAAGATTCAATTAGGTTCAAGAAAATCGTGCTAGCACACGATTGAGCCTAACGTTCTTCTTGTTCTATCATAAAAGTTATCTTGACTGAGCCAAATAAGTTTGTACTCACTCAAGTATCTTTACCTAGTTTGACTGAAGCTTGTCTAAGTTAGAAAAGGATTATCTTAATTTATGAGATAAATCTGAGACAACATCTGCCATTTTTCATCATCTACTAATTCTTGTACTTTGACTTGGTCAAACATTGACCTTTGATCCTTGGACATCTGCCTATGTGTCATACACTTATTGGAGAGCAGATAGGGGCTTGTTCTCTCTCTGAAAATTGAAAAGAAAGGGGCGCATGCCTAGGATGGAGTGCGCCTATGGATAGGGATGCTGGAGTCCCATATGGATGGGACTCCAGATTGCTTGTTGGATTCAAACTAGGTGACCCTCATCTATAGATTTTGACTAGTCTTAGACACAACCTTAGGATGAATCCATGGATCTCTCATCCCATCAATCAGATTTAGATCTGATTGAATGAAGCAATGTGATTGGCCGAGGTAATGCAGCACTATATGGCGCAGCAGAGTCTATAAATAGACCCTATCTGCGCCCACTTTTACAAGACTTCTCTCCTAGCCCACGCTCCAAGGCTATCCCTCTCCACGCCACCATCTAGCCCTCTCTCTCCTCTCCATGCCCAAGAAACTTGGGTTCTTCAGATTAGTGTGAGTCAGACAAAAAAAAACTGACAGAAAAAGAAGAAGGTAGCACTGCTGCAGAGATGACGGATGATCTTCAAAAGGTGTTTTGAAGATCCTCCAAATCAGATTCAGATCTAATTTTTTAAGAAAAAAAAGAAAAAAAAAAGATCTCCAGATCTAGTCTGAGTGGATACCGATAGAGGCTAGATGCTTATGTGGCTAGATCCAGAACCTCAAAGCTTCTGCAAGATCATCAACGGGTAATCAGATTACCCAGGATCAAGGTAAAATTAAATTAGTTTTAATTTAATTTAATTTTTTTTAATTATCAGATCATAAATTAGATCTAAAAAGTATTAAATCTGATCTGAATCTGAGAAAAAAATTTTTAAAATATGTCTTCCAATCCAAACAGATCTGAACGAACCTGATCCAAAAAATTTAAGATTTTCCTTCACATCTGTCATGTCTTTCTTGGCCATAAATCCGATGCTTAGGCTTATTACCAATTTTTATCCAATCTATTTCATTCCTAAGTCGCAAGGATCATGGTCTTCCACTATGCCATAATCAAAGGAACTGTGGGACTATCAGCATATCATTTATTTATTGTGACCAATAATCAGCATGCAGGATTGAATAAAATTGATGACTGTAACTATAATGGTATTCATCCATACTGCAACAACCATCAACGTATCGCTAAAAATCAATCAATACATGAGCACAAGCAGCCATCAAATGAGAGCATGGCAAATGATAGCATGCCATTTCTGACATGTACACGTACGCTCTGATAACCATACAATCTACACATTTTAATTAAATCTATGAATATATATATGTATTTATTAACAAGCTATTAAAAAAAGTCTTGCATTAAGAACTCACTTTGGTATTGTTGCCTCTATTCATGTAAGATCCATGGAATGCCGTTTGCACTTGAAACATCCCACTTGCTCTATCAAATCTTGTTACATTATAGGATTTAGCTTTAGATTGGTTGGCAATCACTCGAGTTATAGCAAAAGGAGTAAATCTTTCACCTCTATGTAATG
Organism: Cocos nucifera; assembly: GCA_006176705.1. Taxonomy (NCBI): domain Eukaryota; kingdom Viridiplantae; phylum Streptophyta; class Magnoliopsida; order Arecales; family Arecaceae; genus Cocos; species Cocos nucifera. Next base: position 246,652 of record QRFJ01000087.1, on the reverse strand, counting down.
CATCCTCTACTTGGGCACGTCTCCCATCAAAATACGATACAAGCCAGAAGAAAGTGAGTTGTACCAACGAAGTTACCGATAGGAAATGAGCATTTTTTAGCATACCATTAAAACATTCAAATAAATTTATAGTCATCATACCGAATCTTCGGCCACCATCATGTGCAAGCTACTATTTTTCTACTGAAATTTTAGACAACCATTGGAAGGCTTCTAAATTTATTTTTTTAATTTTCTTTATATATTTGTCAAACTTTCTAGGTTGTGTTTGCATACATGTTCTCTTCAACAAATCTCTTAGTTTTGTATCCCTGAATCTAGTATTGAAATTGCTAGCTACATGGCATAGACAGTATGCATAATGTGCATAGGATGGCTGCCAACCAAAATGTTCATTTTGTACAGCAGATAATATACCTGCATGCTGATATGAAATTAGACATATATCCCAACGTGGTCTAATACAAGATCTTAGGCAAGCTAAAAACCAGCCCCAAATATCTTTCAACTCTTCATCTACTATTACAAATGAAAGTGGAAAAATCTGATTATTTTCATCGACAGCAGTTGCAATCATCAACTTTTTTCGATACTTTTCATACAAAAATATAGCATCAATACTAATTACAGGTCTACAGTACTTGAAGCCTACAATCGACGATGCAAATGTCCAAAAAATACGATCAAATATAGCAAATGATGGATGACCATTAGGATCGCTAATGAACTTCACCCAAGATTCAGGATTAAATTGTTCTACAACGCGCAGCCACTTGGGCAATAGGTCATATGACTTATCCCAATCTCCATATACCATTGCCATTGCTTTCTGCTTCGCCTCCCATAGCTTTCTATAATTGACCGTGTAATTAAATCTATTCTTTATGATCGCACTAATACTCTTGATGAAAATCATGGGTACTTCTTTTACAAGATTACGTATCTCATTAGTGATGAAATTAGAACTAAGTTCAGAATGATCTTGTAAAAGCACGACCAAAATACATATATGTGGACCAGTATATCTTATAATTTCAAAAAAAACCAGCCCACTTAATGGCTCGGAGCTTTCAATTACATCCCGACTCTGTATTCTTACATTTAACAATCCAAAGATTCGGATTTGAGTCAACAACATTGAATTCATGATGTGTGTCCACTGAATACTGTTTTATAGCAGTTTGTAGTTCTATCTTATCTGCAAAACGAAGCCCTTTATAAAACTCATCACCTCTTTCCTAGATACTACAAGGTGCTAGCAATCCGAAAGATATTGATGCATTGACAACCGTCCAATCAATGCTCCTAAATATAACTGAGGGAGTTTCAAATATCGAATAATTTGGATGCTCCACATTAGGTGAGAAATGTACATCATGGGATGTACTTACTTGTTGAGCATCATCATCCATACCTTCTTCACTATATACATCTTCCTTAAAAAGTCGATTGTCAATATGGACAGCATCTTTGGCCATCGTGTATAGTGAGGCTTGTATGACAATAGGTTATGGCACATCACTATCCATTGCCAAATGAACCTCCGTATCTCTTGAACCAGTATTCAGTGGAATGCTGACCATATAGGGACTAGAAGCTCCAACATGTTCACTTATCTATGTTGTCAATCTAATATCTCGATTGGCTACTTCATCGTACTCCGAATCGAAAAAAGTTTTGATGCTCTCAATAGATTGCACATCAATGTATAACTCCGCACTGGATAAACAAGAATGTGAACTTATAGTTAAAAATATTATCTCCATATCTTCATTATCAGCAATCGAAATAGGTTCGTATTTCAGAATTATCGGCTGCACAACAGTGGGATATCTATATATTACTATTATTCTATTTATACTTCTATCTATATGAAAAATTATATATAACTTATCCTCCAACTCCTCAAATTTTATTTCATATTTCAATCTAATGGCCTTTTATGGTCGGCTAATATACTCTATTCCATACGGTCCTTTGACCATAGAACCATTGATATAGCACAAGGCTGTTATTATTTCTGTCATTTCTACTACCTACAAAATAAATTAATCGAATTAGGATAGATCAAATTATTCAAATTGATCAAACACATGCTACAAATTAATTTAACCTGACATTAAATTGACACAACTTAATCAAATTAATCTAATTCACATAAGTTAATTCAAAGTAAACTAATTAGTATAACCTAATTTACTTAGATACATAAATTAAACTTGAATTATATTTATATTTATTAAATTAATAAAAATAAATTAAATTAAAATAAAATTATTACAACATAACAGAAACATGATATAGATTTAAAACATAGCTTATATTATTCAAATTTATCAAATACATGATATAAATTAATTTAATTTAATACTAAATTGACACGACTTAATCAAATGATAGAGTTCATGTAAGTTAATTTAAAGTAAAATACTTAGCATAATCTAATTTACTACAAATTAATTCAAGTTCAATTCAAATTTAATTATAATTATTTAAATTATAATAAATTATAATATAATTAATATAAGACTACAGAAATTAAAGCAGTTATAATTTACATAATGCAATTAATATATTTAATCTAATTATTGTAAATAAAATAAAATAATCTAGCATAAATTAATCATAATAATATAAAAATATTTAAACACTAGCATATAAAAAAAATCTAATTTACCTCACTAAAGACCTTGGTATAAAGACTACAGGATCCGGACCTGAAGGGTGCTGGGGTGGGGTGGAGACTGGGTGGGATCGGAGATCGGCCGAGTGGAGAACTATCGATTGGAGGGGACAGGAGGGACAGGAGGGATTGGAGGTGGGGCAGGGAACCCAAAAAAAAAAAAAAATTAAAAATAAACCAAAATGGAGTCGAAGAGGAGCAGAAAACCAAAAAAACCAAAAAAAAAAAAAAAAAGGTCAAAAGGACCAAACGGGGCGACGATGGGGGCTCGAAGGCCGGGGGGGATCGGGCATGGGATTAAGAACCGAGTCGAGTGGAGATGCAGCGGTCAGATGGTAGGGGACGAACGGACGGTCGGATGGAGAAGGATGTCGGATGGTAGGAAACAAAGATGTCGACGGATGGGTTATGGGAGGGTGATCCAACTGAAATCGTCGATTGAACGGACGATTTTATTGAAGTCGCCTGTTCAACAGGCGATTTTATGTAGTACACGTGGCACACAGTTGCACATGTGGAGGGCTATCTGGCTTGAAATTGTTCGTTAAAAAAGTAATTTCAACGTGGCACCGGGACATTTTTTGGATTAAGTATTAAAATAATATTTAAAAAAAAAAAAATCTTGGAAGCACCATAGTTCAACTCCCAGCTGATTGGAAGGAGAATTGGTTAAGAACTTAAAATGCTTGAATTGCCAAAGATTGCGTAGCTGAACCGTGTCCCGATGCGTGCAGCAAGAAGCTTATCGCTTAGGCTTTACGTTAGAGTGATCGAGACGCAAGAATATAGCATGTAGGGTCTCGTACACATGCAACGTTGGATGTTCCACCATTTACTGACTCATCCGGGCTGTGCAATGGATAAGATTCAGACTTGCTTGCATCCAATCCAATTCAGATGGGGACATATGCCCAGACCTGTCTTAATCCACCCAAATTATCTTGCTAAATAATGCATGACAAATTCGATAATATGTGACTACGTAGGTAGATCGATTAGTCCATGTCACACCTCCGATGTTGTAGATTTCTCGTATCAATCTCCATTGACAGATGCATGGTATGCTTCTATCATGCAACCAAGTTGGGTCAGACAGTTCAACTCCTATAATAACACAAGTCAATGAGACATGGAGTCCTGGCTAATGCTGTCAATTAAGCTCATGTTTGAAAGGAGATAGTTTGAGTTGCTCTTTTCTTACATTAACTAAATCACACCTAAGCCACATTTCTTGGAGTTTAGCTTACGTATCTTTTTTTTTTTTAAAGCTTTTTCTACCAAAAAATCGATACAATTTTCACTTATTTCCCATTTGCATCAATGATAAAATAAACAGAACAACATGAACATCTTGGGGCCGGGCCAGCACATGAACAACTTGCATGTGGTCCACAAGCTTTGTGCACATGGCTTGGTGAGGTACCCAACATGGTTGGCTCATTATTATGATGCGTTTCAACTCTTGACATGATAGCTAGTACTGCTGAACTATGTGAGCAAGATTTTTTGTCAGGTTTAGATCTATTAAGCTATATGAACTATAATCTCGTTAAATAATTACGACATTTTTCTTATATCTAACTAAAATCTGAATTGAATTATGAACTAAATTTGCTTTCTGCTCGCTTGAACTCTACTTTGATGGCTGGCAATGTTAAAAATGTAAAGCCACACACACTACATTTGGCTCCTCCAACCCATTCAATCAATCAACATTGAAATAATTGTACGAAGATGTTAGTACGTATCAAAATGTTGTTCCATGGAGAAATAGTAACTTTAGAAGGCCATCAACCCAATCTGGAAGGGCAAAAGGAAAACATTGATTAATGTTGGTGGCATGTCCATCCATCCTAGCTGGGAATCTTGATTATTAGGATTGACAGCGACTTGTGTCCCACTCAAATCAAATACTGAAAGATTTAGGCTCGGCTTCTAGTCCCTAGCTAATTGGCCATTGATGGAATCTATATAAATAGACCTCTAACCATGGAGGAAAACAAAGACATGGGCTCCAGAAGAAGAATAAACTATTGTACAGCTTATAGATGTGAAACTAGGTTATTCCAACCTTTGTTGGGTGGTTAGAGTGGGACCAAATTCCTCCTAAACTAATTCCCAAGTTACATAGGATAATATGGTCCCTCTCTTCCCTTTGCACTTCCTTTTCTTCTCCTTTTCTTATTAAATTACTGCAGTTCCCATTCTTACTCTTTATTTTAAGTGAGGGCAGCCAATAAGAACCATATCTCCTAAAAGCTTTTGCCATAACTTACAAGAGTTAAACAACTTTATAAAGATGGGAGGAGGAGGTAAGGGGTGCCTTTCAAGCAATCTTTTGAATAGTTCCCTTGGACGGTACCCTTTATATAACTCCTACATTGCCCTTTTATTCCCACATAAATTACACAGTTGAGGTTAGTTTCATATTAGTTCAAAGAAGTAGCCATGGTTTAGCCTAATTTTTGAAGTAGTTGAATAATGTACCTTAAGTTCTTCTGTCTCTATACATATAATTAGATCGTAAGGTTAGCGATCTTTTGATTGAGAAGCACATTGTAATGCCATCTGATCAAGATCCTATGTAAAATTTATGGACTCGATATCGGAATCCGTACTGATAGCCGATCGATATGGTACCGTATCATAGCATAACATTCTATATAATTAATAAAAAAATTTTAAAAAAAATCATCTAATAATCAAAAAAAAATCATTCTGTACCATACCGTACCGATACCGTACTATCTCATATCGGACCAAACCATCCGATACTAATCCATACCATACCGTACCGATTGGTTCGATCCGATTCAAATTATTTTCTGAAAAATCGATATGATCCATTCCAGTTTTTCACGAATACAGTATGATATGAAATGTACCGACCGATTCGGACCGATATGAACTATCATGATCCTATGATTCATCTATGTGGCTACTGCATAATGCTCAGCTATATATATATATATCTCCAATGCTTTACTGAAATGGTATTTTTTTGTGATTCCATTCATAAGAATCGGGATTTATCCATGCCAACTGCTTAGAATCCGGGCTATCCCTGACTAGATAAAAAACAGAAAGAGACGCATGAGAATATTGAACATAGAGAAATTGATATGCTATATATCCTTTTCTTTAAGAATAATAATGCTGAAATATCCACCAAAACCTGCTTGATCAGTTAATCTACCTAGATGAAAAGGAGAAGATATTATTGATCAGTGGTTTTCTCCTTTTGATTTGGTAACTATAAAAGTATACTAAGAAATGGAAAAGAAAATCAAGAAAAATTCCATTAAAATCAATATAGCTGAACAAGGATTTCTCCTTTTTTTTTTTTTTCTAGTTGTTTTTTTATTTCATTGAACTTCCTTAGGTTTTTGATGGAAAATTTATTAATTAGATGTGAATCTTTATATGTGAATTATAATACAAGATGACATGAAGGATCATATTCTTCTTGCTTATAAGAATATAAATATATAGCAAAAAATGATGCGGATATTTCAGTAGGGCTGGTAGATTGGTAGTGTGAGGCACTCATCGTGAAACATTACTTCCATAAGTAACTAATGTAACTTCTAAGGCGAAGTCATGTACTTTAAATGGATGAAATGTTGAAACTAATGCACGTTTAAAAGGATTTGGTGCAACAAAGGGTGGTTGTGGTGGCGGCAATAAAAGTGCGGGTTAGTTGTTCATGTTGCCCTTTGCATGCACAAAGCCATGTTAGAGATGATTAAGTCCTAGGTGTTAGCATGGACTAAGGGCTACAAAGGAGAAGAGTAGGCTTGAAGTCCTGAGCCTTGAGTTGGAATCAATAGGGATGTAGGTCCTCTTAGCTAGCTACTTCATAAATTAACGGAACAAGCTGTGTTAAAATTAAGGAGAGGTCCAGGCAAGTTGATAAAGGTAAATATATCCATGCAGACAATCTGATAAGATACATGCATTGTTTCTCTCTATCAGAGGAAAAAAAACTTTCACGCATCATTTCGTAAGGAATTTTTATGGTCACATGGCGCGGACACATGATTTTGTTTTCATGCCAACTAATTCTTATCATGATGACTATTACATTCCAAAATGTTCACGTAGCTCTTGGAGTCATGCACCAATATTCCACCAAGCGTACACCGCGCGTGTCAGCATTCGTAGGTTCAGAATAGATTTAGCCCTAGCTTCTGGCCATGCACTATTCTTAATTCAATGGTTTTGATATGGCATGCACCTGAACACCATGTTCTTTAGAAAGGGCATAACCGTGAAAGTATTTGCATCATAAATCTCTGTAGAAAACTTATTGTATTATTACTTATAAAGCTTTTACAACATAAAAACTATCATTAAAGCAGCCCAAGTGAGATTGGTCGATGAAATATGAACCGGATACTGATATACACGCTACCATTGAGCTCAGTTGTTTGTAAAGTAGAAAAGGGAAAGATAGCCTTGTCTTTGAGACACACACACACACACACACTCGCTCTCTGGGAAAAGAAATTAAGGAGTACTTTATGAATATTCTTTTCAATAGGTCTCGTGGTTAGCCCAAGTTTCTTAATGCTTTCATGATTTTCTAATTTTTGGTCCTTGGACCATCGACAGCCATGACTAAGTAGCTAATCAACAATTTATGATCATTAACCATCTCTGTTGGTGATTGTCGGTGGTGGTTAACCGTGGAGATTATTTTCAGCAACAAATTGAGTTGCATGGAGTGTTATATTATTACCATAAAATAGGTATCAGTAAAAATGAAATAAAAATTATATAGTTCGAATCTTAAAGCACCATTCATGGAAACTAACCGGGCTTCGAGGGCCTCACCCAGCCGCCCTTCCGTTTCTGATCTTTCTGACCGAGACCCGGCATTTTTTGTATATAAAATATGATGTGCACCCGTAGCTTGGAAACGTCCGTCTTCTGAGAGATTGCTACCAGGTCACTTTCGTCTTCGAGATGGAGTCCTCGTGTTTTCGTGTTTCTTTCAACAATATAGAGAGGGACGTATGTTGGATATATCTGATAGGGAGAAAAAAAGAGGCGCATATATATGTCCTTGTCTATAAGCTAGACCAATCCATATCACATGCATGCACTGGTATGTATAGCATATCATGACAGGTCATCATTCTAATATCAATTAGACTCGGATCATATCTAACCTACATGCATATGTTAATGAGGACAATCTATACTTAACATCGAACAAACGTGATGAAATTCTTTTGCCTGTGACCTCTCCACGCACAGTATATACAACTTACGTCAACACTCACATACACAAAGAATGTTCATTCAAACTTATCATTCATAAAGAATATGAGTTGATGTGACATAGGTACTTATAAATTTATATATGAATATTGCATGCATGCTTGCGCTCTGAGCTATGCAACCTTACAATTATGCGGACCCAACTTAATGCAAAAATAAGATCCACCTCTGGCCAAAAAAATTATTGGTTTTAGAATTATTCTATCATGTATGTAGTTTGGACCATTCAATAAGAACTTATCACATCATCCATGAAAGTAAAGCTTTTTTCTATTCAAAACAGTAAAAATTGTCGACTAGTCCATCATAGTTAATAGTGAAATTTTTTTTTTTTCATTTAAGATTTTAAATCAAGCTTGGATAACAATGTATCTCTTTTCCAATGATAAATGATGTGATTGCTTTTTATTAGATGGTACAAGATTATATGATAGAATGATTCTAATCAATAGATGCTCTTCAATCTCAAATGAAAGTAAAGATATCCAATTTCTAAAGAATAGTGCATGACATTATAGGGCTTGTGCAATCACAAACTATTATGTTGTAAATGAATGGCCATGATTAGATAATTTTGGATGCAAAAATCTAGTTTATCCATCGTTACTACATACTTGTTAAATTATGTTGAACCCATGGTAAAATGTAAAATCAGTGAAATTGGAGCCTCTTTCCAACAAAGACCGGGTCGCTCCCCTCTCTCCACCTTCGCTCCTCTCCACTTGGCCTTCCCACTTCCCACAGGCTACAGCACCCCTCTCGCGTGCCGACGTGGCGATCCCATCACCGCCGTCCACCCCCCCCTCCCCCTTCTATTTATACCCTCCACTTCCCTCCATTCTCTTCCATCCCTCCCCAATGGCCAAATCGCTCCTCTTCCTCCTCCTCTTCTCCGTCCTCCTCTCCGCCCGCATTCCCGGCGGCGGCGCCGCCCGCCCGGCATTCGCCTGCGGCGGCGGCCCGGCGGCGGCGCTGCCCTTCTGCCGGGTGGCTCTGCCAATCCGCACCCGCGTCGCCGATCTGATCGGACGGCTGACGCTGGACGAGAAAATCCGGCTGCTGGTGAACAACGCGGCGGGGGTTCCCAGGCTGGGGATCGCCGGGTACGAATGGTGGTCGGAGGCTCTCCACGGCGTCTCCGACGTGGGTCCCGGCGTCCATTTCGGCGGGGCCTACCCAGGGGCCACCAGCTTCCCCCAAGTCATCTCCTCCGCCGCCTCCTTCAATGCCACCCTCTGGGAGCTCATCGGAAAGGTATTGTACGCCTTGGAATCTCTTTTACCGTTCAAAAATTGACTCACCGGCGGTGACGAGATCCGACTCTTCCGATTTTGTCGGCTTCCGCTCTGGCGCCGTTAGCCGTCCGATGGTCGTCGTTTATATAAATTGGTGTAGTTTAAGTGGTCGATATTTTCACTCCGCGATTTTTATAATTCACTTCTTTGAGGCATTAAAAAGTGCTCTCTGAGTAGCCCCGTGGAGTAAAGCAACGAAGATTAACCCCCACACTTTTCGTTTTCTGAAATTAATGATATAACTAAAACTTACATGCTAAGTACAACCCTTTTCATATAGATATTATTTAATGCATACATCAGACTAATGCACATACGAGGAAAGGTGGAGTATATTTATGAAAAATAAACACTAATATATCTATTCCAGCTACACGCGGGCAAGCATGCTGGTAATCACCATGAAACAAGCTTCTAACTGTCGTCCGACCGAGGAACTCGAAAAAAAGAGGAGTGAGCAAATCAAATATAGATCCATAATTGTACTTCCACCTTTCATTCTATCATGGCCCTCTTTTTTTCTCAAAAATTTTGAAAAAAAATAAAATCCCTTTGCATATCTTCAAAACATTAGCTAAAACATTGCTATGTATTAAAAGAGACCATAGACTGCACTAATTGTTGTAGATGGAAGATTTTTATGTAGGTTGGGAATCTAACATTTGCAACAATGAAGTCAAGTTATCATAATAGCTGGCATGTAGCTTTGCATTTAAGAAAAACTAATGCTAAAACGTGTAAGAATGAAACAAATAAAGATTGTTCAAAAGGCATGATTGCTAGCCACTTCAATGGCTGGATGGAAATCTATATGGATGTATACATAATTGAGCAAGTTAAAACAAACAATATTATTTCTAATGAAGCATAACATGATATACCTGTTTCTCTAAAACAAACAAGGTTTAGCTCGCAGCTACTAACGTTCGTAGGTAGCCATAGATGCACGGCAGCTCTTGTGCTTGTGATGCATAACATGTGTTATGTTTACAAGAATCCAATGACACTTGCAAATCGTGACATGTTGTATCCAACAACCTGAAATGTTGTAGTCTACGACACATGGTGACCATATAAACAGTGAATAATTGAACACTTGTCACGACAAGCAATTGGTGCTAAAGCTGGATATGTCATCCTTTTTAGTCCTTGATAAAGTGTTAGGAGATGTTTGGTTCGTAATCGAAATTAGAATGATCAATTTTTTTAAAATATTTTATTCATGATTAGAATCGAAATAAAAATTTAGATTCTTAAGAAAGAATAGAGATTGAATTTTAGATAAATTGAATCATTTCTATTCCATTTCGAAATCGAAATTGAAATAGAACTTCTTCCAATCAAATGATTAAAATGAAAGACATCCACTTATTTTAATTTCATATGTCAATTTTATCCAACCAAAAATTCTTCTAAGTATTAATAGGATCTGATCCACCAATACATTGATGAACTAATTTAATCATGAAGCCATATATATATATATATATATATATATATATATATATATATATATATATATATATATATATATATATATATATATATATATATAAAATGTTGGACTGGTCTATCACATGAATGGTGGGACTGGGTCCACCCAATAATTATTTTTGACAGTGCAGTGTGGACACGATTGTACCTCACAATAGTACCTAAGCTTGACGGAAGAAATCCAACAAATATTTATGCGTTTCATTTATGGTTATCGTGAAAAAGTAGAAAACGAGATTCACGGGCTTAAGATTTAGCACTCACGTGTGGATGCAGGGCTGGATAAAATAGTAAAGAATCGGCGCATGTGAGGGTAATTTCATCATTGTAGAAGTTTTATGTGGTCTTTGGACGGATAGGGGCTTTCGAATTCCGTGAGTCTCACATTACATTGAAGCCAGAGTTGGCCCGAAGATTTCTCCTCACATGAGGGGAAAAGTTAGCGTATCACGAATCCTTGGTCCTTTGTTGTCCTCCACCAGGAAACTACCTAGGTCAGGCCGGTTATATTCACGTGCCTCAAAAATGTACGAAATAGTGTGTGAAGGAACCATCATCTTTCCCGAGCCTGTTTCTTGGGTGGCCATTATTATTAGGATCATTCTCAACAGTGGTGCCACATCAGCAACCTTGTTGCCACGTCAGCAGCCATTGCTCGGGTGAATCCACCAACCCCTCTTGCCACATCACCAGCCAATGGTGCAAAGAAAGTTTTTGGATAGCATTATTTTATATTCCATTATATAGAGGACGAATATGCATACATGTTCCATGCATGAACGAAAAGCTGTTTATGGTTGGCAGGAACCACAAATAGCCATAAGCTTAAAATTGACATTATATTAATCTACAACAAAATAACCAAATGTCGATGATCTTTGCTGTGGCTCACATGACATATAATTGATATTTTCCTATAAACATATTCTACTTCAGCATCCAATATCTTAATTCAGGCAGCCGATAAAAATTATGAATCAATTAAATCATTATTTTTTGGAAAAAAAAATTATTTGCCATGATATCGATTAAGAAATTGCTGAAAATATGACTTCCAATTTCTTCCTTCTAAGTTATAAAGATTCCAGCCCATATCATTAACAATCAGAATACGTGAGTGGTGGAGGCAATCTCACCGACCAACAACTTAACTTACAAGATACGGTAATGAAAGGAAAAGCATAAAGGAAGTACAAACAATGAGAGACAAAATTAAACGAGCCTTTTTCACCTTGCTCCTTTAACCTTTATCAGTAAAATAATATTTTCTTCGTACTTTGAACTTAGCTTTCGGCCGCATGTGGTCTGAAAAAGAGGGAACGCGTGACCGCGCCATCTCTGTACACTGTACGTGTACAAATTAAGTAATCCGCCAATTATGCCCACAGAGATATAACATTCCGGAAAATGATACGTCATCCGTGAACCACGATTCTTTTTTTTGCCCCATTTGTATGGTCTTATGCCTCAAAATGAGTATTTTTTTTCAAAATTATATCCAAACGGTACAACTGAAAGTAGCCCCATAAACACTAATTTTTGCATGATCTCGTGCTTGTACCCAAACTAATACAACTTTGCATGGCATCAAATATCTTTATCATGTTTACCAATGAAAGTGATTAATTTTTCAAAGTTCTCCGAACAATACACATTAATACAACTTTGCATGGCATCAACATGAACATCTCATGATTTCTATAATCAAAGCCCCCCCCCCCCCCCCGTCTTTTTTTTTTTTTTAAACATTTTTTTTAAACTTGTTTCATTATTACAGGCGGTGTCGGACGAGGCCCGGGCGATGTACAACGGCGGCCAGGCAGGGCTGACATTTTGGAGCCCGAACGTTAACATCTTCAGGGACCCTCGGTGGGGGCGCGGCCAGGAGACGCCCGGCGAGGATCCGGGCGTCGCCAGCCGCTACGCCGTCAGCTACGTTCGAGGGCTCCAGCGGGCCTACGGTGCGCCGCACGGCCACGGCCGGCTGAAGTTGGCGGCCTGCTGCAAGCACTACACAGCCTACGATCTTGACAATTGGCGTGGCGTTGACCGGTTCCACTTCAACGCCAAGGTATAACATTTCCTACGCTGCTTCAAACCATCCGATGCTCTTTAAAAAAAAATTCAACTTTACACTTAATTAAGCATGGTTGCAAATATAATGGAACATGAATATTTCAAATCAGTCGTCTGTTAATTCGAAATATCTTAGCCTTTCTGACGTCTTGTACTAATAAGATTGGAGCTGTACTGCTACGATGATAAGACCATGGAAAAGAACTCGTAACAAATCTCTGATATTGGAAGAAGACCACGTGCATGCGGGTCCCTGCCTATTAAACCAAATGTTGCTATCAGATTTAATCTATCAACAAAATAATTTTTGTTTGACATTTTTAACACGTCATCCCTTTTTAGACCGTCTATATAATGATGAGGATTGTGGACCAGCTTTTAATTTTCCATCCCCTCCCTAGCTGTCGTGTATACCTTTAGAGGGATCGAAAATAAAAAAATTGCAACCGATGGACCGTATGTTAGAAAATTGGTCAACGGTGATATTTTGTTAGAGTCTGCTCCACTTGGGGACCGGTCATTAAGTTTCCCGTCTTATTCTCTTCCAGCCCTCTCCCATTATAGCCGTATACATGAAGCATGTTAAAATTCAAGTGAAAACCATTAATACATAGAGAAGGGGCATTATTGTACAGAACACATACCCAAAAAAAAAAAAAAAAGGAAAGAAAAATATAAACTATCAAATACAACAGATATGGTATAAGAGCCGTGTACTTTGGAAATATTGTTTCTTACCATGTAAGTGAGGGTTGAAGGTAGGAACTGCGTGTATTTGGGAAATATTTGGCAAGGTTCTTTGGAGATTTTATAGGTCCACATGACCGCCGTTGCTCAAGGTTTTGAGGACCACCCAACCACATAATTGAACCGGTACCTATTACATGCTTCCTATCATGCATTTTCTCTTCCTATGTTGTAGGAAGAAGAATGTTCAATTTAAGTAATCAAATGATGTTATTGCCCTGGTTGGCCCTGCCACATGTATCAATGGTGACTAAGAAGGATGGTAATTAGTGTAGTTCGTGCTTCCAATTAATCAACTATTGTATTGTTGGTCGTCAAATAGAAAAGAATTAATATTAGGTTAAAACAATTCAAATTACATGTCCAAGCTACTATATGTGCAAAACTGATCTAGTTATAGCAATCTAATCAAGGCTGTTTGAGGGGTTTAGGTCGTATCTTTTGCATGAAAGAACGATAGATCTTCTTTCATGATACCAACCACTAGATCGTGCATTGCACAGATTGCAAAGCACTCCAACCATTCTCTTCCATCTATTTGTGATTCTGTATAGATCTCGAAGCAGCTATTACATGATCCAATAATGGGTTGCATGATCTAATGATTCATTCTTTCGCCGAAATATACTGCATAAACTCCCAACATTGAAAGCCTTTGAGTGTTCATATAGACGTGGCGATTATTTTTCACATTTGTGGGTGTCTACATAAGCAGTTCTACAAGAAGATTCATTTTAATTTGGTTCATGATTTTTACTTTGATTCAATATCTTATCCTCAGATGTTCTTTTCAAACTTTTGTCCTCTTTGTTTTGAAAAATTGTCTCGCCAAAGCTGGAGAAGTTGTCACGTCTCTAACATTTGTTTTGTCCCTTTGCTTTTCCTAGGTAAGCAAGCAAGATTTGGAGGATACGTTTGATGTCCCATTCAAGGCTTGTGTGGTGGAAGGGAGGGTGGCAAGTGTCATGTGTTCCTACAACCAAGTCAATGGAGTTCCCACTTGTGCTGACCCCAACCTCCTTCGTAACACCATTCGCGGGCAATGGGCCCTCAATGGGTGAGTTATGGTCCATTAACTAAAGGTCCATCTTTATCCACACATATGGAAGCACTTCTAAATAGAAACCATATGCTTCTTTCTAGGTACATTGTCTCAGATTGTGACTCGGTTGGTGTTTTTTATAACACGCAGCATTACACCTCTACTCCGGAAGAGGCAGCTGCAGAAGCGATTAAAGCAGGTAATTTGGGAGCTCATGCTACCAGTAGATCACTTATTTGGAAAGCTAATTTGATTAAAATATTTTAAGCCTTTTTTTTTTAATATTGTTTTTGACAATGGAGGTCAGAAAATGGCCAAAAATGGTTCTACTTTTTGGCAGTCTAAGTACCATCATCTTCCCATATAAGCAGAACTAAACACCATTGCTGCTTTTCCTTGCACTCAAACACCAGGTTGATATTGACTTACTTGGATATTATCCAAAAAAAACAACATGGAATGAGCTAGACTGCATCTCTGTAGCATGCCTGCAATTAGTTTTAGAGGTTGACTTGCTATTAGAGAGAAAAATATTGAAAGCAGACTAACCGATCGATGAGATGAATTGAACAAGTGTTCGACTTACTGCTTTAGCAGTTGGAAGCTCATTCAAATAGACTTTCCCAACCATTCAAGTGCAACGGCTAATAGATCAACAGATTATAGATTATAATTCAATGAAAATTTTAGTAAGTCAGAACTAGAATGTGATGTCAATAAATCAGTGATTAGCTCAGTCAAATTTTCAAGAATAGCTTCATAAAAATTTCATATTGCTGGTGCAGGATATCTTTGCAAAATTACTTTGGAATGTTCTCAATCCATGTTACCATGTAACAACATTTTTTATGGATCAAATACAGCATTATATCATTTATCTTCTTAAATTTAAATATTTTTACCTATTGACTTGCAAGTTAAGTTTTTTAAACTTCGAATACTAGAATTCATTTCAGTCGTAAATTTTTAGACTGTCCAAAAAAAACTTTAAGGCCATACAATTGTCCACTAATAAGTGGCTGCTGTCCATGTTATTTCTTTAGGTCTGGATATGAATTGTGGGCCTTTCCTGGCCCAGTACACTAGCAGTGCCGTGAAGCAGCGGTTGGTGAGTGTGGCGCAGATAAATGCGGCCCTGACCAACACCATCACCGTCCAAATGAGATTAGGGATGTATGATGGTGATCCATCAAAACAACCCTTTGGAAACCTAGGCCCTAGAGATGTATGCACCCCGGCCCATCAGAATCTTGCCCTTGAAGCTGCCCGCCAAGGAATTGTGCTCCTTAAGAACCACGGCCATGCTCTGCCACTCTCTCCCTCGCACCTCCGATTTGTTGCCGTCGTCGGGCCGAACTCGGATGCCACGGTCACCATGATTGGAAACTATGCTGGTAATTTTTATCAAAAGAAAAACCAATCAACCCATAGACCACTAAAATCGGAGGTTTATATTAAGATTAAACTTCATTGCTTCTATTGGTAATAGGTGTTCCTTGTGGGTACACAAGCCCTCTTCAAGGAATTGGAAGGTATGTGAAGACCAATCACCAGATGGGCTGCACCAATGTGGCCTGCAGTGGGAACCAGCCCATCGAGGCTGCCGTGGCAGCCGCTCGTACTTCAGATGCAACAATGTTGATCATGGGCCTTGACCAATCGATTGAAGCTGAAGCAAAGGACAGAGATGGGCTCCTTCTTCCGGGCCGGCAGCAGGAGCTGGTGTCGAAGGTGGCAATGGCTTCAAGGGGGCCCACCATTCTGGTCCTCATGTGTGGTGGGCCTGTGGATGTGACGTTCGCTAAGAATGACCCGAGGATCGCCGCCATCCTCTGGGTCGGGTACCCCGGTCAGGCCGGTGGAGCAGCGATTGCCGATGTATTATTTGGTGCATTCAATCCAGGTATACCATCTTATCCCATAATTGAAATGATAAAAAATTATCATTGGGAAAAATTGCATCTCATTGATCAATTTGACCTCAATGCCCAAGCTCATCTAATTTCATTGAACGATCCTCTTATTGTTGTTTCATGTGCAGGTGGCAAGCTCCCTGTGACGTGGTACCCCCAACAGTTTGTGGATAAGGTGCCCATGACCAACATGGCCATGCGAGCTGACCCGGCCCGGGGCTATCCCGGCCGGTCCTACCGGTTCTATACCGGACCGGTAGTCTTCCACTATGGCCACGGCCTTTCCTACACCAAATTCACCCACTCCCTAGCCCACGCGCCGGCCCAGCTCTCGGTCCAACTCGACGGCCGGCGCGCCTCGGCCCACAATTCCACCGAACCAGGGCGGGCGGTCCGCGTCTCCCACGCGAGGTGCGACGGCCTCGCCATCCCCGTCCACGTGGACATTAAGAACATCGGGGACCGGGATGGGTCGCACATAGTGCTCGTGTATTCGACTCCACCGGGCACACGATGGGCGCAGAAGCAGCTAGTGGCCTTTGAAAAGGTGCACGTGGCAGTCGGTGGACAGGTCCGGGTCAAGCTAGGTGTGGACGTGTGCAGGGATCTGAGCTTCGCCGACGAATACGGGATCCGAAGGATTCCGATCGGCGAACACAGTCTTCAGATCGGTGATTTAATCCACTCGGTAACTTTAAACCCGGAAGATCTACGGCGCTAGAGGGGGCAAAGACTGAAATGCCCTCGTACCATATTATTTGGAAAAAGGGTAGTTAGGTCATTTTATAATACCAAGTGCAATAGAAATTCAACTTAATGTTTAGATGTTAATTGCTTGCACGGGCGAAGGCAAGTTTGTCATTCTTTTCATTGTACTGTTCTCGTGATCTTGGCTCTAAGAAAGATGGAGAGCAAGATCAAATGGAAAATTGGTGTCAAATTATTGTAATTGGGGTGGAAAATAAAGTCCCTAAATAATAAAAAGCTGGGGGTTAATTTGATAATAACTTTGTAAAATGGCCAGTTATTTCCATCTTGGAACAAGTTCATTCTCTTCTTTTATACTTTGTCCTCTATGTTTTTGGATTCTATAATCTTCTTAGCTGTCTCTCTCTTTTCATGGATACAATGATACAATCTTCATGTCAATGTCAATCTACTGGTATATCATCTTTGGATTCAAAGACAAGTAATAATGTAAAGACAATTAGAATATATACGATTCTTAAAAGAGGTCATGACCATAGGTTATTCTTAGGTACTATTTGGTCTTGAAAGGCAAAGTATTGATGTTATGACTATGAACATTGTAGTTATTGAATAAACAATTCCATTAACATGAGATTGTTTATAAGGGAAAAAATATGGCGGAAACATCAAAGGGTTAGAAGTAGATTAGGTTGGATGGTATTGGATTAAGATTTTGCTTTGTCGACACATTTGAGTATCTCATGTCAAACTAGCACAAGAATAACCTAAAAATGAACCACGAGTAGTATACAGATAAGTTGATTACTTAGTCGTAAATAAATTATGAAAGAAAATAATAGTTAAACAATATCTAAATATTTTTGATAATTTAATTTTGGATCTAATTGACAATAAAAAGATAAAATATTATCAATAAAATAAATTAATGATTGATTGCATAAAAATTATTATTAAAAGCAAACCATCCTTAAATTGAAGCACTCTATGGAGTAATTGTTCTAGCATCCAAGTTGGTTCAATTTTGAATCAGGATAATCAAGGATTCAAATGCAATCCATACAAGAAAAGAATCATATTTTTCGATCCAAACCAACTTAATTTGAATAATTTTGAATTGGGTTGTACCAAAATACTTTAGTGTTTGTTCAAGGTCAAAAGTAGGACAATCCTATCGACATGTAATATGGATAAAATAATATATTTTGATAAGATATTTTATAATTAAATATCCATCATGATTCCAAAACAAAATTTAGTCCAATAGTGATGGAAGCTTATACTATAAAGAGTTGGATATGTTAAAATGAAAAGATAATAATATCAAGGTAGCTCTTGAGCATTGCTTGGAATGGCTGCAGTAATAACCTTCACATTTCTTTTTTAGCCCTATACTTCATCGTCCCTTCATTTTTTTCCTACTTTTCTCTTAGCCATTGAAAGTATGTATGGAGAGATAGATGTGTGGAGCGGTCATAAATGTCATCTGAGTGTATGTTAAAATTTTGCTTCTAATGTTGCTTTTTTTTATTTCTTTTTTTTGAAAATTTAGATAAATGCTTGTGTTTATAGTCCACTGGTCTTTTGGGTGACTTATTAATAAGTGGAGTCTTACTTTATGGCTTGAATTTCACTTGTTTCTTAATCAAATCAACCTATTATTGAATGATCCAAATAAAAATGTATATTATCATATTTCTTTTTATCATTCTTGGAAGAGATTGTGTAGCGTACTACCAATATATTGTTCAAAATATATCTTGATTCACTTACAATGCTGCGAAGGGTTTTGGCTTCGCTGGGTTACCATGAAAATGCAATGCCGCTCAATACTTTGGAACCCCCGAGGTGGAGATCGGATGGATGCCTTCCTGGGGTATTAAGAGAGGCAGTGGTTAGCCAAGATGCGGCATGGCCATGGCATGATATCTGGGGGCTCGGGATGCATGATTTTGGTATGGTGGTGGACCGTCAGGATACTTATGGATACTCGAGGATTTCTCTTGATTTGAAGAGGGGCGTGGAGTTTTGATTGCGTTCCCGACTCCCCCATGGCCTGTAGGAGATGGGTCCGCCGTGGCACGATTGTAAGGCAATGATGGTGCCACGCCCGGATAGTCTGGTGTGCAGACATTCGGGGCAATGCTGGTCGGATGAACTGACTACATTATGTGGGGTGGGGATTTTCGAGAGGTCCTATCCTCGAGGAGTTGTCCAGACTGTTAGATATATGTGCCCTAGAAGCCAGAATTGGCTGACACTTGTAATACACTTCTAGGGGCAAAATTGTAATTTTGACTATAATTAATGAAATGGGTTATTTTCTATCACACATGTGTATTTAGTGTCTGTGATACATCCTTTGAGTTAATGGTAATGATAATTCATATTTTCAAGAGTTGAAAATTTAAGACATGAATAATCATTATTAACTCATAAACAGCTCCCGACCATAGGATCATCACGAGGATGGTGATTGATCCGGAAGGTTGGTGTACGATCGCTTCTCTTTAGTAGATGAGTCTTGAGTCTACGGTGTGGAGACACCGGAGCGAGAGTACAGGTACTCGTTAGAGAACGAGGGCACTGAGCGTGACCACCTCGAGTAGTCATTAGGGAAGTCTACCTTCTCGTCAATGACTGACTCGATGCTGCAGTAGTGTGTCTGGTTCTTTGACCTGAGATGCATCGGCAGTTCACCTTGAGGGTGTTATAGTTTGACTACACCATTACTCGGTCTCCTAGCCATATGGAACCCTGAGGTGTATGTTGGCTATAGCATGTTCATTGTAGGAACTGGATTGCATCAAGATGGGATCTATCTACCTCGGTGGTAGAGGAGTAGCCCTATGATGATCATGAGAATCAAGTCCAGAAGCCCATGGCCATGGTAGAGTGAAATAATAGAAAGAGTTTCTATTTAGATTTTCACATTGGACTCGAATCGAATGATTACATCATATGACAGAGACTAGGGTTTGACGAGTTCACCTTAACCCTAATCTGATCGGGGCTCAAGATAGAAGAACTTAATCACATAGGTAGCTGCACCAAGAGGTTCGCATTCAGCTCTGATGGGTTGCCACCATATACTGCTAGGTGTCACTGGTGGATTTTGGGAGCAATTAGAATGATTTAGATGATCGATCATTCTAGCTGTTCGAATCAGAAGAGTTCTGATCCATCGAAAGGAGTTTCGATGATGTCTATGATAGAGATCATGACATATCCCATTACCATACAGAACTGAACCTAACTGGGTCACACAAACAAGGGTTTGAATCTGGTGATCATCAATTGAACTGATCTAGTTCAATTGATCTGAATGAGATTCAATTAGGTTCAAGGAAATCGTGCTAGCACTCGATTGAACCTAACGTTCTTCTTTTACTATCATAAATAAGTTGTCCTGACTGAGCCAAAGGAGTTTGTGCTCAATCAGAGGCCTTCATATGGTCTGACTGGAGGTTGTCCAAGTCAGAATAGGTTGTCTTATTTGTAAGACATTACCTGCCATTTTTGGTCACCTGCCATTTCTTGTTCTTTGACTTTGGTCAAAAGTCTACCTTTGACTGGTCAAACGTTGACCATTCACCCTTTGACTTTTGACCACATGTCATGCACCTATTGGAGAGCTGGTGGGGGCTTGTCCCCCTGCCAGAACCTGGCAAGGAGAAGGGCGCACGCCAAGGGTGGCGTGAGCCCAAGTAGGAGGCGCCTAGGAGTCCTTGTTGGACAAGGACTCCATCTCCCTTTTGGATTCCAATAGAGTTCTTCTAAGAATCCAAGTTTGACTGGTCTTAGGCACCTCTAAGGAGGAATCCAGGGGACTCTATTCCCACCAATCAGATTTAGATCTGATTTCACAAAGGGTTGTGATTGGTTGGGAGGAAGAGGAGTTGGATCAACGCTTAGTCTATAAATAAGAGACCCTGCGCCCAACCCTAAAAAAAAAAAAATCAAAAAAATCAGAAGCAATCTTCCCATGCCCCAAGGCTGCCTCTCTCCTCCTTTCTCCATGCCAAAATACTCTCTTCTCCCCTTGCTCTCCACGTCCAAAAGTGTTTTGGATTTGGTTGGTGCGATTCAGATCAAGAGAAAGGCGATCAAAAGCAAGAAGGCTGCGCTGCTGCAAAGGACGACTGCAGATCTTCAAAAGGAGTTTTGAAGATCCTCCAGATCAGATCCAGATCTGATTTTTGGAGGCGTGATAGAGAAGAAGAGGATCTCCAGATCCAGCCCGAGTGGATACCGGTAGAGGCCAGGCGCTTGCGTGGCTTGATCCAGAACCTTCCGCTGCAAACAGGATCATCAACAGGGTAATAGGATTACCCTATTCAGGTAAATTGAATGTGATTTAATTTATCCTTTTCATTTAATTTTTTTATTAAATAAATAAGAATCAGATCTGAAGCATCCCTGATCTGATACAGATCTAAGAGAAAAAATTGAAATATATCTCTTGATCTGATCAGATCTGAACGAACCTGGTCAGGGAAATCAGGTTTTCCCTTCACAGACTACTCTATACGTTCTTGATCTCTATGGTAGAGCGAAGAGGTGATAGGGGATCAGTCGGACAAGGGTGTGGCCTATCCGAATAGGCAAGTCTCGTGAGCATCGCGGTCGGATTGCTTACAAGTACTTGAGGGTGTCGCATGTGTTCGGTGCAACAGAGTTGTTAGGCAGAGGCATAGAGGGGTACGCTTGGCTTATATGGCTGGACTGCTGCATGCTTAATGGTATATCCGAGGGAAGGACTCAGGAGGGCTGGCCTTAGTGTGTGGTATACTAGGGCACCGCACGGGTGTTTGGGTAAGAAAACATGCACCCCATGATAGTTGGTATCAGAGCCAAAGGTTGGCTAAGTCGAAGGTCGATGTCGTCGTTGTGTTGGCTTCTGTTAAGCGTGGTAGCAGATTGTAGTCATTTAGCTGCAAATATGGGGGTATCCAAAGCTGTGAAGAGATCCAGAGATATTGAAGTCCAGTTGGAAGGAGCTGGATGTCTAATTCTGTTGTGAGTGTCAACGACTCAGAGTGAGGGAGCATGTTGCAGGATAATGTACTCGGTGCTGAATGATTAAGGTTGCTCTTTGGCTACACAAGTGGGCGGGAGCCTGTTGAAGTGAAAGTCTACCAGTTTGGAACTGCTCTTAGGGTGAAGGCATTGGAAAGCCAAGGTACTAGAGACAGATATTTGAGTCAAAGGTGCTTACTCGCCGTGGAGACATGCGATGTCAAGTTGCAGGAGATGAAGTACATGGGTTGTTCAGTGTTGGCCAAGTTGGCTGTGAGTTTAATCTGATCGATCATGTTGTGAGGCACGATAAGCTCAGATGTCTAATGCAGAAGGGTGTCGAGGTACTGGAGTCATAGGAGTGAGATAGGCTAGTGGGGTAGCCTTGCATTGGTACTGCAGACTCGCAGTGAAGACATAGAGGCAGTTAGAATAGGCTAAGGATTACAGAAAACAACATGAGCAATTGGTTCTGCAGAAACAGATTGGTGGAGCTCGGAGTGAAGAATGTTATATTGAGGTACTCGAGCAGAATGGAAAGTGACTTTGATCGGATATCAAGGTCCCGCTTGGTAGTATCTATAGTTTGCATTGGTATGGGATGATGCAGATTTATGGAGGCAACTTGTTCATACTTGGCATTGGTGTAGTGTGGTAGAGTCCAAAGGGCATGGTGTTGCAGAGAAAGGCGAAAATACCATAAGATCGTAGGGTGGGTATGAAGCAAGGCCAGGCATTTGGAGGTGAGTTGCTAGAGGGAACTCATATGGTGGCCGCTCCAAGATCCAGATGGATAGGAGTTAAGCCTTGGAGGTAATCCAAGGAGAGCCATTTGGTATTGCTGGCAAGTGGATCACACTTTGGTGGAAGAAGTGGCCACTCTCAGATGGAAGTCGAGAGTTAAGCCTTGGATGGTTCCGAGGAGTGCCGTGTAGTTGGAAGGTCAGATGATCAAAGATGGATGACAGAAGTAGAAGCTGATGTCAGAAATCAAAATGGTTGGGCTCTGTGAAAGAGTCAGCATGGTGTGGATGATGAATTCTCAGTGGTGGAGAAAGGATCGAGGACATCAAGGTCATGGGGCTCTGGCTCAAGGAACCATGATTGTAGTGGATGCAATGGAAGCTTGATCATGGCGACCATTGGTCCATAAGTGGTTTGGACGTCGACGGAGGCGTCGACAGCTTAATGATTAAGGTTGCTCATGGGCTTGTCTGCAAGCTTATCGCAGAGGGTGCCGACGTGGGCGTGGCACGGTACTGCGAAGGATTTTGGCTTCATTGGGTTGCTATGAAAATGCAATGCCGCTCGATACTTGAAACCCCCAGGGTGAAGTTTGGACAGATGCCTTCTTGGGATATTGAGAGGGGCAATGGTTAGCCAAGGTGTGGCATAGCCATGGCATGATATCTAGGAGCCTGAGATGCGTGATCTTGGCATGACAGTGGACCATCAAAATACTTGTGGATACTCGAGGATTAGTCCTGGTTTGAGGAGGGGCGTGAAGCTTTGGTTGCATTTCCGACTCTTCCATGGTCCGTAGGAGATGGGTCCGTCGTGGCACGATTGCAGGGCAATGGTGGTGCCACGCTCAGATGATCTGGTGTGCAGGCATTCAGAGTAATGTTGATCGGACGAGCTGACCACATTATGCGGAATGAAAATTTTTGAGAGGAATATAAACATAAGAGCAAAATAATTTTATTTTCAATAATATTTTAATAAGATTCTTTATGTCTTTTTCAAATTATCAAAATTTTTAATGTTTGTCCTAATGCATGACATGTTTTTTAGGGTATCACATTTGTTAACCACTTTTTTGAGGAAAGAACACGATTCCTCAAATTAGGCTCTTCTTTTCATTAAAAAAGAATCCATAAAAAACAAAAATCAATAGGTTTGGTAATAATTTTGAACAATTTTCATATTTTGGGCTTCACTTTCTTCTTGTAAATTCTTTTTGATACTTTGGCTTTATGCATTTTATAATCTTTGAAAAGTTAGAGTTAGGGACAAATGCTTGAAGTTAATGAGTTTCTTGCTGAAGTATCTAATCACGTGCTAGTATACATACGTACGTACGTACATATGTACGTACGTATATGTATGTATGTATATATATATATATAGAAGTATTAGATTTATGAGATCACATTTAAAACGCTCGTGGCAAGTTGTCTGCATCGGTGTAGGAAAGCAGGCTGCTCTTATGTTTCTTTGGGCCGGCACAAGTCTGGGCCAATCCCAGGCCGGGCCTAGTTCTTGGACCGAACCGGAGACCACCCTCCACGGCTCGATGAGTTCTAGCCGCGAGCGGAGCACCAGCGCAGTCCGTCCCTTCCCCTCTCCTTCCTCTGGGCGCCATCACCGCCGCCATTCTTCCTCCACGATCTTCGCCGCTCGCCGGCGACCATGAGAGGCTTCCCTGCTCCCAATCTCCGGCCCTCTCCTTCTAAAAAGCAGCCACCTGTAGATGAGCTTCTCCTGAAACGGAGGAATCCAAGCAAACCGGATCCCGTCGGCAGCGCCAACCACCAATCTGCCCCTCTCCGCCGCGCCCCGTCGGGTAAGTCCGGTTCCTCCGTTTCAAAATCCGATACTTTTCATGGTTACGGTGGATCCAAGAGCCTCCCAGCTTCAAAATCGATACTTTCCGCCGAAACCCAACAAAAGACCACGAAATCCCTTGACCCTGTTCGTCTCTCCGCGATTCTCTCGAGAAAAGACTGGTTTTTCATGCTAAATACCGAGTTCAAATCGGTTGTGGCATGTCTGAATCCCCGTTCAGCCATGAGTTTGATTCAAAATCTGGAAAACCCTCTATTTTCGCTCAAATTTTACATCTGGCTTTCTAATTTCAATGAACAATTAGCAAAAGATCAGTCCGTTCGCAAGGTTTTAGCTGAAACTCTTTGTAGGAGAGGCCCAGTAGTACTATCTGTGGACTTATTGAAGGAGATTAAGAGCTTTGGTTGTCGAATTGCAGAGGATATGCTGTGCATTTTGATATCTACTTGGGGCCGATTAGGTCTTGCGAAGTATGTGAATGAAGTCTTTGGGCAGATGTCATTCTTGGGATTTAGGCCGAGCACCCGGGTTTACAACTCGGTGATCGATGCATTGGTAAAAGCTAATTCACTTGATTTGGCTTATTTTAAGTTCCAGCAGATGCCTGCCGATAATTGCACACCGGATCGTTTCACTTACAATAGTCTCATCCATGGAGTATGCAGGCTGGGTATTGTTGAAGAAGCTCTTCGGTTGGTGAGGCAGATGGAGGCTTCAGGATACCCACCTAATGTGTTCACCTACACTATATTGGTGGATGGATTTTGCAATGCAAGGAAGGTGCAGGAGGCCTTTCGGGTTTTAGAGATGATGAAGAAGACAAATGTGGCTCCTAATGAAGCCACTTTCCGGTCATTGGTCCATGGCACATTTCGGTGCTTGGAACCACACAAGGCATATGAAATGTTATGTGGGCATTTAATAGGAGAATCATTTCTACAGGAGCATGCTTGTAGCACCATATTATATTGCCTTTCCAAGTGTAGTATGGCAAGAGAGGCTAGAGAGTTTATGAATAGGGTGGGCCAAAGGGGTTATTTTCCAGATGCTGCAATATTTAATATAGTAATGGCTTGTATTGTGAAGGGTCTGGGATTGAGTGATGCGTGTGAGATGTTGAATCATTACAGAAAAAGAGGTGGCAAACCTGGATTTAGTACATATCTCATGGTTATCAATTGTTTGTTAAAGGAGGGATGGGTTGTGGAGGCAAATCTGTATTTCAAACAGATGGTCTTGGATGGACTTGTATCTAGTGTAGTATCATACAACATGCTGATTGATTGCTTTGTCAAAGCTGAGATGATGGATAAGGCAATGCAGACATTTGAAGAGATGCATCAGAAGGGTTTTCATCCAAACCTTGTTACCTTCAATACTCTTATCAGCGGCCATTCTAGGGTTGGGGATGCAAGTATGGCAAGGGATGTTCTAAAGATGCTTCTGGAGCATGGTTTTAAGCCAGATGTTGTTACATTCAGCTCTATAATTGATGGGCTTTGCCGGGTTCACCAGATGGATGATGCTTTTGATTGTTTCAATGAGATGATAGAATGGGGTGTTTCTCCAAATGCTGTCACATACAATATACTAATCCGTTCACTTTGTGCAGTTGGGGATGTCCGCAGATCAATGAAACTTTTCAAAAGGATGAAAGAAGAGGGTATTGATCCAGATGTCTTTTCTTTTAACCCCCTGATCGTAAGCTTTTGTAAGATGAAAAAGATTGAGAAGGCACAGAACCTTTTTGATGCTATGTTGAGGTTTGGTGTGGCTCCAGACAGTTATACATATAATGCTTTTATCAAATCTTTATGTGATGCAAGGAAAATTGAAGAGGCCAAAGAAACTGTACTCATAATGGAGTTAAATGGCTGCACTCCAAATTCTTATTCATATGGCTCAATTATACATGCCCTTACTTCTTTGGGCAACTTAGAAGAGGCTCAAGAGTTAATTAGCAAATGCGAAAGGAAGGGAATTTATATAAATCCCATTCCTAATCTGAAGATGAAATCTGAAATTACTGACAGTGTTGTCAACAGCTGATTCAAAGATCAAATTATTTCATGGTTGAAACTAATTTTATAGCAAACATAGATTACAGCTTCTTTATTAAAGGTTGTTTTACCAATGACATATCAGTTATGCCATCAAATCATCTCAACCCTACTAAAGGGTGACAGGGTGAAGCAGGGGTTCCATTCAACAATCTCAACCCACTGTGATTGGGCTTCTGGATAATTACTTTGGGGTATTCATGCATGATATGTTGCCATGTTAATTTTGCATGATATGCCTGCACCGCCACAATATGACCGGTATTTGTCTATGAAATGAAGCCAATGTTTCTAACCGCAGCCTCATCTTCTATCATGCAGGTAAGTTGCTGCTGCAAACAGTGATTATTTATCTTCTTAACATTTTCCCTCACCTTGCTGTGTTCCTTAATGATAATAACCATGGGACTAATTGGATGCTGTTCTTATCATCTGTTTTTCTATGTAAAAGAGGAGAACTAGGATCCAGGTTAAGCCTCTGAAAAGACATGGACGAAAAAGGATGTGGATGGGAATGGTGAAAATTGATTCATTGCTCTCACTTTGAGGGGGAATATGACCTTAACCATAAATGCCAATGCATTCACAATTTTGTCTATGAACAGCTAGGGTAAGTCTTATTGTTTATGCTTGAAGAAATAAACTTCTGTATATCTATCTATATCTACATATATATATAAAGGGATGCATAAGTGAAACCATTTTCAATTTTTCACTTTTCTGTTTGCTTCTGTATGACCAATGATGAGAAAATAAGTTTGTACAGTCTAAACTCTTTTTTCCCACTACAATCTGGAAAACATTTGCATATCCTTTTGAACTAATCTCAACATATCCTTTTGGTAATTCTCTCTCTTTGTTATCATTTGATTATCTTCTTTTTTGAAAATGTGGGTATTAGAGGAAAGAGAGACAAACTAAAGTCACTTGATTGTTGTTGACCATGGTACCACCAGCCGATGAATAAACCTTTTGAATTAATGGAGTATTCCTTTGCCTTATTGCTAAACTATTCTATGCATAACGCAAACACCCAGCATGACTGGATGTTGGCATATTAAACCAAGTTTCTCACTTCAGAAGCAGCTCGAGCCGTCTCTTCAAAATAAACACCTTTAATATATATACCCTGCATTTACTCTCTAATAAATAACTGAGGAAAAAAAATACATGAAGTAAAATGGGAAGTATGTCTGTTGAGTCTGCTCAAAACAACTAATGGATGAAATCACTGTCATCTATCAAATTCTTCTTCATCTAGAGTAGACCATGTGCATTCCACATGCCCAGCACTAGTAAGAACAACATGGAGCTTTTAGTGCAGGCATTTGATTCTGTATCAACAGAACCACGCAAGAATGGTCAGCATGCATGTTTAGTGGCAATCAGATGTACAACAATATTTGGATAGGACTGTGACATTTATCTCAAGTTTCGGAGTGCCCAGGAATTCTGGTTAATTGGATCTTGATTTCACCAAAGCTCTCTGCTATTTGTGATAGAAAAACGCATTATATCTTGTGGGACATAATTTTTTTGTTTAAAAATGAGAATGTTTGGTTGATTAATGTAGTATGAGGTGAAAACAGAAGTTTCTCTATAGATGATCGGGAGCATAGTGGTGTGTTTCTTATTCGTATATGGCTGCCTCATGATAAGAATCCTTAGGTGCAATTGAAAATGATTTAATGGTTTTCTAGGTAACATGTTGAGTAACAAAGCCCATAAATTTCTAGAGATAAAATTGAAAATATTTTAATATTGTAAAAAAATCTTTTGTTCGTCTCATAAAACATAATGTCGATGGGCTTTTGTGAATTCCGGAATCCAATCTGAGATCCAGTATAAGGTATCCTCATGATATAACATTTAGCTGATTTTGAATTGTAAATTTTTATATGATATAGTAATTTGAGAATCTTAGGTCCATATTATTGCTAACAACATCAGTTTTTCTTTTCAAGAGGACGAAGTAATGACCAAGTGAAATTGCCCCCATCAAACATCAAATATAACAAGTGGCTGATTTATCCTATGAAGAAGCGTCAACCAACTTAGATAATGATGCTCTTTGTCCTAACACACATGCACATACGTATGCACGCATGCCATCGCTGTTAATCTAAGCAGCGAATGTTTGGAAAGTCATGGGAGGCTTGATATCAAAATGACAGTTGGGACATAAACTGCTCGATATTCTTTTGTGGAGCCCTTTTTTTCAACCGTGCTTAATAGCTTTTTTTTTTTTTTTTTTTTATGGATATGTTTGTGTTGCTGTTGCAATTCAACAGTGGCCTGAATACTTTCTTTATTTGATTATTCTAGTCGCCATTCTCGCAACGTGCTTCTCATAGTCCTGACTACTGGTTTCCGATGTGCAGATTGGTCAGAGTTGGAAAAATTGCTGATCTACCAAAAAGCAGTCCACAGCAAAGTTTGTCCGCTTTGAATTTTTCTCTCCTTTATGCCGACAGTGCAACATTTTTTTTTTTTTTTTTTTTTTTTTTTTTTTTTTTGTGGGGTTTGGGGGGTGTTGACGATAAACCCTGTGACTCATTCTTTTATTGAAGATTGATGTAGAACTCTGTCAAGGAAAAAAAAATTGTTGATCTAGCAATCACATTTGACAATTCTGATTTGAGGGGAAAAAAAAAAGCTCTGAACTCTCTACTTGATACCAAGTTAACCCAACTTAGATGTGGACCCAACTTTAGCATGACCCGATCTGAATTGGCAAATTAGTTAGATTGGCTCGGACGAGGAACAAGCTTAGCTCGAAAAGTAGTTGAATTGTGCAAAAGGAACCTTGTAAATTTGCATTTAGCTATGGAATGACTCATAAAACAAGCCCAAGCATGTGGCCGAGGTTGTCCCGGGAAACCATCGATCATGATGAGTTAGAAGAAAAATTTTTTCTACACCGTTCATGATAATTGGCTCTCGTATGAGGATTAAAGTAGACAAAAATGTTTGGACATTACATTTCAGTCTCGTATGAAAGTCAATCATCGTGAACGATGTTCGTGAAGCTACACTGTTTGTAATATAAAAAATATTTTTCGAACCAAAAATATCACTCAACTTAGGTCGCTCCTAGCCCTAGCCAAGTTTGGCATAGATTGTAAAATCAACATCTTCAACCATATTCGAACCAGATAATCCAGCGGATCTAGTCATGGTCTAATTGTTATAGGACTGGACCCAATTTGGAACCTAATTGTTATAGGACTGGACCCAATTTGGAACCTAAGAATGTAATCATGATCCAAATTTTATGATGTCTGCCCTAACTTTTCTGCCAGAATGGACCCGGCTTAAACCATGCTTGGTGCCGCAGCAACGAATCCAAACCCGGTTCATTATTTCCGTTACCACCCCTGATGGTAATATGTATGACACCACCGATTTTTGTGAATTCTTTTATGATAGGGGTATTAATGGAAAATAGACGGTACGTCCTCTCCGCGCATGCTTATCTTTACCGTCCGGCCTCCCCTTTCCTGAAGGCTTCTTATAATTTTACGGTCGTCTTCTTCTTCTCCTACCCATCTCCAGTGCGACCACCGAACCCTAACCCTAGAGTTTTCTATCCCATGGCGTGGGCGACGCGGTTCCTCGCGGCGGTGGCGTTCCTGGTGGTCGGAGTGGTCTTCGCGCCGGACCTCTTTGGGTCGGGGCCGGCCTCCCCCACCGCCGCCGTCTCCGTCGCCAAGATCGCCCATCTCCTCTGCTTCGCTACCTGCTGGGGCGCTGCCCTCTGGGTCACCTTCATCGGCGGCATCATCATGTTCAAGTATGCCTCCCGGTCCTCAAAATATCCATCTTTTTTTATTGCTTTTGAGGAAATTTTGAGAAAATTTGGAAAAATTTTGACAGAGCTTCATTTTTTTATTTTATTTGGATTTATGAAGTAATATGATGGAATTTGGTGAAGAGTTAGTTAAAATTCCTCCTTTTTGGATAATTTAGTTTTTGTTTTATTTGAATTTTGATTAATTTTGGGGGAAAAAAATTGAAGGTATTTGCCAAGGCACCAGTTTGGGAATCTACAGAGCAAGATGTTTCCGGCGTACTTCATGCTGATATCGGTGTGTGCGGCGATCTCGGTGATGGCATTCGCCTACCTCCACCCATGGAAGTCGGCATCGTCCCTTGAGAGATACCAGCTTGGGTTCCTTCTCTCTGCCCTTGTCTTCAATCTCTCCAACCTCCTTGTGTTCACCCCCATGACCATCGAGGTAATCCACTATTTTGATCCTCACTCCCTCTATATGTACAGAATAGGTTTGTTTTTGATGTAAACGATTGGGTTTCAATAGCTCATTAATTTGGTGGTTGGGGTCGGTATGATGATGAAGAATCAGTGATTGAAGTAGGTTGAAAACTTGGTGCAATTTATTCCATTGTCTCTTTCTGAGCAATAATGTTTTGGCTTTATGAGTTGCAAAGTAAATTATATTCTCAAGGCAAAGCTGAGTCCAGCCTTCTTTGCGTCCCGGATAAATTTAAAATAGAAGTCTCTTTTTCAACTTTATTCCACCGAACAACTTTTCATGCAACCCAATAAAGCCATCATTACTTTTGGGATCTCAGAAGAACTGGAAAGTACATTTTTGGTATTCATTTGGCTTTCACCAGGTTAAAACTATTTGGTAGAGTCGTTAAGTGCAGGCAACAAACACTTGTGTGCGGTGGGGGGTGGTGCAAATACTTTTATCGAGGAGTAAGTAGTTTTCTGGATGAAGTTATTCACACATCCTGGTCAAAATTATCCGGGAACCAAACAGGGAGAATTGTCATAGATCATAGTTATGCAAGGAGATGGAGAAACATTATTTTCATATATTCCTTTTCTAGTTAATGATTTGTGCAACTCTGACAGCAGTTGGAAGGGTTATATGTAGTGTGTGTGTAACTAAAGGATGGTGATAGTTTAAAATGGTTTTCAACTTATCAACAGTGATAGTTATATCCTCCACACCAAAAGAAGATAAACGACAGAAATACATCTTATTTGATTTGATGAATTGAATGAAAAATGCAACAACTGGCAGAAGGAAGGATTTTAGGACAAAACTTGTTGCCTTTGGCTGCTTAATGCTAAGATCTTGATATTTCATAAGCCGATACTTTTATTTTCATGATTTTTATCATTTATGATTCATTTCCAATGTAAAAGCTACTTTTCTGTCATATTTGATTGTTTGCTATATTCAAAAGCACAAGTTAGGGCTTGTGTTTGTGAAGTTTTCCCTTGGGTGGGTGATCAATTAATCTTCAGTTTTTATTATTTTCTAGAATAGTTGTGGAAGATAAAAGATAAAAATATCGGCATTTCTTTTGAGAGTCCTTGAAAAGTGGTGCTTTGTTTACCAAGTCTTTCAAAACAAAAAGACAAGCCCAATTGAAGATCTCAATGGATGTGGTCTTCATTTGTTTAATCCAATTCCCAGTCAGATAGATTTTTTGCTTCTTTTTTAAATTAATTTTTGTAAATGTGGACAGCACATTCCTGTAAATTGGTTTGCCAGAAAACATGAAAGATTAAGTTTACTCAGGCTTCTATTTGGGGAATTTTCGTAATTAATGATATTTTTTTGTGATTTCTCACTAATACTACATTGAATTTAGTTGGAAGGGCTTAAACATCATTCAATTTGTCTATTATAAGTTTGATCACTTTAGCAAATGTTGTTGTGGTGACTTTGCTGAAAAAAGGATCAACAGATGTTTAAACTCTAATTATAAGTTACTGATGGCATCAGCTAATCTTATAATGTAACAAGCATGACTAAGTTTCAAGGTAGCATTTCAGATCTGATTTTGTATCTCCCTTTTTTTATTTTTGAGAACACATATATCTTTATTCATTTATTTATTTACCCTGCGTAGATGATGAAGAAGAGGCACAAGGTTGAGAGAGAGCTCAGCATTGGTGAGGAAGTGGGATGGTCAAAGAACAGGGAAGTAGCAAAGTCTAACCCAAAACTTGCAGGCATGAACAAGAAATTTGGAATGATCCATGGCTTATCTTCGCTTGCCAACATCATGGCATTTGGCAGCCTTGCAATGCATTCATGGTACTTAGCAGGTAAAATGCAGCTTTAAGTGCGTTGGACATTCTTGGGTTTTGTAAAAAACTTCGCTTGGCCGTTGGCTTCACCATGATCAGATGGCTATGCACCCCCCTCTGTTGAACTTGGTGCTCGACCATGTTCAGGAAACATACAGTTGTCTTCTCCATCATAATTGTTTGAAAACTCATCATGGTCGGATATGTTTTACCGTCCCTTTCGTTTGCATAGAATGGATACGCCCTTTTATCAGACATCAGTTTCTTGAATCATTGTTGGAATACAATCATTCAGCATGGATGAGTTTGTCATTCCTGAGACAATGCATAATAAAAGTTTTTATCAGATCAGGGACATAATCCAACATGTTTTGTTCAAATTTCGCATTGTGGTATCGTTGCCAAGATTGGCAGATGGACTCAAGATTAGTCTTAGTTACTGGTTTAAAATGGTTTGTTGCGGCCACACTCTGATGATCACTTGTGGTATATCATCAGAGGGCAAAGTGGTCATCGGGTCTCGGTAATGCATAGATTCCTTCCATTCCCGTGTTTAATTACTGGTAGGCGACTTTCATTTTCTTGAGGTGATTTACGATGAAGATAAACACATCAAACCTATTGCCGTCCTTACTCTTATTCGTTCAATTCTTACCGCATGATAGATTATTCATCCAATCCTTGCTCATGGTTGACGGGAGTTTGCCCAAACAGTGATTGTGTCACCTGAATGTGTTTTCCCACAACTTGGAACATAAGACTGCACCTTCTTGCGACCTCTAGCACGCACCCAAAGCGGGAATCATGCCACTAGACCAAACGCCGTTTGGTGGTGGTCCAGCCTTCTGGGTGTCCGACATCTTCCATCCTAAATATGTTCAAATAATGATTTGCACGTTCGTTAATGACATGACATACGGTATTGCATTTAAATAATAGCAAGGTTTAGAGGCATATACCTCTAACCGTGGAAAACAGTCTATATATCATCTAGTCCAAGTTTGCCTTCTCTTTTGCACGTTTCCCAAGTCCCCATCCTCATTTCGATCCAAGATTACTTTTTTCCATGCATAGGTTTCTAATATTTTGCCCTAGCTGCTCAAGATTCGTTTCTTTATCCAATTGAAGCCTTCAGCCACTAAGCTAACGTGTAAGTTAAGAACTAAAACAAAATTTTGATACTCCATCGATTCCTCCATTTCGAGCGTACCATGCTCTCTCTCTCTCTCTCTCTCTCTCTCTCTCTCTCTCTCTCACTCTCTCACGTCCACATGCATAGATACCTCCCTCTCCCTCTCTCTCTCTCTCTCTCTCACTCTCTCACTCTCTCACGTCCACATGCATAGATACCTCCCTCTCCCTCTCTCTCTCTCTCTCTCACACACACACACACACACGTGCACATGCATAGATATCTGTTGCCCATTGCCCAAGTTCCATTGGCCTCTGTCTCCAAGGTATCACTGGTTTCCCACTTAGGGATAGCAATGAATAGAATTTAGATAAAATATTATATCATTTATTCTTAAATCTAAACTTATATCCTTAAATTTTATTTAATATCCGATCGGATAAGAAAAGAGATATCCATCTCCATATTCAATAGATTTGGGGATATCCATGAATAATCCATTTTTTCATATCTAATTCATATCTATCCCATACCTAAAAAAATAAACAATCAAAATAATTTTTAAATAAAAAAATATTATTTTTAAATAAAATAAGACTATCTTATTAGGACTTGTTTAAAAAGATAAAAAATTTAAAATTATAGTATTTTTAAGATATAAAAATATTGAATATTTTATTCTATAATAAAAAATATTAAGTAAAAAAAAAAGCTTGAGATACTAAAAGATAACGAGAATGAAAAAAAAAATAAATATAATTTAATAATTATTAAAACTAATATAATTATTATATTAATTATAAATTAAATATTTATATATAGAGATAAATTATATATATATAAAGAAAGAGAGAGAGAGATCATCTTTATATATATATTTGGCTATGGGTTTGGATATTATCTATATCCATAGGTTTGGATCGGAGTCGGGTAGAAAACAACACTATCCATATCGGTGCTATAATTTTTTGATTTTTTTTTTTTAAATCCAATCAAATCCTATTTTTTAGGTAGTGTAATGTTGCTTTATAATAGTATAACGCAGTATTATTTTATCATAGTATAGTATTATTTTATCATAGTACAGTATTACTTTATTATAGTACAGTATTATTTTATCAATGTTGCCCTATAATAGTGTAATGCAGTATTGTTTTATCATAGTGCAGTATTGTTTTATAATAGTACAGTATTGCTTTATAATTGTAAGGATAATTTGATCATTTCACTCAAAATAAAGAGTTACTTTTAATTTATGTTTCAAAAAGGATACCTACATTTATCTGAAACTCAAGTGGAGAGCTACTTTTAATTTTAAATTAGAAGCGGAAAGTTTTCAAAAATTTGCTATAGAAAAAACATACAAGCGCAACATTATATGATAACAAAGCTTTAAAAAAAAAAAATCATACATCTTAAAAGACATCATGAGTAGTAGTAGAGATGGTAAGAGCATACAAAGAGGGCCGGGCTGGGATGAAAGATGTTGGCAACCTTAGAAAAAAGGCAAGATAGGAGGCAATGGAGGAGAAAAAAGAGATAGTGGTGGTGCTAAGGGCGATAGTGCTGGTAGGGGATAGTGCTGATAGGGGTGCCGAGAGGTGCGATCAGGATCTGCATTTATTGAGAGAGAATGAGAGCAGAGGTGAGGCGACATCGATGGGCACAAAAAAAGTATGAGAAAAAAAAGAGGAAATAGGAATATAATCAATCATAATCAGCACTTATCGAGAAAGAAGAAGAACAGTGGTGAAATGACACCGAATCATTGACGTGAAGAAAACATGAGAACAAAAAAAATTAAAATATAATATTATTTTATAAAATAATAAAAATATAATATATAATAAATAAAATATGATAAAATAAAATATTAAAAAATTAAAAAATTAAAAATATTTATTATAAATATTTATTATTAAAAATTTTAATAATTATATATTGTAATTATCCGTCCCGCGCGTGGGTTTTCCATAAGTTCTAATGGGATCACTGGGAATAAGCTATGCCCGAAAGGATTTAATCAGTTTTATCATCTTGCCATCACGGGCTAGCCTCTTTCGGCCCCCTTCTCTCCCGCATTCATCCAGGGTACGCCGCGGCCCACCGCTGAGAGCCACCGCTGCCTCCCTACCTCCAATCGCTTTCTCCGGCCGGCGTCCCACCTCCGATCACAGCCTCCGGCCGCTGTCTCCACCCTAGGTAAGCCCTCTCTCTATCTCCCCCCCGGGGGCTTGTTCGCGAGGCGCTAACTACTATCGGTCCCTGATCCACCTTTCCCTTTCCTTCTCGTATCTTGGCACCGCCCCTTCACCACCAACACCACCACCCGGCTGTCCTTCAACAATAATACCATCACTGCCAGCAGCGTTTGTTACAATTCTTGATGGAATTTCTTTAAGTATTATCGATGGGATGTAAAGTTATGTTTACGGTATGATCGACGTAATGCCCACTGTGTTGTCTATGAGTTCAAGAGTTCTTGATGTTCACTTTGTGTGGGAGTTCCGATGTGATATGGACTCGTTTCCGTAAATATAGTTGCTAATTTTCTGATCTGGCAAGAAGATGCTGATATTCGTATCTGCTGACATCGAACCTTGTTTCTCCGAATCTTCTACAATAATCCGCTGATGTCGAAATTTGACGACAACATGTATGACATCAGGCACGGAGATAGCAACAAAATTAATATAATTCATAGATGATGATATAAAAATCCTGAATGTTGAGGATAGAGATTATATACATTGGAAGGTTTTGGAAAACAAGCAGGTTTTTAGGAAACAAGCATGAATAGTGATAGGCTACTTGCATTATATTTCATGATGTTCTAAGTTTGCATAAAAAATAATTAGAGCTAATGCATGTTCAGAAATACCTTTTTGGTCTATCTAGCAGTGAGAGCATTATGAAGCCATATATGTTGGTTGCAAAATGTTGGACAAGATCTTTTAGCTGTGCTCAAATCAAAGGATAAGCTTAGAATATTGCTTGTGCATGTATGCACAATAGGGTTATCTACTGAAACAAGAGCATTATGGTGAGCCAACTTTATGGCATCTTTCTTATCCCCTTTAAAAACCTAACTGCTTAATTTCATTAATTTTGAAAGCTCAAGGGAAATCTCCTCATTTCTGAAATTGGGATTTCAATTCCCTAATCTCTGGTCATGGCAGTGGCACTGTTTGATTTCCCTCCCTATCTCCCTTCTTTTTGCCTCACAGCCCTTCCTTTTTTCTAACCTTCATCCACTTACTTAGAATGCGATTCTTTATAATGATCTCTAAACTCTACTGAAGTTCAATGGGAGCCACTGATGGTTTTGTGATCCGGAAATCCATTTCATGGGGTCTGGCTATCAGTGGAGAAGATCAGCTGATTCATTAAGAAATCAGCTGCTTTTTCTTATAATTAGATTGACTCTTAATGTAGTTACTGGCTTACATAGTTGGATCTGTTGTTAGAGAGTATTGATTAGAGCGACAAGAAAATCTAGATTTGCAGGTGATCAGTTATTTGCCTTATGGAGCTTTTATTTTTAAATTCAAAGAATCAGAACTGTGGCTTTAGGTTTTGTCTTCTAAAGTTAACTGTACAGGCCAACTGAATTTCTCCAGAAGAGGCTATAGACGTGTAAAATATTGTGTAGATTATAACAAAAAGGAACTTTTTGTTGAAATTTTTGGATTTATGTTTTTTAGCTGATACAACATTGTTGCATTCTCGTTGCTGAAATATTTTTATTTATTTTCTATAAGATTTAAGGTTCTATATGTTGTCTGGTATGCAAAAGTGTTGAAATATTTATTAATTTTGCTTTTTGTTCCGAGTTCTGATGCCCCAAGTGTTCCTTGGATGCATTTTGGTTTTGTTGATATTTTTATCTCAGTGAAGATTCTCTGCAGTTATTGTTGCCATCAGAGTTAAGGCAATAACAAACTTTGCCACTTATTCAAATACGGGAGTAGCTGGCCTGATAAAATACAGAAATGGCTCAATCCAGCAGTCATGTGAGTACAGAGGTTATTGGTCTTCCTTCTTTTGATAAGAAAGAAAAATCATTTGCCATCATAGTTAGCTAATGATGTAAATTATCTCTCATGCTGATTTTTTCATATGTACAGGCTGTTGGAGTTGATAACACATTTAGAAGGAAATGGAACCGAGAAGAATATTTGGAGAGAGCTCGAGAACGAGAAAAGGAAGAGAAGGTGCACTCAGATATTGCCAAAAATTTTATTGTTGAATTATTTTGCATGATTGTTTACTTATTTATTATTGTATTGTGATTAGGATGAGGAGAGCCACTTTAAATCCAAAGGTAAATCAGAGATTCGGGATGATCTTCTTCTTCTTCCTTCTTTCTCTGTATGATCTGATAATGTTTCTATGCTGTTATGACTGTGCAGCCAAAGCTCCTCCTGTTCAACGGAAACCCTTGAAGCACCGGGATTTTGAAGTTGACCTTGAATCTCGTCTGGGGAAAACTCAGGTCAGGCACAATAGCTTTTAATAGTATAATAGGTTTTGAGACATTGGTCCCAATTGATGCATTTTATTTTTGTTGAAGTAGTGCTTGTTAGATGAACTATGCCAACTACCTTTTCCATCCCCTACACTGTACAATAAGATGCTCACACCTCTCATTTATTGTATGGGATAATGGTGTCGCTGCTATAATGTTTTTAAGCGATGTTGATATGTTGCCCATTCATCACTACTTAATTATTTTTATTGTCTTTGACACTTCCCATAACTATAATTGCAACCATCAAGCATTATCCCTCAAAATTGATCAGATTTAAAAATCTGTTGGAAATCATTTTTGGTAAGGGTTGCATCCATGGTAAACTTTTTCAAGTGCTTTCTCATGATTATCATCCATTGTGCCATTGTCATTAGACTCTTACACAGATAAATCCAAGACGCTCATCTTACTACATCCTTAGATTTTCACAGCACATGCTCATTATCATCTTAATTGGTTCTCAACAACTCTACCCTGGATGAATGCAGTTTATCGACTTCATTTGTTGTGGTTATTCTTCATGATGGTTTGGTTCTTCATTGTTCCATATTCCAATTCAATTCGTACACAAAGATGCATATCCAAACAAAACCTCGTACTGGTTGTCATCCATTTTAGATTTGAATGGCTATTAGATAGTCCATTAGGATTTATACCTATCTTGCTTCTCTTTATATCATCCCCGTGGCCTGGATCTAGTCCTGATCATGGGATATCATTGGTAGAGTGGAGGAGATGGTGGGGAGCTCATGGTCATTGATGTGTCAATAAAGATCCTCATCCGAACTCTGCTGGCATTGACAACAGTTTTGTGGGCAAAATGCATTGAGAGGAAGCCTTGAAGAGCCTCAAGACAGACTTTCACTCGCGAAACTAGGAGACTCTCCTGTTAAATCTAGGGACTTTGTAGCAGATGAAAGATCATATTACAAAAAATGTATAATAATGCATCATAAATACCAGTGTGTTGATTTGAATTCTATTATAAAGCTAGCAGAATATCTTTCCAAGTATATATGATCTGATGTGTTCATCCTCACCCCCTCCTCTTTCCTTTTCTTTTTATCTGGTGGCCATTGGAGTGGTGAGGGCCAGTGGTTGGGTTATCTGTTGTGTAGTCTGCAGTATCAATAAGCTTGTAAGGGTTATGATATGCATCCCTGAATACTCCTATGTATGTACGCCTGCATCTTATGTGAATGTATTCATTTGTATCCTGTGTCCATGACTAACCTTATATTTTGCACTGGCATATGGTTTCACATTGGAGAAAACAGAACGTTGGTTGTAATAACACAGTGAATCTCGTTTGCTATATTTTTATAGTAAATATAATGTTTAAGTGATGATAACATGTTTTGTCAATATAAATATATGATCGTCGTGTGTACAAGTAATTTACTTGGTTGTTGAATCTTATTTGGTATATAAATTATGAAACTATTTCTTGCAACCATGATAGATCTTAATGATTCTAGATATTTAAATAACAGTTGTCAACCCAAAATATGATTATTTATTGCTCATTAGAAGCATTCTGATTTTTTTTTTTTTTTTTTAATTTCCTGTTACAGGTTGTTACTCCAATTGCACCATTAAGCCAGCAGGTATGTTTGATTTACATCCTAGTTAAAGAAATGTTTTATTTTTGTCTCTATGTCATAATGTACATGGTATGACTGTGTTTTTGTTTCATTCCTCAAGAAATCCATACAATATTCCCCTTTGTCTTCTTATGCTTGTACAAATTAAAGCTTTTATGTATCCTTAAATGTAGTAAACCTGCGTAACTAGCCTTTTCTCATGTAATTTGTATCAGCTTTACTTATTGCAGAAAATCTGAGTACTTTCCCTACTTAAAAAATTTCTTACAATTTTTATCTTGGAAGAGTGAATTATAATGGGCATTTTCATGACGCTCTTAACAATAAACTGGAGCTGATAACATTGGGAAGCAACATTGGGTTAGTGTAGGCTTGACAGAAGTCTCAACTTTCGACCAGCCCGACAAGTCTTCTCTTTTCTGTATAAATTTCATTCTTGTCCACTTATAATGAATTTTTATCTGATAATATAGTGAATAAATTTGTAGCAAAACAATTTGATTTAGCATTCTTAAAGGTTTGACCAGCCAGTATGATTTGCTCTATCTTATATATTTCATTGGAAAGTGATCGGGCTTTTAGCCTAAACTTTGTAAAAAATATATATATTTCATTGTTGTCGACTCAACTATTGAGTATGTAGTTTCTTTATACCCTAATAATTTGGATCACACCTTAATATCTCTTGGCTTCTCTATGCCATAGTTTTAGTTTTGTAATCAACATTTGAAAAACTGGGGCATGGCAATGAGAAAGTTCATCATACTTATTGTAAGATGACAATCTTCAAGGTATTGGTAGGCATTATTAATGTTTGGGATTAAGTGGTATTGTTGCACTAATAAAGTGCTATTGCATTGGTTAGGCTTAGAAGTTGCAACCGTAGATAGTACCAAATACTTCTTTCGAGGACTGGTTTGTGTTTTGAAGAAAACCTTGTAATACCTATTTCTAGAGTACATTCAGAGGGTACTTAGAGATGGAATCTACTACTTTTAAAAGGAGAGGAATCCCTTCTTTCTAACCTTTACAT
This sequence comes from Cocos nucifera, assembly GCA_006176705.1. Taxonomy (NCBI): domain Eukaryota; kingdom Viridiplantae; phylum Streptophyta; class Magnoliopsida; order Arecales; family Arecaceae; genus Cocos; species Cocos nucifera. Next base: position 205,388 of record QRFJ01000087.1, on the reverse strand, counting down.
TAAATCCACAGAAAAAGGAGTCTCAAACCCTTGGATTTGTACCTAGCAACCTTGCCATTGCTCATCCAACGTCCTGACTCCCTTTGACCTCCTCCTCATGATTGGTGCTGGAGCGATGGATGGCGGATTGAAATTATAGCTGTGAGATGGGGATGATGGAGGAGGGGGGCAGCTTGATTAGAGAGGAGAGCAATGCAAGAAAGGTGGTTGGATGATCATGTAAGAGTGGAAGTCAGGATGGAGGAGGGTGATGAATAAGGTAGGAGACAATAAGAGAAGAGGAAGAAGAGATGGGATGGGTGAGATTGTGGTGGATGATGCAATAAAGCTGCACAGGGAGTGGATGGGAGAAGTGCAGAGTGGTATAGTTAGAAAGGTATAAGGGGTGCATGAGGAAGAAATACATAGGATGGGCTGTCAAGCAAAGGAAATGGGGTGAGCATAGCTAGGGGAATGCGGCACATGATCTAGGAGGTATTGGAGGCATTATTGATATTTCTTAACTTCATTCACCGTCATTTAAAAATGCAGGCACAATCAGAATCAGATCCAAATCATGTAGCTGGCAGTATGGTCAGTATAACTGATAGACTTGTCACAGAAGAAAGAGTCTCCTGACTAATTTTATTTGTTTTGTACCTTTAATTTAAGTCCTCTTTATGTTGGCAGCTATGGATAAAGTGAGGGTACCTTATTGGGATGGTATGCATATGTGTGTATTGATTTGTCTTTGCTTGTCGGTGTGGGTGCATACATGGATGTCAATAATAAACACTGGAGTCTGGAGACAACCACAATGACAAGAGGAGCTCACATTTATTTGAAGGGGTGGGAAAGGGAAAGACAATTAGGACTTATTTGGTTTGTGGCCAGAATCGGAATGGAAATTAGAATGTCTATATCCCCCAACTAGGGGTGCAATCGAGCCGAGTCGAGTCAAGTAACTAAAAGCTTGAGCTCGACTCAACTCAACTCAACTCAAAATACTCGGGCTCGAAATTCGGCTCGAGCTCGGCCAAGTCTTAACATTTCAAGCTCGAACTCGGCTCGATAAAAAATAGGCAAGACTCGAGATCGACTCGACTCGAATATGAATCGAGTTATACTCGAGCTCGAGATCGAGTCTTATCTTATTAATAATATATATATTAATATATATTATAAGTAAAATTAATATTATTAAAAATATATATATACTCGAGTAGGCTCGTGAGCTTTCGAATCGAGTATCCTGCTATTCGAACTTGACTCGAAAAGCTACTCGAGCTTGACTCGCATACTCAAGTTCGACTCGAACTCGATAATAACCGAGTCGAGTCGAGCTTGAGTAGCTCGCGAGCAGCTTAACTTGTTTGTAGCCCTACCCCTAACTCATTTGGTTGATGACCAGAATCAGAATAGGACTTGAATATTAGAGAAGATTAGGGATTGGATTTTGGGGGATCAGAGCATTCCCATTCCTCTCTTAATGGGAATGGGACTTTCCTTAACCAAACTGCTAAAATGGGAGTCACTCATTCCCATTCCCATTATAGAGTCCAACTACCCCCAAGCGACTTTGGATTAAAGTTATGATAAATGAGGTTTGGAGTGTGATCTTTTGAAGGAAGAATGGTGATGGGAGATTCATATGGTAGATATGAGAATGTTGGGCTACATGATGATGATGGGAGATTCATATAGTAGATATGAGAAGTTTGGGCTACATCTTGATATGCTATGACACCAAATTGCTTTAATATTTAGTGGTAATGATGCTAGTAGGAGCAGGTGATGCTGATTTTTTAAAGTTTAACCTTTTTGATGATCATCGAACCAAGTAGGACTTTTGACCATCTCAAGGGCTAATCATGCATTGGGTTGGAAGTGGGTTCGGGTCGCCTGAGGCCCATCAGGCCAGGCCGGCTTCGGGTCGGGTTTTGGGCTCGGCCTGAAATCATTCAGGTCAGGCTTGGGCCAAAAAATAGGGCCTGTTTTACTTTTGGGCCGGGCTCGGGCCTACTTTTGGCTTGGCCTAGGCCCGGGCCTGAACTAAGCCCGATTAAAAAGCAAACACTCCCTCCCTCCCCTGGGCCCTTGCCAACCCCCCCCTCCTGGCCCCGGCATGAATCCCCCCCCCTCCACCCTACTCTGGCCCCGATGCGAACCCCCTGGCCCCGGCCCTCGTGAACGCCCCCTCCACCCTCCCCTAGGCCCCCGCGGAACCCCCCCCCCGCGCCCACTCTCCTTCGGCCCTGGTGCGAAACCCTCCTCCCTCAACCTTGCCGCAGAACCCCCTCCCCCTCTCGGCCCTCTGCTGGCCCTGGCTCCTGCGTTCGCACTACACCCCCACAGCTCGTTGCACCCCCATGGCCCTCGCCCATCGCTCTTTCATGGCCCTCCACGGCCTCGCGCAGCTCCCCTGGCACCCTTCCACAGCTTCGCCCGTTGCTCCTCCACGCCCTTGCGGTGAGAAGGGGAGGTCCAAGCCGCCACCATCCAGGCCTCCTTCCCCGTCGGCGAGAAGGGCTGGCCCAATCGGGTTCGGGCTGGGCTCGGACTTGAGTTTTTTAGAAAATTTCGAGCCTAAGCCCAGTCTAAAGCTTGAAAAAAACATTCTGGCCGGGCTTAGGTGGGGGTAAAACCCAACCCGGCCCAGCCCACTTCCAGCCCTATTCATGCAAGAAGATAGTGGGAAATAATCTTGAGAAAGTGAAGCAGGTAGCTGGATCTCTGAAGCTGGTTGGTAGTCTTGGAAGGGAAATAACAAATCAGAAACGTAGGATGCAGCAATAGATTGCATGGACTGTGTAGTCCGTTGGGGGGAGTTCATGATGCAGTGCATATCTGGTTGGTGTTTGCAACTTGCAAGTGATATTAATCACAAGTGCAACAAACAATTTCACTAGCAAGCAAGAAACAAAATAGCTATTCCTGAATACTAATGGATAAGATCAGGGATCATCAAAGCAGAAACATGCTCGTATGCGTGAAGCATGGTTGACCTGCCCCAGGTTAATGATTGTGATCTTGACAGAATCATGCCATCAAGGCCTTCTTGGCATCAAACAAAAGGCATAGATTTCAGAAAAAAGCACAAAGAAGCTAACAATTCTCATTTGTTAGCTAAATTTTGAGTACTGGAGCCTATCTATGGTCCCAAGTCACCCTGACTATATTAGGACTTGTGCCTAACCTTTATTGTTTAATCAGAATCAAGAATTCCAAGCTAAACTATATTCCTTTGGTTTTCTCTAATTTTTTGTATTTTTTTGATTGGATGTATGTATGTGTTGCACCCTTCACTTAGATTCGAGGACTGATGAGTTACTTCATTCAGAAATCATTGCTATAATTGGGCGCATTGGCAGATCTGATACCATGGTCAGATGCATTGGATCCTAGGCTTCCTCTCTGATAATTGGCCCCACCAGTTCATTTAAGGGAGGTTGTTGATACTCATTAGAATGCACACCATGTCCTGGTTTTAATGAAATTTTGTCAGCCAAGGAAGCTTAAAAGAGGAAATTGTGAAGGTGGAAAATTCTGGAGTTTGACATTATATGCTTGTAATAGACTAAAGTTGATAGATGATATGACTTGGAATGATGGTGGGTACAGGGAATCAAATGGTATCTAATGGTGCTGAAGGCTGCTCTTCAGTGATCAGGATAATATGTGGCACAAGTTAGTGGAAGAATCATGAAGGTGCTATCACCTTGATGTTTATATGCTGAAATGTGGACAGTATTGATTATTTGCTGATCAAATAATTTATGGCTTTATTTATTATGTGAAGAGGAGGGTTTGAAAGATGCTTTCATGAGTCCTAATTATTATGTTGCATGTTTTTTTATATTTTGGTTAAATAATGAATAAATATATCTAAACTAGAAAAAAAATAGATATATACTTGTATGGGTTGGGAGGATGTCAGCTGTAATTATCAAGAGGATCTTTTGGTTTATCAAGAGGATCTTTTGGTTTATATTGGACCATATTAAATGAAACTTGGGATGACAATGGGTCGGTCCTGATCAAGATCAGGTCCAGTTAACTTTTTATATGTGATGACTGAATGTTTGTGCTGAACTGCCCTACATGCCTTAGGCTTGGTGCTTATTGTCTAATTACTCAAAAGGATGGCTGCTTCTATGCCTCCTAAGAGAATGTTAACCACCACTGATGTTGTGGACTAATCTATACCCCCTTATAAAAGCAGATGGTGAAAGGGTTTTGGTTCTCGCCTTTTGGACCATCTGCTATATCATTGGCTGGGTGCATGGGCCTGGTGGGGTGCATGAGCCTGGTGTGTGGGACCTCTGCCGATGCCTACTCAAATTATTCTTGATTGAATTGGGTTTGGCATGCTTGAATTGAGTCCGGCATAGACAAGGGAGGCTGTGTCCAATTTGCATCATCTTTGCTTTCCGCTCTTTCTTCTCTCTTCCTACCCTGTAATCCTGTTTGCATGGGTTTAGCTTATTCGAGTCTCAACATGGCCATCCTCCTTGATACCCCATTCATTCCTTATCTTGCTGTTGCTGTGGAGCCTTTTCTCTTTTCTGCCTGACTGCTAATCAGGGGCAATCCATCTCTTCTCTGCCTTGCCATGATCCACCTATTCTCTTTGTATTGGTTGTTGTCTTTTTTCTTTCTTTTTTCCGGTCGACAATTGTGTAATAGATCTTGTGGATCCTGTCTGCTATATGAGCAGTCATTGATCGGTAGCAATCTATGATATATATTTTTTTGAGCAATCAATCTCACTCAACCTTCCCGAGTCATAACAAATATGCATTCCTTCTAGGCATTTGTAAATCCTCTGTATTATATTATTGTTATACTCTATAGCAGCCATGTTGAGTGACAGTCTGGTTTGGCTCTGACATGTGGGTTAAACAAAAAATTCACTCTTATGTTTTTCTATATCAGCCAAGTGTAGCATTTATAGTGGGTTGGAGAGGCCAATGTGAAGATGCAAAAGATTGTGTGTTAGTCTAAAACTTAGATGCTGTCTTGGTGTAGGAACTAAAAGAACCTGGTCAATGCCATAAAGATGTTTGATGAAATACCTATAAGAACTTTGATTACTTGAAATGCAATTATCTGGTTCTACATTCATAATGGGAGTCCAAATTTTGTTTGGAAGTGTTTTGAAGTAAGATGATCGTGATGGTTTGACTGGATTCACCAATTTCAGTTAGCATTTAGTGGATAATAGCTGGGCAATTTATGAAAAGAAAGGCAGGTTCATGCTTGGTTGAAGCCTAGCACTCCATTTCTTAAGGGATTAATTGCCATTAATTGCTGACATTACTGCTTTTCAAGATAGATTAGGCATCTTGGTCCCATGCTTCCGGTTTGTTGTGCGCTCTCTACTCCAATCTCAGGACTTCAATAACATCGGCATCTTCAAATAATGGATCCTAAAACTGGTACTTAATGATGTAGTTAGTGTAAAAAAGAATATTACCATCAGTCCTGTTTAATCATGGTTAATTTTCTTTGTAATAATGGTTGCTGTATTAAATGCTCCATGAAAACTAATAACATCATTTGCTTGAGTTACTATTCATTGAACAAAAAACTAATAATTCCAACAAACATTTGAGATTTGAATTAAAAGATATTATCCATTTGAAGAATGGAAAACATGATGGCAATTATTTCTTTTTGCACAACATTTTCTCAAGTCACTACTTATTGAATATATAGGTATTATTTGCGTAGGTGGAATTGAGATTTGAATTTAAAAAATTTATTTGACTCATATGGAAATGACACCATTGTAACATTATGATAGCCGCTGGCTTGCTGCAATAGAGTAATATCAAGAAAACTGATGTTATTGTCAATGCTTTTTGAGTATGTTACTTCAACATATACTTTTGCACTTCAAGGTAAACCTTGCAGAGTTAAGAAACTCAGGGGGCCTGTATTACTTGATATGGTTAAGTAATTGTTTATATTTTATATGATAAATTTAATTTTATTACTAAATCTAATATTTTATTGTAGTACAACTATAAGTTGCCATCTGTGCATGTGCAGTGCTGGTGCTGTCTAACTAGTTTAAGTCAAAGTCCATCTCAATTGATATAATATGTTCCATCAATCAACTTTATCTGAAAGTCGGAAATTATCTCCGAGGATGAATGAATCATGACAGTTGACATTGAATGTGCAATAATTTTCTTAGCCTTTTCATGAGAAAAAGGTGAGAAGAAAAAAAGCTGCATAATATTGAGAGTGACATATTTATGTATGTGAAAGCCATGCATTGGAAATTTTAAAGCAATTATTCAATGTTTTTGGTCGTGGAAATTATTGTAAATTAGCATTTGGTCCACTTACCAAGAGATGCTTTCAGGCAATCTGGATGTTTATTTATTGTTATAATTTTCCTACTTTGCAGGCTGGATACTACTGTGAAGTTTGTGAGTGCGTAGTAAAAGATTCTGCAAACTACCTGGACCATATTAATGGGAAAAAGCGTAGGTGTTCCTGAAAATTGCTGTTTTTTTTCTATTGTTAGCCATAACCATACTTTTAGAAGTTGATCTAATGCTTGGTTGTCATACGCTGTGCAGATCAGAGAGCTTTGGGCATGTCCATGCGGGTGGAGAGGGCAACTCTTCAACAGGTACCCATTACTTTTGTTGTTTTCCGAACAAAGTATTAGAATTTTTTGGGCTGCCCAAGCAATATATCAAGTGATATTGGAGAAGCTATATTGGATAACCTGGAGTAACAGACACATTTATGTTTCTACATACTTCCACAGTTTCCATTATCCTGTTAAATATTAAAGCTATGTATGGTGGATGCTAATTTATTTAGCAATCGGCTCTGAGTTTGAAATTTTTTATCCAAACAAATAAAATAATGATGAATTCTGAGCCAGCAAGAGCCAGTGTTAAGCTGATGTACTTTGATGGAGTCAACCATGTAATTTGACTGCTTGACAATGTCAAACAAGCAGCTTTTAGGTGCTGGGATCAATCTCTTTGCATCTTTAAAAACCTCAAGCTGCACCCAAGCAAGGGAAATAAAAACAACTTTGCCAAGTCTTTTGGTGTATGAATGAACACTATACCTTTTAGCCGTATTAGTACATACATCTAAGAGCCCTTATTCCATTTCTATTGGCACTTATTGCTTTCTATAATGTCATTTTTATGCCAAAGTACTAATCTATTTGCAGGTCCAAGAAAGATTTGAAACACTTAAGAAGCGGAAAGCCCCAGGTAGCTTTACTGAGCAAGGTAAGTAATTAATGAGAAGCCTCTTGGTTTTGTAATCTTGATGTGATTCAGTGGTCTTGCTGGCTGGGCAATTACTGTTTCCTGCATAGTCGAAAAATTTAGTTCCATGGGTCTTAAAGTAAAACCTTAGTCTGGTATATTATGCTATGATTGGCTAGTTTTATTGAAATGGATCAGAAAGCATATGGGACTTGCATAACATCGAAATATTTGTGCAGTCATTCTGATGAACAGTTATGTTATTGCTTCAGATTTAGATGAGAGGATACTAAAACAGCAGCAAGAGGAGGAAGAACGCAAGCGTCAACGCCGAGAAAGGAAGAAGGAGAAGAAGGTGAGAACATTTTCAGCTGTTCATCAGGCTTTTGGTTTCCTAATGTCGAAAGTCACTTCTATCATAATTTTTGTTTGAAACAATGTCTAGATAGATCTTTTTCAGCTTGTTAAAAGACAAAAAGTGATGCCATAGTTTGTGCTTGAAGCGGTTAAGAACTGAGTGTCAGGGATGCTGCCTCTTAATTTTTGAGCTTTCTGGTATCCAGCATGTGCAACACACGTGCATAACTCGAGGGATAGGAGGCGGTGCTTAACAATAAGGAAGGTGCACCATTTGGTGACCAAGGAATTCCTGAAAATCATGCGCTGGCTTCAGAAGTACAACCCATCCATTATATTAGGATTCTCTCCCCCAACCCCAACCCTTCCAAAAGAGGAAAAAAAGTTTGATTCTAACTGATTTTCTTCTGTCTCTTGGTTGTGTTGGAACTCTACTATTAAGTAGTCCAGTTGTAAAGAAGTCCAACTACAACACAATATTCTGGTTACAAAGGAAGAGTCCGGTCACAGAGGACTGTCCAATTAGGGTAGTAGAGATATTACATTCTATTGATATTGCAATATCTAGTTGCATTTCATTGATTATTCTAGTTGGTTGTCCTTTTGTGTGCTTAATATGACTGTCCAATTAGGATGGTAGAGATATTTCATTCTATTGATATTACAATATCTAGTTGCATTTCTTTGATTATTTTAATTGGTTGTCCATTTGTGTTGTCAATATAATCCCTTTGATGATCAAATTACAAGCTGGTGTTTTGTACCCTAGGAGAGGCTTAGGCTCTTCTTTTCAGAGAAAAAGGTGAAGCCATTAATTATTTGGACCCAGAAGAATGGTAACCAGGATGAATAGAATTAATTTTGTAATGTTTGTTGAGCAATCTGTTTTCCGGTAGCTGAGGAAGCACATCTCTAGGATCTGGAAGAACATAAAACAGAGAAGCACATTTCTACCACTTTCTTTCATGTACAGAAAATACTATTCATAAACTAATATCTGTATCATGCACTACAAAATTAGGTTTACATAGTCTTAAAGAATATAGACGAACAATGTAAAATGAAATATCTAAATGCTGATAGAAAAGTTGAAGTAACCCTTGCTTGGTTATAAAAAGTCGAGAATTTTGCTAAAATATAAGTTAAATATTCTCTCCATCATGGTGACCACATAGTTGCTTGCACTCTTTTTTGTTACAAATGTTTTAAGTTGGTTTTGTGACTTTTAACAGAGTCCAGAGTTAAGGATTTATGAACAATATCAACAAGATCATAACTTGCAACTGTAAGGATTAGCAGTTCATCCTAGCATAACAATTTGCTAACAGTCAACTTGTATTGGAAGCTTCTTTTGCATCTTCTGATTGGGAACCTCTGTACTTTCTGAAGATTGTCAATTATGCTTTTGGACCTCGATCATTCATGCAGAATGAGATATCAATGTACTGATTCTTTAACACTATCTACACGTCTGTTATTTTGGTCTCTGACGGGGTGAACTTTGGGACCCAGAAGGAGAAGGCTGTGCAGGATGAATCAGAGGACATTGATCCTGATGTGGCTGCCATGATGGGTTTTGGAGGTTTCCGGTCATCGAAAAAGTGAGAAGTGCTTCATCGGAGTCTTTCAACGCTAGACATGCAACATCTACAGACTGTGAAGTGACAAAGCCGTTGCTCTGTTTTGTTTCTGGTAGTGTTATGTGATGATTATGAAGGGCTTTAAACTTAATATCACATAATTTGAAGGTTTACTATGTCGATGTTTTTATGGCCAAATTTAAAATGATTTATATCTCTGTAATTTGTGATTTTCAGTGGATCTGCTCTCTTCAATGGTTCATGTTTGGATCCCTGCAATCGAAATTGCTCTGTTTATTCTGGGTACATTTTCTCCTATAATTTCATCCACTTATCAGAACTTGAGGATTGCAAAATTGGGTTGTGAAAAATTCTTCAACGTGTTTTTATTTTGTTCAACTTCTGAGCTGGAAACTGGTTCTCCTTGGTACTTGAAGCAGCAGCTATTTTGTGTAGGCAATGACCATCAGACTTGCTGTGATCCTTCATGTTTCTGGTTCTTGCATGCAAATCTATTTTTGCCTACATATTCATGTTTTTTTTTTGGTAAAGAAGCAATTTCATTACAATATATCTCTCAGTACAACCCAAAAGCAAAGTTTGCTGCTACTGATATATGATAAAATGGGCAGCAAGAAAACAAGAGAACAAGAACTGCTTGTAAAAATTGCGGGCATAGACACAAGTACAAGCAACAAAACATGAGTGACCATATATGCAAGTTTGAGGTAAGTTTTGTAGAATTTTAGATGAAGATTTAGACCACCAGACACCAAGTTGGGCAGCAGGAATTTTGAAATAAGTAGTATAAAAAAATATGACAGTAGACATACTGAACTTGTAAGGTCATACATCCCTTCTGACATGAACACAGCATATCTACTTCCCTTTGTGATGTCAACGCATGTAAAGCTCTGCAGGGACACAGTATGCACTTTAAAATAGAGTCAAAGGTTGTCTACGATATAAAATAGAGCTGCCAGAAGCTACTCTTGTAATGTATGTGATTCGGCACTTTCAGAAGCAACCAACAATAGATATGGTTAACTGACATCCAATAATCTGAGAATAAAGCACCATGATACCAAAACCAATCAGAGAATACCGGCACAGTTGAGTAAAAACAAATTTCTGATATCGCATCTTGCTTGGTATATCATGCTGAAAAGAAGACTTAAGTGGCAGATACTTGCAATAAAGTAAAAAAAGGATGTGATGCTTATTTCCAATTAGCCCCAAAGAAGAATATAATTGAGTTAGAAGAGATAACAGGGAATGCATTCTTAACTTACCGACATAAAAGTTCAAGTGAGAGAATCAGAATATATGACAAGCACCATAAGTGAAATAGTGCAGAAGATAACAAACCACAAAACAGCAAATAGTATAGCAAGTTGCAAAGTTAGTGTGAGATGTAGCCAACATTATGATCATCACCAATGTGCATTATATCATGTTGCAAAATTAAAACAAACTGAGAAGGCAGAATATCCCCCAAGGAAAAGGAACAGTTGTCTAAAAGAGCTTGTTTGAAGAGCCAGTCTGCAGCCTGGTTTTGATCACAGTAGATATGTGAGATAGAACAATGCACATTGATTAATGTTAATGTCGAAGACATCTACATCAAAATGTACATTTGTACCTTTCAGTTAAATACTTCATATATGCTTATATCATTCATTCACAAACTAGCCATGCACATCGTATATGTGAGATGCTAGCTGTACATCAATCAAAATCCTGAGTCTGACTCCATGAGTCTTGATCATTGTCTGCTAATCGTATAGTTCAATTTCCTCAAGAAAAAGTGATAAATTAAAATTTATTTTGTAATTTGATTTTAATGTACTCAAGGTAATTGTGGCTTAGTCTAATAGTCACAGCCTTTGATGCATTTCTAAATATTTATGCTTCCATAAATATAAGGCCATAAAAATATGCACATATATCCACGTGGATATTTTTTTTCCCATTCCTTAACCATGCTTCACAGGAAAGCAGAGGGAGAGAAACGACTCCTCTGCTGGCGGCGAGTTCTGCAGCTCTACCACGCGAGAGCTTTGGAGAATATCTCATAGGATTACTGCAAATACTTTAGCCCCAATGGATCTCTCGATCCATAAGCTTGTCATTGTCTTCAGAATATGGCAAAACATAAGCTAGGATTTTATGATGTATGATTTTTTTGTGGAGTACATTATTTTGTATGTTGAAGGATATTGAAAATGGCATTTATAAGATAAAAAGGGACCATCTCCTTTTTTTTTAAACTATATCTTATTAAAACATATTTATATCTAGGCCCACATGAAATCCTCAGCCTCATTTTCCCTAGCTGCTTCAAGGGAGTCAAAACTGTTTTTTGGAATTAGTATTGTTGGAACTGTTTTTCTGTTGCTGCTGTTATTGTTGTTGTTAGGGGGTGGACTTGCAATGCGAAATCAGGCTCTGAGCCCCACACAAAATTTCACTGCTTTATTTTTTCTCAATGATTCATGCAAAGGAAACCAAGCGATTGCGGTTCTTTTTTTAATATATATATATAGCCAAGAATATACTCCTGCGCTTTTAATTAGATAAAGTGAATGCAGGGCAATTGACTTAAATCTTGTTTTGCAAATTATAGGAGGGTTCGATGAAGATCCATTTACACTTGCAACTCTAGCATCCACCAATTCATGGCAAGGTTATTGGTGAAGGATGTCTTAAGAATTTGATACTGGTGAATGATATCCATAAAAGTTGATACTGCTTATTGTTAAATCACTGCAATTTTCTTAAGATTTTCCGGACTGGTCCGTGCAACAGACGGACAGGTTTTATTTATTTATTTTTACCTAAACCGCTGTAAGAAGGGAAAGAAAAAGGAAGAAAAAAGAAATGATAGAAGAACTCGAAACAAATATTTTCCTGCATTGCAGGCGAGAGGTTGTATAAGTAATCAGCAGCATGCATGTTAAATGTTGGAAACTTCTCCGTTCCACCAGCAATAACAAATTGGGCATCAGCAGCCTGCTAGCGTATAGGTTACCAAACATCTTTGCATACCACCCTTGCCCTCGAGGGCTTTGAACGCCAGCAGATCAGGATTCTATCTCAAAAAATACAACAACATGGCACCATTCAAAAGAGATCAGAGTTGCCAGCAATCAGCTAATCGATACCTTCAAAGATAACCACTCAACCCTTTTTTAAGGTGATTTCATGATTTGGGGACTGGTTTGACACCTGGAAGCTGATCGCTAATAGGAGTCCAATAACATCATTCAGCATTGGGCCTAACTAAATCCCACAGCAGACATAATAAGATCATCATGTAGCCGAAAACATACCAAACCACCAGGTACAACGGATAACACTGCATGTCCTACATAAATTACACTCCTTTTCAGCTGCTATTTGAATACCTTGGAAGATGCAAAAGAGCTCAACTGCGAGTATGATCTTGTTCATAACTGCATAGGCTTTTTAAATACCAACAAAGAGAAACAAAAAGAGAATAAAGAATAAAAAGATTATCATCTGGCCAAGCAATCTAAATGGCAATGAACAAAATATAACAAGTCATAATTCATCATTTTTGATACATTTTGAAAGCAGTGTTGATATAAATTCTCTCGTGGAGATGGAATCTCATAACCAAGCATGATTCTGTAATGTTTCTCTTCCCCCGTAGCTGAGGTAAGGGAGAGCTGGATCATATTCCAATTAATCAGCTTCCTTTTCTAAACTACGTCTATTCAACCCACCACAACAACCCCCTCCACCACCCATCCCCCCCACCCCCGACCTGGCCACCAAAAAAAAAAAAAAGAAGGGAAAAAAAGGTAAGAGGTGACCTCACCCCACGGAGACAAAGCAGCCAACAAGGATTACTGTCAATGACAACATTCAAACACGAGCCACTTGGGAAAATTCCAGGGGCTGCACACCTTCCAATTAAACCTAGTCAAATTACCAAGGAGAACAAATTATACCAACGCCAGCTTCAAGAAAGAATCGCCTTGATCTTAGTCTTCTGATCTTCGGTTAGTGAGTTGGGGAACGAAACTTCATATGTCACGTACAAATCTCCTTTCTTTGTACTTAGGTGCAAAGGCATGCCTTCCCCTTTGAACTTCCTCACCTCTTTAGGTTTAGTGATTCCCTACAAACTTCACTAAATCATTTAAAAATGGAGGAAAATTGGCAGGTTCATATGACCGAGCAAGATCATGGTTATTTGCAAACCTTTGTGCCAATTTCCACTAAATGTTCATCAAGATGCTTCATGGCCTTTTTGAAACCAACAAGAGCTTGGACCTGAAATAAGCAGGGAGTTAACAGATCAACATGATATACGAAAACCAAGAAGTTAAACAATAAAGGAGAAAAAATATTTCCAGTTCAAATGTCCATAAAAAGCTTCCTTTTATCTGCAATGTCGAAAAACCAAGCACAACAAGTTGTCTTTTCTTTCTATAGATTGATATAATTCAAAATATCAACTTGGGAAAAGCAGCACTATTTTCCCTCGTCCCATAGCTTTTTTTTCTTTTTTTTTTTTTTTTTTTTTTTTTTTTTTTTTTGAGGTGGGGAGGGGGGTGGCGGGGGCAGATATCCTTCCCTAAATTTATCTGATAAATTTAGGATGCAAGTCTTCTAAGCATGTCAAGGCTAGATACAACAGAGATGATGACTCCAGGTCATTTTTCCAGTTAATCAAATCTGAAATTCACCCAAAGTTACAAAACTGAAAAAGAACATAAACATTAATGATGATCAAAGCAAAACCCAATAAATGAGAATCATATAACCAGACCCATAGAGACAGGTAAAGTTAAGGCTAAGATACTGAAGTTCCTAAGATTTCAGCTCGTGATAACTTTTTCAATGTTTCTGATGAGTTGTTGCACATACTTTTAAGAAGGTTCAGAAAGTGAAACCTCTTTAGGGTGGAGCTAAAACGAAACATTCAAACCCAGTTTCAAAACATATGATGCTCTTCCTAACCTTCTTATTGTTGTCAATCAACATGAAGCAAAATCTCTCCAATTGTTCACAAAAGTAAGACCAGTTTAAGGAATAGAAGGCTTGTGTTACAAGAGAGTTTCAAGTTTCAGCCAGTTTTTGATGCTGGTTTTAGTCAGTTTCAGCCAAAACTGATCGAAACTGTTGTTTTTGTTTTTTGTCTAATTCACAGGTTAACGAGTACATGTGCTTACTATTTTACAAAAGTCATTAGTATCATTTCATCATTAATAATTTCATTCAAACACACATTTATTCATTACTGCATCGATCATCAGGCATTAAGACATTTATGTAATCTAATTTTTTTTATGAAATATGATTTCAAATCTGAAACATCGCAGCAGAGCTTAGATGCTGTAGAAAAAGAAGAAAAACAATAAGGACAGGTGGTTAGGCTCGATAACTGGGAATACCTTTTTTTTTTTTTTTTTTTTTGCTTTTCTATCTCTATCTATAGTTTTGTCTGTTGATAGCATGTGATTATTGATGAATAAAGGGCTCCTTGCAGTCATTATTAAGGATCTTAGAGGTAGGATTCTACATGGTATGTAGAGTCTCTATCCTAAGTTTCTAATTGAATAGATAGGTTTGTTTTAGTGGTTTGAAGACATAATCCTCAAACTTCAAAAGGGCGAAAAAAAGCTATGAGGGGAAATTCTTCAAGGGTATAAGAATTTTCAGCCTAAAACACAAGCTGCACAAATTATCATTGCAAATAACTCAAAACATAATAAAATGATGTAAAATAACTTATCTCAGTTTCTTTTATTTATCTTCATTTTTACTTTTTATGGATTTTTTTCTTGACCATACCTAGACTTTGAAACTTAAGAGTGAAACTACCGAAACCAAAGCTCTACTTGGAGACCAAACAGAGTTTTAAACCCTTGGTTACAAGCAGATTTGAAGCCCGAAGAATCTGGTAAGTGTTTATTATTTCTTAATAAGTGGCAGAAAACAGAAACTTCAGAGGTAAAAATTTGATGAAGTTCATGCCTCAAGGCAAACAAATAAAGGGAATAAAATAGGCAGGCATCAGAAGTCCCTGGAAGTCAAACTTCACCATGCAGATTAGATCAACAATTTATAAGGTCAATATTTGCAGGCATTGTAGGCTATAGGCATCTATATCTCCAATACTAAAGCAATCCACTACTCTGCAATCACCGCCTGATCAATAAAAAATAAGTTTTGCATCAACAAGAAGGAAATACAAGAAGTGCCCCTTCTCTCCCACTAAAAAAGAAAAACTACATAAGAAAACAAGAGCATCAAAAAAACACATCACTGTAGGTTTCTGTTAATCCCACTACTAGTTAACTATATGTTAAATTATGCAAGGCCATGTTCTTTTAATTTCGTAGGAATATGCAGGTTCACAGCACTGATCGCCTCATTAAAATTCTGCATGACATAAATCTGGTGATTAGTTGACTAATCAATGCATGCAAGCACCCACCAGCATACATACTTCTTAATCAGGACTGCCTAATATGAAGTATTCCCATGGTTGCATGATGTGATTACACTATTCATCCACATAACAATACTAATTTTCAGTAAAATATTCCGGAAGATGGTCATGTTCAAAGATGTTTTTAGATTGCTCTATTCAGAGCAACCTCCTCTAAACTGTTAGCACAAGTTTGTCTGATGATTGGAACTTTGATTTCCAAAGTGAACAACATAAGAGAAATCACAATAATAAGTTCTTTGAATCAGGAAATAGCTAAATGAGATCCAGGATCACTGCAAAATCCATACTCTAATTGGACATGAAAACACAATCCAGACAACCCAGTCATCGCAAGATTAAAATCGTAATAGCAGCACAAAGCTCTAGATCACCACAAAATACCAAGTGAAATTTACAAAAACATATAGATCCATTAATCACGGCAGCAATGGTGGTCAACATCAGTAGAAATAAATTGTAGTCAGACAAGGGGAAAAAATTGAAGAAAAGTTGTCACCAGCGAAATTGTCACAGTTGTATGCAGGTCATTGCCTTCCCTTCTGAAGCGCTCATGTGGTGCTGTTCGGATCCTGAACTGCTCACGAAAATGATTGGCTTAAACGATATTGTAGTTTTAAAGTGATAATTTTCATTTTTTTAAAGGGGGTGGGGGAAGAGAGAGAGAGAGAGAGAGAGAGAGAGAGAGAGACCTTCAGATCTCCAGCTTCACCATCAACTTTAGGTTCGCCATCCTCATAAAAAAGCAACTCCTATGCAAGGTTTATAGATTGTCACTTATGAGTCACAATAACATTGAAGAAAGAAAATATATGTATTTGTGATGCAACAAGTCTGAATTAGTTCAGAGCTCAGATGAAAGAGCAGCTTCAATATACATACTAAACACCAATAAAATTTTTAGTTGGTCACTCATAAGAAATAAGAGAAGAATAACATAAGCATATCATAGAACCTGGATTGAACTCTCCACCAGCACAATGAAGATGGTAAAGGATTTGCCAAATGAAGTTCAGCATTCAGATGAGATAATCAATATGAAGAAAACAGAATTTAAAAAATAAGTGTAAAGAGGAAACATCGACTGAAAGCCTAAGAGATAATGTAACTAACAGTAAAATGGATATATAGTGAAATGGATAAATAGGCATGCTATCTGATACAAACCAATGTTAATCAAAAACAACTTTGTTTTGCCCAGAAGTAGCATTCATTTCAATGTGTATATTCAAGTATAGATGTAGGTCTATTAGCGTGAAGGTTTGATCAAATAAAAGATCTGAAAAAAAATACCCAAAATCTAAATATTTTTTTATAAGAATGTGAAAATGTGATGCAACGCCCGATAGCCTAAATAACATAGTAAAACTAGTCGTGAATCATAAATTTGAAGCACCAAGCAGCCTACGAACACCCATGAAGATACTGCCACTTCATGCTACTAAAAAAAGAAGAACCAAACCTCATATGTATCTGGACAGAATAATGATAGCCTATATATAATGTTTGAGTCAGTTTAGAGGCTTAGCAGCTTACTTGTCCATCTTGCATCCCCTTCTCAATATCAACAGTGATAAAATAACCTTCTCGCTCAAATTTCACGTTTGGACATTGCTCACAGACCTGAAAAAAAAACATGGAAATCTAAATAAAACTTCTTCTACTTAAATATGTTCTGAAAGTGAAATTTATTTAACAATAAAATTATAAAAGTTCATATGTAGTTATTTAACCCTATCAGTGCACATTCGAGTGACAACAAAGAGAGAGTCTCATCCATACATGACAGAGCTACCTATCAAGTAATCTTTGGAAAGAGAGCGAACCTGTTCAGTCATCTGCTGAAACATTCCTGGACCAATTTGCCTATGATAAACTTCATTCCTGCAGTTACAACGTCTCTTACCAGGGGCTGGCTTTATAACATTTTTCTCCCTCCAAACCTATAAGATGTATCACCAAAGAAGACAAAGTAAGGTGATTTGGAAAACAAGGGAAACAGATTATCTCAAAAAGAGCTAGCATCCTCCAGTTCATGGTATGCAAAATCAATTTAAAACTATGTTCCAAGAAATAATGCAGTCACAAAATAGAAATGCCAAAGGGGGGATGTCAAAAACTCAAAAAGGTCCTCATCCTGAAAAAGAATATATCATCCATTAAATTTACCGTGGCACAATTCACATATAAGGCATTGATCTAAAAAGAAATGATATTTTAACAATTCAAAATGGAAATTGAGACAATTTTAATTAGCAATGATGTCTACAGTAGTTTGCAGAAGAAGTTTTAAATGATGAATGGTCTTAAGAAAATTATGAAGGGAAGCAAAATTACCTTTAATGAACCTCCCATGTATAAATCTTCTAGCATGGTATCCAATTCAACAACTACATCATCACCTTTTGGTATCACCTCTTCCTCTTCTTCTGCCATACCACCTCCAAATATACTGAAAAAAACCTTATATGTAAGCAATGCCAGCAACACTTGATTTATAATGAGGTAAGCCAATTAAATGCATGTAATTTAGATATGACATGATAAAACTAGCAACACTTACTGTAAGAGATAATGTATGAATGCAACACTCACAAAAAAAATCATAGCAAATATAATGGAAAAGGGGGTAATGCATAATGTATTATGAATAATGCATATGCAAGATGGCTCACAGAAAACACATTAACAGCCAGGCAAAAATCATCACAGAAGTAGCTGCAAATATCAAAGGAGCAGTAAAGAGGAAACAAGATTGGGAAAAACAATCCAATACAAAGGACTGCAAAAAGGAAAATCGTACAAAATTAGCAGCAAGAATTGATATTCAATGATAAAAACCATCTTAAATTCTCTCAACTCTGGAAGTATAGAGTTGCAACCATATTGGTCAAATTGTCTAGACGACCCTAAGCTAAGGACATTTTTATCACCCACACAATTACTTTAATGACTAGATAATGGTTTGCAGTACCATTTTCATTACCTGTTACTATGTTGGTACATTATCGGTATGTGTCATCTCATTGTACCAACACTTTGTATGCCCTCCATAATGATTATACCGAGTACCGGTTTGCTACTAATATAGTACAGTATGCCCGGTACCGAGAGGTAAAATCTGGTATGGTGAACCATGGCCTAGACAATCAACTGGGCACCAAACTCACTATAAAGTAACTCATTCATTCAATGATTCAACTAAACTACTTTATATATTTAGATCTGAACTATTTCAATAGATCAACATTTGCACATATCTAAGGCTTACAGGTTGGACATTTACATTTAAATTTCCAAGATATTTAGCTTATGAATTTACAACATACTCATAAAGGAATATAATAAAAGAACAATATCTATAATTATTGTCTTAGATAAAGTAGTAAAGATAGTCAAGCTTCCACGGGTATCCATCTTTTTGGAAACTGGAGCTCGGGTTTACGTTGTTGCTTGGTAAACTTTCTCAGTCACTTGTTTAACACAACAGTTAAAGTATTCAATTTTCATTGGCACAATCTTATTTGTCCCTAGGTTCCAATATTCACGTAAGTCAGTTGTTTGTTAGCATCATATGCCATTTAAGACAGATATTACAAGAAAAGGATCTAACATGCACAAGCATATGCATCCGTATGTACTCTTATATTTATATGTTTGCATGTTCATAAGTTCATTTGTATCTGCATATCTCTTAATGTAATGTTATATATACATACATGCCCCCCACCCTCCAAACACATGTATGTATGTACATATTTATTTTTGCATGTACAATATATATGTATCATGGTCCTGTTGAGGCTTGCCTGGCCATATGAGGGCCCTAACACCAAGGATGCCACCTAGATGCCTAAACAACCACCTATGAGAACAAAGCTTGCAATCCATGATTCTTGAGGATCTGATACAACAAGATATCAAGTTAAACAGCTCATCCAAAATGAATTAGTCCCACACCACTGGAAGGGATCATGTTTAAACCTAGACAACCAGAAGAGATTAATTTAACTTGCCAACTCATTTTCAAATCATATGCACTGTGTTTTACATATAGATCCATCCACTAGGAGAAAGATGCCCTCTAATCCTCAGCTGAATGTTCATGTTTTCTTCTCCATTGCCCATTCAGGCATGTATTGCCAATGATGACCATCATTCTGCAAATCCACATGTCCTCTTCAGATTTTTCAACAAGGACTTGTATAATTGTGCTTCTATCCATTTGACTGTCACAGATGGTCTTGATCAACAAACCTGATGAGTCATAAAGCCAGACAAGGCATGCTGAAACTGCAATCATAAAAAATTAATGTCCCTCATTGTAATGGACTCAAACTGGGGCTAGTGTGGACCTAACTGGCAGGGATCATGTTTAAACCTAAACAACCAGAAGAGATTAATTTAACTTGCCAATTCAATTTCAAATCAGATTCACTGTGTTTTAAATACAGGTCCATTCACTGTGTTTTAAATACAGGTTCATGTTTTCTTCTCCATCGCCCATTCAGGCATGTATTGCCAATGATGACCATCATTCTGCAAATCCACATGTCCTCTTCAGACTTTTCAACAAGGACTTGTATAATTGTTCTTCCATCTATTTGACTGTCACAGATGGTCTTGATCAACAAACCTGATGAGTCATAAAGCCAGACAAGGCATGCTGAAACTGCAATCATAAAAATTTAATGTCCCTCATTGTTATAGACTCAAACTGGGGTTAGTGTGGACTGAATTGGTTTTATTACTGGGTAATTTATCATGCATGTTGCTGGGGCAACTTCTTGAAAGCAAGGAACATTGAATCGAGGTCTCAAACACACTCTTGAACCATTCTCCTGCAGATACTTTATAAACTAGATCTCGGAACCTGAAAGATGATTTTATTCAGGATTTGTCATCAGTATCATCCATCATCTTCACAGACATCTCAAAGTAACGGGACAGGACATTATGATTTTAGTTAGGTCCTTCCCATGTTTCTTTACCTATTCTCACTCTGCAAGACAAAAGCATCTTCCCCACACCAATTAGAGAGGTATGCAATCTCTTCAAATTTATAGTTCGGCAAGACAACCAATGTCTGTGTTCTGGATGGGCATGCAAGGAAGACAAGAATTACTCTAAGGGCCCATTTGATTGGGGGTAATCTAGCTTAGGAAAATAAATCCCATGTTGGAGAAAAGTGGATAAGAGCGATGTGAAAATAAATGATAGGTTCCAGATCTATTTTAGAAGGTAAAATAACTAGAGGAGTGGTATTTGTTTTCCATATTGGATTATCGAGTGAAAGTAATTTGAAATACCATTTCTTGATAGAAAGACCCTCACTCATATTATATTAATATTGTATTAATTATATTATATAATTGATATTAATTATACTAATATATATTATATTAATATATTATAAATATATTAATATATTGATTATTAATTTTTATAAATAATATATTTAATATAATAAATTTATTAAAATATTAATTATTGATAAATAATTAACTAATATTTATTAATTATCAATAACTTTAATATATGATTTATAAATAATTGATATATTATACCAAAACATATCAAAATTCATTTACAATAAGATATATATTTTTAATATATAATTAATTTAAAAATATTATTCACTTATGTAAATATATTTCAATATTCAAAAAAGCCAATATTAATAGCATTTAAGTGGGCCATAAATGGCCAACAAATGGATTGGAAAAAATATATATATATTACTTGAATCGTTTACTCAAGGATATTATTTGAAATTTGGCAATATTTCTATATAAGATTACCGGTAACCAAATATAATAATATTTTTTTAATATTTTTTTTTCTAAATAATTTTTTCACCAACCAAACATGATAAAATTTATTTTTCTCGACAATCATTTTTCCAAATAAATGATTCTCATAAATCGCCAAATTACCCTAACCAAATGAACCCTAAGATTCAGATAAAATGAATTTAACATGTATTGTTGATTTTTATTATGTGACTGAGTGGAGATAAGGGCATAATATTGACCCCAGTTTAAAACTGGGTGATCAGAAGAACAACAATTAAAGCAATCCTAGTGATGTCTCTCAAAACTATATTAGTTTGTACTGCTTAATTATTTTAAATTTGAAATAAATTCAAGGAAAACTCAACGGAACAAAAAAGAAACATCCTCTTACTTGTTAAAAATATCTTGGATGTTCATCCCGCCACCCCTTCCTCCACCACTGGCATGCTGCTTCACACCCTCTTCGCCGTACCGGTCATAGATACTCCTCTTCTCACGATCCGACAGCACCTCATATGCTAAAATTCGTAAATTTAGGCAAAAAGAGTAGATTATGAGTACAAAATCAATGAAAATGCGTCATCGATAAGGAAGAAAGGAATGAAAAAAGCTGAAATCGGAGAGCAAGGAAATCAAACACATCGCTTTAGGAGGAGGAAGAGAAAAGGAACTGATCACATTGCAGTCCATTAAACAAAAATCTCGATCCATACCATTGTTGATCTCCGCGAATCTCTTGTTAGCCTCCTCGTTTCCGGGGTTCTTATCGGGATGGTACTTAAGAGCGAGCTTCCTGTAGGCCCTCTTGATCTGCTCCTCCGAAGCTCCCTTCGAAACTTGCAACACATCATAATAGTTCTTCCTAAAATCCCAAAAACCACGAAATAATGGAAAATTTATCAAAATCCAAAGCGATTCGAATCCAAACTATTCAGGAAAAAGTAGCCGAATAGGCTCGAATGGTACCCCCCGAATGCGGCAAGAACGTGTGATAGAAGGAAGACGAGGAGCAGAAGCTTCGTCCTCGGCAGCGCCATCGGAGCTGTGGAGGAGCTCCGATCTCCGAAACCTGGGGTTCGAATCAAGGGATATGAATCGAGAATTGGGGGCTTCTAGATCGAAATCAGGTTCGGAGAGAGGTAGAAATCGCTACTCTTTAGTATCGGCCGCAAGCGCGCTCTCCTTCTCCCTCTCTCTCAAGAACCGCCATTAGAGGGCGAAGGCGTCAACGAGTCCGTCTCCGTGTAACGTGTATCTCTGGAGACGGACCAATGAGAGGAAGCGAATTAGGTGTCATAACCAATAGGAACTGGACACGTGGAGAGCGTAGCCGCTGTTGCCATTCTTCCGTCGTTAAGCTGCTCCAGCGGTGGAGACCGCTGGTCTCCGGGAGGGTGCCCCGATGAACGTATCCAATATGGAATTCCGCATGCGGAATAGGATAACCAGCTTTGTGATCTACTCCCTCCCCCTGGAACCCTGCTTCAGAATGTGAATGGTGTCGCTTGCACCAACAACCTAACCTAGAGGACAAGAATGCGATGGAAAAACTATACGGGTCTATGCTTTCCTGTTTGGCCAAACAATTTTTGTTTTTGATCTCAAAATGTATACCATCATCCATGAATGAAGAGTGAAGACTGAAGACCATTATTCAAAATATTTTTTATCTTCCATTCCGAGCTCTTTGCTTCACTACTTAAAAAACAAAAGCTCTTTATTGTCAACAAGATTCATTTTGTAGATATCATATTATATAAGAAATTACCGATATTTTTATTATAAGATTGAAAAATTTTTAAAGAAAAAATATTGAAAAATCTTTTTTTCAATCCGATCATGGAGTTACTTAAGTAATTCAATATAAATGGAGCTGTATCTGCATCTACTATTATTAAAGTACTATAATATTTTTACCTTCTCTATTGTATGAAAATATTCTATTAAACTAATCAAAGTTGGGATTAGTCAACTCACGTTAGAAATCATCCTTAGAATATGTTATCCCAATTAGAAAAATTTATAAAATTATCTTTCTCTTCGTGACCTAGGGATGGAGGAGGGGATGGTGGCGAGCCCTCCAGCATTGGCCTTGATGTGGAAGGGGCAGCACTCCACTACATTTTGACAACTGCTATAAGACCAAGGCGAGGTTGGGAATATCATCAACAATAGAGAGTAGAAGAGGGAGGTGAGGGAACATAGATCAGACTATAATGAGATAATCATCCCAAGAGGCCTTGGGTTCAAGCATGAGAATTAAGGTCATCGAAGGCCATCCGGCCAGCGTCAAGGGAGAGTAGCAGGTCCATGTTGCAGGACCACTGTGATGACCTGGTGGCTTTTCCGATGAACCCTCATTGTAATTACGGTTTTGAAAGCTACTTTTAGGGTTTGGATTAGTGTATTGGAGATGAAGCTGCAATAATCATAAGAGTTATGAAAGAAAAAGATGGTGATTTATTATAAATCAAAGTGTGCAACTCAATTATCCACGCTGCCAACTTCTTGGTGGTCCATCATGTCCGACAGATTGCCTACAATGTATGTCAATCCCTTAATACCGTCTGCCGCATCTTCAATGTCGATTCATTGCCAATCTACTCCATCTATCAATCCTGCAAGCTCGATCTCACTTCCTTCCCATCCTCATTGTCGTCGAGGAGCTCTAGCCTCCATCGAGTCCATAGCAACTGTTGGTGCAGAAATCCGTCGCCGCCGGAGGTCGCCGAAATCGTGGCCGCTGAGCGCCGCCGGGGACCTGCAAAACGAAGTCCCGTCCGGAACCGGTGGGGTGGTGGCTCCGGCAGGACCCTCCGACGGTCAAGTTAGTTTTCGGCCAACAGTAATGGAGTGCTCGGAATGAGTTTCGGAGCTTAGAGATGTGGAGGAGAGCTTAGAGAGTCGAGAGTTCAGAGAGCTTAGCCTTAGCGTGTCGGGAGGGTCCTTTATATAGTGGAGCTTGATGGTGACAACTGCAGCCGCGTGCTGGCGGGCCGCTCGAGGTTCGGCGGAGTCAGTCTCACTGGTGCCGTGTGCGGCGGATTGAGGGTGACAGCCATCGCCGCCTGAGTCGGCGGATTGAGGGTGACAGCCATCGCCGCCTGACAGTGGGTCGCTATCGCCTGCGGCGGTTGCAGAGCTTGCCGAATGAAGGGTTGAAGGCCTTCGTCGTGTGCCCATTTCGGAGGAGTTCGGGCTCCTGAAGAAGAAGATAGGAGGGAGTTCGGCTCCCATAGACGTCTGGCTGGAGGTATGCAGCTAAGGCTCGTCCGCTGAAGAGTTCGGCTGCTGAGAATCCGAAGCTCGGCCGTTTGGAGGTTCGGCCGACTGTTGGACTTTGGCTGAGGCTTGGACACTTGAGAATTCGGTAGGAGCTCGATCGGCCGAAGTTCGATGAGGGCGACCGCTGTGGAGTTCGACCGAGTGACGACTGCTGAGGGGACTTCATTGAAGCTCGGCCGCTTGGAGTCGGTCCGAAGGAGTTCGGCCGTGGGGAGTCCGAAAGAGTTCGGCCGCCCAGGAAGTTTGGTCTCGATGCTGGGAGTCCGGAAGAAGCTCGGAAGCTGACCAGTTCGGCCTGCTGGAAGAAGTTCGGCCGCTGGGAGTTCGGCCCGGAGCCTGGGGCTGGGGAGTTCGGCAGCTAGGTAGTTCGGCCCGGAACCTTGGTGCAGGGGAGTTCGGCCTCTAGGCAGTTCGACCGTGGTAGGGGCTCGGCCTGGCGCCTGGCGCTAAAGCTCCTCAGCGGCTACTGGTTACATTGGGCTGAGCGTCGGGCCGGGCTTCGGCAGGAGCGGGATTTATCCCCAACAGTAGCCCCCCCACTCCCGAGTTCAAAAATTGAAGGAAGGGAGTACCAAAACAGGCGACTGCCGAAGTCTTCTTCCAGGCTCCGCATTTGTTGCAGCTGAAGCTCGGGGGAGGTCTCATCTCCAGCCAATATTGACGCTGAAGTTGAAGCTGAGGCTTGGGGGAGACCTCGTCCCCAGTCGATGTTTGGAGTTGAAGTGGGACTCGTTTCCAGCCAAAATTGGTGAAGCCGATGTTGAGGCCGGAGTCAATGTCGCCCCCCGTGGTCAGGGTCGGAGTTGACATTGCCTTCATCAACCGAAGTCGATTCGGGGGAGACCCCCTCTTTTGCAGTCAAGGTTATGATCGCTTGGGGGAGATCCCGTCTCCCGCTGATGCTGACACCGAAGTTGAAGCTGAGGTCCGAAGGAGACCTCGTCTTCTGCAGTGAAGCTTGCCGTAGACTCTGGGGCTCGGCCTTGGACCTTGCTCACGTTAGGACGAGGTTCTCCTCTTGTTCCTAACGGGCTGTGGGGGCACATCCGGACCGTCGTCCGAGCTTCTCCCCCCATCCCGTCCTTCGTGAACGGGGTCTTCGACTTTGCTCTCGTTAGGACGAGGTTCTCCTCCTGTTCCCAACGGGCTGTGGGGGCACATGGGGACCGTCGTCCTCGCCTCTCCCCCCATCCCGTCCTTGGTGGACGGGGCCTTCGACTTTGCTCACGCTAGGACGAGGTTCTCCTCCTGTTCCTAGCCGGCTGTGGGGGCACATGAGGACCGTCGTCCTCGCTTCTCCCCCCATCCCGTCCTTTGTGGACGGGGCCTTCGACTTTGCTCACGCTAGGACGAGGTTCTCCTCCTGTTCCTAGCCGGCTGTGGGGGCACATGAGGACCGTCGTCCTCGCTTCTCCCCCCATCCCGTCCTTTGTGGACGGGGCCTTCGACTTTGCTCACGCTAGGACGAGGTTCTCCTCCTGTTCCTAGCCGGCTGTGGGGGCACATGAGGACCGTCGTCCTCGCTTCTCCCCCCATCCCGTCCTTTGTGGACGGGGCCTTCGACTTTGCTCACGCTAGGACGAGGTTCTCCTCCTGTTCCTGGCGGGACATTTCCGCTCGCTTTTTTCCCAGCGACCCTGAAACGATAGTGTCGAGCAACAAGGTTTTATTGAGGGAAACTACTGGTAGTACATTCTCAGGTTTTCTGAGTTCCAAGGTCGGGGAAGCGCTAGTCCTCCGAGCTCCTTTAGGCGATAGGTTCCAGGTCGGATGACCTCTACCACTTCGTACGGACCTTCCCAATTTGGGACGAGCTTCCCTTGACTCTGGGGCTGAGAGACGGCTGCTCGTCGGAGCACCAAAGTCCCCAACTCTGAACGCCTTGCTTTTGACTCTGGAATTGTAATACCGAGCCACCTTCCGTTGGTAGGTGGCCATCCGGATGCGGGCTGCCTTCCCTCTTTTCTTCTAGAAGGTCGAGGTTGGCTCTGAGGTCCTGGGGGTTGAGTTGCTCGTTGAAGCCCACGATTCGAGCAGATGGGAAGTTTGAGCTCGATCGGGATGACTGCCTCGGTGCCGAAGGCCAAGGCGAAGGGTGTCTCGCCGGTCGGTACCCTCTGCGTTGTTCGGTATGCCCAGAGGACGTGGTAGAGTTCGTCTGCCCAGGCCCCTTTTGCCCTGTCGAGCCTCGTTTTGAGGCCTTGCAGCAGGGTCCGATTGGTCACTTCGGCTTCCCCATTGGCTTGCGGATGAGCCACCGATGTGAAGTGGTGGGAGACGTTTAGTCCTTCGCAGAACTCGGCAAACCGGGCTCCAGCGAACTGTCGCCCATTATCGGTTATGAGGGCTCGGGGCAGACCGAACCGGCAGATCAGCGTCTTCCAGACGAAGTCCTGCACCTTGGCCTCGGTGATCTTCGCTAGTGGTTCCGCCTCGACCCACTTGGTAAAGTAGTCAATCGCGACCAGGAGGAACTTCCGTTGTCCGGACGCCGTTGGGAAGGGGCCGAGGATGTCCATTCCCCACTGCGCGAAGGGCCAGGGTGCAGTGAGCGGAGTGAGTTCGGACGCCGGCTGCCTTTGCACGCTGGCGTTCTTCTGGCAGCGGTCACATTTCTTCACGTATTCCGTGGAATCACGAAGTAGGGTTGGCCAGTAGTACCCTTGCCGAAGTAGTCTTTGCGATAGGGATCTGGCTCCCTGCGTGACTTCCCGCAGAGTCCTTCGTGGACATCCTGTAGCGCGATGTAGGCCTCAGAGGGTCGGAGGCACCTCAGCAACGGGAGGGAGTACGACCTTTTATATAACCTGCCCTCGTACAAGACGTAGCGGGAGGCTTGACTCCTGAGCTTCCGAGCTTCTCTCCGGTCGTGAGGGAGGACCCCTTCTTCGAGGTAGGCGATCAGCGGGTCGATCCAGCTGGGCTCGAAGTCCGTCCGCAGGATGGCCTGAGGTTCCTTCGGTGGTCGGGCACTTCAGAGTTTCCAGAAACACTTCTTTTGGTAGTTCGGCCGGGGCAGAAATGGCCAACTTGGAGAGAAGGTCGGCCCTTGTATTCCCGGTCCTTGGGATGTGCCGAATGTCGAAGCTGTCGAAGGCTGGTATTAAGTTCTTCACCTTCCCGAGGTACATCACCATGCTTTCCTCCCGCGCCTCGTAGCTGCCGCCGACCTGACCGACCACCAACTGGGAGTCGCTATAGACTTGAAGCCGACCCACCTTCAATTCCCTGGCTATCTGCAGCCCGGCTATCAGCGCTTCATACTCGGCCCCATTGTTGGTTGTGGGAAACTCGAAGCGCAAGTGCGTACTCGGTGACGATCCCCTCGGGGCTAACCAGGACCAGCCCTGCGCCGGCCCCGCTAGAGTTGGATGAGCCATCCACGTGCAGAACCCAGGCGCCTTCAAGAAGGTCGGCCCTTTCTTCAGGGAAGCTCGACCGCCACAGCTCGGCTTCGTTGGGGCTTGGTCTCCCTCCGATGATAATCTCGCTTGATTCAAGTTCGGCTTCAACTGGTGCGGTGCATTCCAGCACGAAGTCCGCCAGTATCTGAGCCTTGATCGATGGCCTGGGCCGGTAATTGATGTCGAACTCCGTGAGCTCGATCGCCCATTTGGCGATTCTTCCTGAAGCGTCTGCTCGGTGGAGGACGGCTCTTATTGGTTGGTCCGTGAGGACCGTTATGGTATGCTCCTGAAAGTAAGGTCGGAGCCTCCTGGCAGCGATTAGAAGACAGTAAATTAAGTTTTTCTAACTTGGAGTACCTGGTCTCCGCGTCCCTCAAGGCTCGGCTCACGTAGTAGACTGGTTGTTGCGCCTTCGCATCTTCCCTGACCAGGACAGCCGCCAGGGCCATTGGAGAGACAGCTAGGTATAGGAGCAGCCCTTCTCCAGGTTCGGGCTTTGCCAGCAGCGGGGGCGCGCCGAGGTAGTTTTTGAGCTCCTCGAATGCCTGTTTGCACTCCGCTGTCCAGCAAAAATCTTTCGGTCGCCTGAGGACCTGGAAGAAAGGGCAGGCACCGCTCGGCCGACCTCGAGACAAAGCGGTTCAGGGACGCCACCTTCCCAGCCAGGCGCTGAACTTCCTTAATTGTTTTCGGGGCAGTCATCTCCTGGAATGGCTCGGATTTTCTCGGGATTTGCCTCGATTCCGCGTCTCGACACCATGAATCCTAGAAATTTTCCGGAGGTCACGCCGAAGGCGCATTTGGTCGGGTTCAACTTCATCTTGTGCCTCCTAAGCGCACCGAAAGTTTCTTCAAGGTCGGCGAGGTGGTCTGTCGAGGCTCGGCTTTTGACTAGCATGTCGTCCACGTACACCTCCATGTTGCGGCCGATCTGCCCCTTGAAGACCTTATTGACCAAGCGCTGGTAGGTGGCTCCTGCATTCTTGAGTCCGAAAGGCATGACCCTGTAACAATAGAGACCTCGGTCAGTAATAAAGGTGGTCTTTTCTTCATCCTCGGGCGCCATGCGTATCTGGTTATAACCAGAAAATGCGTCCATAAAAGTGAGGAGCTCGTGGCCCGAGGTTGCGTCCACCAGCTGATCGATCCTCGGCAGGGGGTAGCTGTCCTTTGGGCAGGCTTTGTTCAGCTTCTTGAAGTCGACGCACATCCTCCATTTGTTGTTTGCTTTTTTGACGAGGACCACGTTCGAGACCCAGGTCGGATAGTTGACCTCCCGGATGAGTCCGGCTTCGAGGAGCTTATCCACTTCTTCGGCTACCGCCTTCTGTCTCTCTGGGGCTTGGTGGCGTAACTTTTCTCTGATGGGTCGGTGCCTTGGGTCGATGGCCAGCCGATGTTCTATAACATCGGCGTCGATCCCTGGTACATCCGCTGGGGCCCAGGCGAAGACGTCCGCATTCCTTCTGAGGAAAGCGACGAGCTGTCCCCTAACCTCGGCCGCCAAGTTGGAGCCGATCCGCACCTCATGCCCCGGGTCTCCGTCGTGTAAGGACACAGGGACGAGGTCTTCCGCAGGTTCGCCCCGTTCTTCAGTGAGGTCGTCGCGGACGTCCAGTCCATCAACAAGGTAAGGGTCGGGCCGGTCTCCCCCGCGCAGGGCAACTGAGTAGCAGTACTTTGCCAGGGCCTGGTCTCCTCTGACCTCGCCGACTCCGTGGCTCGTCGGGAATTTCATCTTTAAGTAGTAGGTTGACACAACCGCCCGTAGTGCGTTTAGGCCGGGTCGCCCAAGGATTGCATTATAGGCGGACGGGGTCCTTCACGACCAGAAAGTCGATCCGCGCCTTGGCCAATTTTGGGGATTGGCCCGCCGTCACCGCCAAAGTCACCATGCCTTCGACCGGAACGGCGTGTCCGGCAAATCCTACCAGGGGGGAATTTACAGGCCCTAAGCGGGTGTCAGGTAGGGACATTTTTAAGAAGGCATCGTAAAACAATATGTCCGCCGAACTTCCATTATCCACCAAAACGCGGCGTACATCATAATCAGCGACGTTTAAAGAGATTACAACCGCGTCGTTATGTGGAAATCGGATCCCTTGGGCGTCTGCCTCGGTGAAGGTCACGGGCTCCGAGGTCCTCTGCCTCTTCGCCGGTCCCTCGGATTCGTCGGTCTTTCCCCGCTGCGGTCCTCCCGAGACGGTGTTAATGACGCCGAGAGGCGGCCGATCCTCCTGCCGATCCTCCCCATTCGGCGGCAACATTCTCGGCCGATCTTCCCGCTCTTTAGGTTGTCTTTGCAGGAATCGGCCAAGCCTGCCCCGCCGGACCAGCTCCTCGATTTCATCCTGGAGCTGGATGCACTCCTCGGTATCGTGACCGTGGTCACGGTGGTAAAGGCAGAACTTGTTGGGGTTGCGTTTTCTGGGATGGGAACGCATTCTCTCCGGCTCCGGAAGTCTTCCCTTGATCTCCAGCAGCACTTGAGCCTTCGGGGCGTTGAGGGGGGCGTAGCTGTGAAAACGCCGCCGGAGGGGAGAACCTTGGCGCGGAGATGAACCTCGTCGCGGGGGAGAACCTCGGCGCCGGGGGGAACTTCGGCGTCGGGGGGGACTTCGGTGTGCCCTTCCGTCGGTGGCTTCCCGCCCCCGAGCCTGAGGTGGAGTCCGGGCTCGCCCGCGACCAGGGGGAGTTCGGGAGCGCGGCCAAGCTTCGGTGCGCTTTCTTTCTTCGGCGGGCCTTCCCGCTCTGCCTACTCGTCGCTTGTCGCGAGCTTCATTATCCTTGGCCTCAAAAGCCTCCTCTGCCCGGGCATAGCTTTCCGGCCCGAGCTAGCATGTCAGCGAAATCCCTGGGATATTTCTTTTCCAGGGAGAACAACAGGTCGTTCTTCTGAAGGCCGCCCTTGAGGGCGGCCATAGCAACCGATTGGTCCAGGTTCCGGACTTCCAGCGCGGCAGCGTTGAACCGGGTGACGTAAGCCCGGATGGGCTCCCCCTCTTTTTGCCTGATGGCCAACAAGGAATCCGAGCCTCTGCGCGGCCGTTTGCTGCTGACAAAGTGGGCCGCGAATT
>QRFJ01000087.1:0-173174 GCA_006176705.1 Cocos nucifera | reverse complement strand
CTCCTCTTGTTCCTAACGGGCTGTGGGGGCACATCCGGACCGTCGTCCGAGCTTCTCCCCCCATCCCGTCCTTCGTGAACGGGGTCCTTCGACTTTGCTCACGCTAGGACGAGGTTCTCCTCCTGTTCCTAGCCGGCTGTGGGGGCACATGAGGACCGTCGTCCTCGCTTCTCCCCCCATCCCGTCCTTTGTGGACGGGGCCTTCGACTTTGCTCACGCTAGGACGAGGTTCTCCTCCTGTTCCTAGCCGGCTGTGGGGGCACATGAGGACCGTCGTCCTCGCTTCTCCCCCCATCCCGTCCTTTGTGGACGGGGCCTTCGACTTTGCTCACGCTAGGACGAGGTTCTCCTCCTGTTCCTAGCCGGCTGTGGGGGCACATGAGGACCGTCGTCCTCGCTTCTCCCCCCATCCCGTCCTTTGTGGACGGGGCCTTCGACTTTGCTCACGCTAGGACGAGGTTCTCCTCCTGTTCCTAGCCGGCTGTGGGGGCACATGAGGACCGTCGTCCTCGCTTCTCCCCCCATCCCGTCCTTTGTGGAACGGGGCCTTCGACTTTGCTCACGCTAGGACGAGGTTCTCCTCCTGTTCCTAGCCGGCTGTGGGGGCATTTCCGCTCGCTTTTTTCCCAGTGACCCTGAAACGATAGTGTCGAGCAACAAGGTTTTATTGAGGGAAACTACTGGTAGTACATTCTCAGGTTTTCTGAGTTCCAAGGTCGGGGAAGCGCTAGTCCTCCGAGCTCCTTTAGGCGATAGGTTCCAGGTCGGATGACCTCTACCACTTCGTACGGACCTTCCCAATTTGGGACGAGCTTCCCTTGACTCTGGGGCTGAGAGACGGCTGCTCGTCGGAGCACCAAGTCCCCAACTCTGAACGCCTTGCTTTTGACTCTGGAATTGTAATACCGAGCCACCTTCCGTTGGTAGGTGGCCATCCGGATGCGGGCTGCCTCCCTCTTTTCTTCTAGAAGGTCGAGGTTGGCTCTGAGGTCCTGGGGGTTGAGTTGCTCGTTGAAGCCCACGATTCGAGCAGACGGGAAGTTTGAGCTCGATCGGGATGACTGCCTCGGTGCCGAAGGCCAAGGCGAAGGGTGTCTCGCCGGTCGGTACCCTCTGCGTTGTTCGGTATGCCCAGAGGACGTGGTAGAGTTCGTCTACCCAGGCCCCTTTTGCCCTGTCGAGCCTCGTCTTTGAGGCCTTGCAGCAGGGTCCGATTGGTCACTTCGGCTTCCCCATTGGCTTGCGGATGAGCCACCGATGTGAAGTGGTGGGAGACGTTTAGTCCTTCGCAGAACTCGGCAAACCGGGCTCCAGCGAACTGTCGCCCATTATCGGTTATGAGGGCTCGGGGCAGACCGAACCGGCAGATCAGCGTCTTCCAGACGAAGTCCTGCACCTTGGCCTCGGTGATCTTCGCTAGTGGTTCCGCCTCGACCCACTTGGTAAAGTAGTCAATCGCGACCAGGAGGAACTTCCGTTGTCCGGACGCCGTTGGGAAGGGGCCGAGGATGTCCATCCCCCACTGCGCGAAGGGCCAGGGTGCAGTGAGCGGAGTGAGTTCGGATGCCGGCTGCCTTTGCACGCTGGCGTTCTTCTGGCAGCGGTCACACCTCTTCACGTATTCCGTGGAATCACGAAGTAGGGTTGGCCAGTAGTACCCTTGCCGAAGTAGTCTTTGCGATAGGGATCTGGCTCCCGCGTGACTTCCGCAGAGTCCTTCGTGGACATCCTGTAGCGCGATGCAGGCCTCAGAGGGTCGGAGGCACCTCAGCAACGGGAGGGAGTACGACCTTTTATATAACCTGCCCTCGTACAAGACGTAGCGGGAGGCTTGACTCCTGAGCTTCCGAGCTTCTCTCCGGTCGTGAGGGGAGGACCCCTTCTTCGAGGTAGGCGATCAGCGGATCGATCCAGCTGGGCTCGAAGTCCGTCCGCAGGACGGCCTGAGGTTCCTTCGGTGGTCGGGCACTTCAGAGTTTCCAGAAACACTTCTTTTGGTAGTTCGGCCGGGGCAGAGGTGGCCAACTTGGAGAGGAAGGTCGGCCCTTGTATTCCCGGTCCTTGGGATGTGCCGAATGTCGAAGCTGTCGAAGGCTGGTATTAAGTTCTTCACCTTCCCGAGGTACATCACCATGCTTTCCTCCCGCGCCTCGTAGCTGCCGCCGACCTGACCGACCACCAACTGGGAATCGCTATAGACTTGAAGCCGACCCACCTTCAATTCCCTGGCTATCTGCAGCCCGGCTATCAGCGCTTCATACTCGGCCCCATTGTTGGTTGTGGGAAACTCGAAGCGCAATGCGTACTCGGTGACGATCCCCTCGGGGCTAACCAGGACCAGCCCTGCGCCGGCCCCGCTAGAGTTGGATGAGCCATCCACATGCAGAACCCAGGCGCCTTCAAGAAGGTCGGCCCTTTCTTCAGGGAAGCTCGACCGCCACAGCTCGGCTTCGTTGGGGCCTGGTCTCCCTCCGATGATAGTCTCGCTTGATTCAAGCTCGGCTTCAACTGGTGCGGTGCATTCCAGCACGAAGTCCGCCAGTATCTGAGCCTTGATCGATGGCCTGGGCCGGTAATTGATGTCGAACTCCGTGAGCTCGATCGCCCATTTGGCGATTCTTCCTGAAGCGTCCGCGCGGTGGAGGACGGCTCTTAATGGTTGGTCCGTGAGGACCGTGATGGTATGCTCCTGAAAGTAAGGTCGGAGCTTCCTGGCTGCGATCAGAAGACAGTAAATTAGTTTTTCTAACTTGGAGTACCTGGTTTCCGCGTCCCTCAAGGCTCGGCTCACGTAGTAGACTGGTTGTTGCGCCTTCGCATCTTCCCTGACCAGGACAGCCGCCAGGGCCATTGGAGAGACAGCTAGGTATAGGAGCAGCCCTTCTCCAGGTTCGGGCTTTGCCAGCAGCGGGGGCGCGCCGAGGTAGTTTTTGAAGCTCCTCGAATGCCTGTTTGCACTCCGCTGTCCAGCAAAAATCTTTCGGTCGCCTGAGGACCTGGAAGAAAGGCAGGCACCGCTCGGCCGACCTCGAGACAAAGCGGTTCAGGGACGCCACCTTCCCAGCCAGGCGCTGAACTTCCTTAATTGTTTTCGGGGCAGTCATCTCCTGGAATGGCTCGGATTTTCTCGGGATTTGCCTCGATTCCGCGTCTCGACACCATGAATCCTAGAAAATTTTCCGGAGGTCACGCCGAAGGCGCATTTGGTCGGGTTCAACTTCATCTTGTGCCTCCTAAGCGCACCGAAAGTTTCTTCAAGGTCGGCGAGGTGGTCTGTCGAGGCTCGGCTTTTGACTAGCATGTCGTCCACGTACACCTCCATGTTGCGGCCGATCTGCCCCTTGAAGACCTTATTGACCAAGCGCTGGTAGGTGGCTCCTGCATTCTTGAGTCCGAAAGGCATGACCCTGTAATAATAGAGACCTCGGTCAGTAATAAAGGTGGTCTTTTCTTCATCCTCGGGCGCCATGCGTATCTGGTTATAACCAGAAAATGCGTCCATAAAAGTGAGGAGCTCGTGGCCCGAGGTTGCGTCCACCAGCTGATCGATCCTCGGCAGGGGGTAGCTGTCCTTTGGGCAGGCTTTGTTCAGCTTCTTGAAGTCGACGCACATCCTCCATTTGTTGTTTGCTTTTTTGACGAGGACCACGTTCGAGACCCAGGTCGGATAGTTGACCTTCCGGATGAGTCCGGCTTCGAGGAGCTTATCCACTTCTTCGGCTACCGCCTTCTGTCTCTCTGGGGCTTGGTGGCGTAACTTTTCTCTGATGGGTCGGTGCCTTGGGTCGATGGCCAGCCGATGTTCTATAACATCGGCGTCGATCCCTGGTACATCCGCTGGGGCCCAGGCAAAGACGTCCGCATTTCTTCTGAGGAAAGCGACGAGCTGTCCCCTAACCTCGGCCGCCAAGTTGGAGCCGATCCGCACCTCATGCCCCGGGTCTCCGTCGTGTAAGGACACAGGGACGAGGTCTTCCGCAGGTTCGCCCCGTTCTTCAGTGAGGTCGTCGCGGACGTCCAGTCCATCAACAAGGTAAGGGTCGGGCCGGTCTCCCCCGCGCAGGGCGACTGAGTAGCAGTACTTTGCCAGGGCTTGGTCTCCTCTGACCTCGCCGACTCCGTGGCTCGTCGGGAATTTCATCTTTAAGTAGTAGGTTGACACTACCGCCCGTAGTGCATTTAGGCCGGATCACCCAAGGATTGCATTATAGGCGGACGGGGTCCTCACGACCAGAAAGTCGATCCGCGCCTTGGCCAATTTTGGGGATTGGCCCGCCGTCACCGCCAAAGTCACCATGCCTTCGACCGGAACGGTGTGTCCGGCAAATCCGACCAGGGGGAATTTACAGGTCCTAAGCGGGTGTCAGGTAGGGACATTTTTAAGAAGGCATCGTAAAATAATATGTCCGCCGAACTTTCATTATCCACCAAAATACGGCGTACATCATAATCAGCGACGTTTAAAGAGATTACAACCGCGTCGTTATGTGGAAATCAGATCCCTTGGGCGTCTGCCTCGGTGAAGGTCACGGGCTCCGAGGTCCTTTGCCTCTTCGCCGGTCCCTCGGACTCGTCGGTCTTTCCCCGCTGCGGTCCTCCCGAGATGGTGTTAATGATGCCGAGAGGCGGCCGATCCTCCTGCCGATCCTCCCCATTCGGCGGCAACATTCTCGGCCGATCTTCCCGCTCTTTAGGTTGTCTTTGCAGGAATCGGCCAAGCCTGCCCCGCCGGACCAGCTCCTCGATTTCGTCCTGGAGCTGGATGCACTCCTCGGTATCGTGACCGTGGTCACGGTGGTAAAGGCAGAACTTATTGGGGTTGCGCTTTTTGGGATGGGAACGCATCCTCTCCGGCTCCGAAAGTCATCCCTTGATCTCCAGCAGCACTTGAGCCTTCGGGGCGTTGAGGGGGGCGTAGCTGTGAAAACGCCGTCGGAGGGGAGAACCTTGGCGCGGAGAGGAACCTCATCGTGGGGGAGAACCTCGGCGCCGGGGGGAACTTCGGCGTCGGGGGGGACTTCGGTGCCGAGGGAAACTTCGGCGTGCCCTTCCGTCGGTGGCTTCCCGCCCCCGAGCCTGAGGTGGAGTCCGGGCTCGCCCGCGACCAGGGGGAGTTTGGGAGCGCGGCCAAGCTTCGGTGCATTTTCTTTCTTCGGCGGGCCTTCCCGCTCTGCCTACTCGTCGCTTGTCGCGAGCTTCATTATCCTTGGCCTCAAAAGCCTCCTCTGCCCGGGCATAGCTTTCGGCCCGAGCTAGCATGTCAGCGAAATCCCTGGGATATTTCTTTTCCAGGGAGAACAACAGGTCGTTCTTCTGAAGGCCGCCCTTGAGGGCGGCCATAGCAACTGATTGGTCCAGGTTCCAAACTTCCAACGCGGCAGCGTTGAACCGGGTGACGTAAGCCCGGATGGGTTCCCCCTCTTTTTGCCTGATGGCCAACAAGGAATCCGAGCCTCTGCGCGGCCGTTTGCTGCTGACGAAGTGGGCCGCGAATTGTTGACTCATTTGGTCAAACGATAGGATGGTGCCCGGCTTAAGCGCCGAGTACCAATTTCTGGCCGCTCCCTTGAGGGTAGAAGGGAAAGCCCGACACAAAATGGCATCAGGCGCGCCATGGAGTAACATCGTCGTCCTGAAGGCCTCCAAATGGTCGACCGGATCGGTGGTCCCATCATAGCTTTCAAAATGCGGAAGCTTGAAGTTCGACGGTACCTGTTCCTGCATAATTTTTTGTGAGAAGGGAGGATCAGTGCAAATATCGTTACCGCGGGAGGAAGGAGTATGACGAAGTTCTTCTATGCGTCGTCCCATCTCCAAGAGCCTTTGATCCAGGAAATCTTCGCGATCCTTAATCCCCAAGGTCTTCTCACGGAATAGGTGTGAAGCCTCTCCCTGGGTCGAGCCGCGGTCCGAGCAGGGGCTCTTTGCCGGCTGCCCTTCTCTCCCGAGGACCGGAGGTCGGGTAGCCCACATCGGTCGCTCCTGGACTAGGTTCCCGGGCTCCGGAGAACCCCGCGCCGATCGAGTGGGCGCCGGACCTCGCGAATGCGTGGCCTGCACTGCCTGCACCGCCTCCGTAAGATCGCGGACCTGCTGGGCAAGCAGGTCGAACCGCTCCGCATCTACCGCGAGTACGGAGCGGGCCCGTGTTGCCGGGGTCGGAGTGGGAGCGGACGGACCCGAACGGGATTGGGCCGCGGAGGCTGCCGACCTCCGGGTTGAGGCTCTTCTGGGGGGCATTTTTCTTTTCAGAAAAGGAATACTGAAGAGGGAGAAGAGAGATCCGGAGCAGGGGAAGGAAATCATCGCCGAGCACTCCTTTAAGAACAAGAGAACCTCGAAGGTTCAGGCCCTTCCTCTAGCGCCAATCTGTTGGTGCAGAAATCCATCGCCGCCGGAGGTCGTCGAAATCGTGGCCGCTGAGCGCCGCCGGGGACCTGCAAAATGAAGTCCCGTCCGGAACCGGTGGGGTGGTGGCTCCGGCAGGACCCTCCGACGGTCAAGTTAGTTTCCGGCCAACAGTAATAGAGTGCTCGGAATGAGTTCTGGAGCTTAGAGATGTGGAGGAGAGCTTAGAGAGTCGAGAGTTCAGAGAGCTTAGCCTTAGCGTGTCGGGAGGGTCCTTTATATAGTGGAGCTTGATGGTGACAACTGCAGCCGCGTGCTGGCGGGCCGCTCGAGGTTCGGCGGAGTCAGTCTCACTGGTGCCGTGTGCGGCGGATTGAGGGTGACAGCCATCGCCGCCTGAGTCGGCGGATTGAGGGTGACAGCCATCGCCGCCTGACAGTGGGTCGCTATCGCCTGCGGCGGTTGCAGAGCTTGCCGAATGAAGGGTTGAAGGCCTTCGTGTGCCCATTTCGGAGGAGTTCGGGCTCCTGAAGAAGAAGATAGGAGGGAGTTCGGCTCCCATAGACGTCTGGCTGGAGGTATGCAGCTAAGGCTCGTCCGCTGAAGAGTTCGGCTGCTGAGAATCCGAAGCTCGGCCGTTTGGAGGTTCGGCCGGCTGTTGGACTTCGGCTGAGGCTTGGACACTTGAGAATTCGGTAGGAGCTCGATCGGCCGAAGTTCGATGAGGGCGACCGCTGCGGAGTTCGGCCGAGTGACGACTGCTGAGGGGACTTCATTGAAGCTCGGCCGCTTGGAGTCGGTCCGAAGGAGTTCGGCCGTGGGGAGTCCGAAAGAGTTCGGCCGCCCAGGAAGTTTGGTCTCGACGCTGGGAGTCCGAAAGAAGCTCGGAAGCTGACCAGTTCGGCCTGCTGGAAGAAGTTCGGCCGCTGGGAGTTCGGCCCGGAGCCTGGGGCTGGGGAGTTCGGCAGCTAGGTAGTTCGGCCCGGACCTTGGTGCAGGGGAGTTCGACCTCTAGGCAGTTCGGCCGTGGTAGGGGCTCGGCCTGGCGCCTGGCGCTAAAGCTCCTCAGCGGCTACTGGTTACATTGGACTGAGCGTCGGGCCGGGCTTCGGCAGGAGCGGGATTTATCCCCAACAGCAACTATTGGGGATAAATCCCACTCCAGTCGAAGTCCAATTTGATGCTTAGCCTAATACACCTGGTAATCACGGAAGAACTTTAATCAAAAATTCTCTCTCCAATAACCGAACTCATTCAGCGACCGAGCCCCAGTCGAACCCCTTCGATCGATCAAACTTCTCAGCGGTCGAGTCCCAGCCAAATTTTCTTCGCACTCCTCCTTCAGTCGAACTCCTATGGGAACCGAACTCCTCCTTCAGTCGAACTTCTATGGAAGTCGAACTTCTTTCGAATCTTTTCTTCAGTCGGACTCCTATGGGAGCCGAACT
Source organism: Cocos nucifera (assembly GCA_006176705.1). Lineage (NCBI taxonomy): Eukaryota > Viridiplantae > Streptophyta > Magnoliopsida > Arecales > Arecaceae > Cocos > Cocos nucifera. The sequence goes on along the minus strand of QRFJ01000087.1, from coordinate 165,378 downwards.
TTCTCTGCACTCCTCCTTCAGTCAGACTTCTATGAAAGTCGAACTCCCTCCGTACTCCTCCTTCAGTCGGACTTCTACGAGAGCTGAACTTCTTCCGGATCTCTCCTTCAGTCGGACTCCTATGGAAGCCGAACTCCCTCCGCACTCCTCCTTCAATTGGACTCCTACGGGAGCCGAACTTTCTTTGCACTCCTCCTTCAGTCAGACTCCTGCAGGAGCCAAACTCCTTCCGGATCTCTTCTTCAGTCAGACTCCTACAGGAGCCGAACTCCTTCTGGACTCCTTCTTCGGTCGAACTTCTTCCGAACTTCTCATTCGATCGAACTCCTCTAGGAGCCAAACTTTTTTCGGACCTCTTCTTCAGCTAGCATTCCTCTCGAATGATCTTCTCTAGCTATATTCTCTTTGAAAGTCTGAACTCCTCTAAAATTGATATATGTCGGAGTTCTTCACCAACCAATGCCTACTTTCTTCGAGCTACGGCTATTAAATCTCGACGAACGGTTGCCATCAATCTACTGTAGGCGATGCTACAGGTGGTGCCCCTCTCCATAAAAGACTCCATCAGAATCCTCGAGTGGTCCGCTACTGGATGGTATGGCTGTCATTATCAGTCTAACGATACCTTCCTCTCTATATCGAACTCCACCAGACCTCGAGCGGCCCGCTGCCAGACAACTGTAGCTGTCACCATCAATCAAGCTCCGTTTATAAAAAGAGACCCTTCAGAATACGTATTTCTCTAAACTCTAAGCTCTCTTCTCCTTTCCGAAATGCTGCCGAACTCTTGCGCACTCCATTTCTGTTGGTTAGAAGAGCTGATTTGCTCATCGGAGGGTCCTGTCGGAGCCACCACCACCAACTCTGAATAAAATTTTATTTTGCAGATCATCAGTGGTGATCTCATCCTCCTCCACTCTAGCTCATCCTGACATCAATCAGATTCTACAATAATAGAATTGGTGCTAGAGGAAGGGCCTCTATCTCTGAGGCATCTTTGTTCTTAAAGGAGTGCTCAGCAACGATCTCTCTTCTTCCTCTCTAGAGTTCTTCCTCGAGAAAAAAGGCCTCTCAGAAGAGCTCCACCCTCGCTTCAGCTCCGATGACTCAAGCTTCATCTGTAGCCATGATAGATCCAGAGTAGTTTGACCTAGTGATGCAGTGGGTTCAGAGTCTCATCGAAATGATGTAGGCCATGCGGCAGCCTCCGACAGTAATTTTGTTAGAAAATCCACCATCATGATGTCAAGAACTGACCTTAAGAAAGAGCATTTAGCCTAGCATACCCGTCATCCTTGGAAAGAAGAAACAGAGAGCAGAGAATCCGCATTCGAATCATGATTCTCCTTCGGAAGAAAAATAGAGAGCCAAAGTTCTCCCCTAAGAGGTTTCGCAGGAGGGCGGAATGAAGTTCGACTGTGCTCACGAGCTTCCTCCGAGCGCAAGCAAGGCCGAACTCTATCTCAAGCTCGTCATCAAAGAAGTTCCGACAAAAAAGCATGAAGTTCTCTCCCGAAAGGTTTCTGATGCGGGACAACCTAAAAAAAAATAAAAGAAAAAAAAACACAAAGCTTCTGTTCGTCAATAATAAATCACGTCCGACCATGGCACATTATTCTTAGAATAGATAGTATAGTTGCCTATACTCTGTTCAGAAGGCGTGACTGATTGACATGGGACCAAAGCATGATCAATCTAAATGATGCTGATGAATGCCATTTTAGAGATCAGTAAATAACTAGCAATAATAAAGTAAATAGACATATAGCAAAAATTAAATATGCTCATGAATAATTATAATAAAAAATATAAATGGAATGAAAGATAGTAAGAAATTAAGTCCGCAAAAAAATTTTAAAAAAAAGATAAGAAGAATCCAGATTGTGGTAGTTAAAAAACTATCCTGATTAGGGCTCTTAATCTTTTAACCAAGCAGATCTATCGATAAAGAACTGGATCTTTACCAACATCGGATCTAAAAAAAAGTATAAGAAAAAAGTAAAAATTAAAGATCAGTTGAAAAGGAATGAAGGTCCTTGTCAACGTTTGATCTATAGAATAATAGATCACTCTTTCTCTTTCTGCATGATAGATAAAAATCTTAGAGGAAACAGATCTTCTTTTAGTGGAATAGACTTATGTAGGTAGATAGTGAAGATGAATCAGGATCGTAGAAACACTGAATCTCAAGAAAATGAATGTTAAAGAGATAGAAAAAGATGGGCCTCACACCCTTCCCTCGTGGGGTGATTTTGGATCTCACACCCTCTCCCTCTCGGAGCGACCAACACAAGTATTTATGAAAATTATAAATTGATTCATTCATTCATTATCTCATTTATGAAAGATACATGGGTTTATATAGGATCCTAGGGATCCTATTTTTTTAGGAATTCTATTTTCTTTACAAGAAAAAAAATAATCCTCACAACAAAAAAGTAAAACATTATGTATGATTTCCAAATACAATAATATATCATATCTATCTTTTATGGAATCATAGGAAAGAAATCGATTTTTTAACAAAATAAGTAAGAAATCAAGAACTCTTAAGAAATCCTAGGAAAAAAAAATAACTCCATGTGGACGCTTGATGCTTAGCATAATTTGGCATGAGGATCCTTGGGCATGGCACATGCTGGCGTGTGTATTTTCTCCTTGGGCGTGTGGAGGGTGGTGGCTCCAAAGATGACATGGACCAAGCTTGCTTCTTTATGATGGTCTATCTCCAAATACGGCTCAATCCAAAATAAATCCAAGTATAGTTCTATGGATCCAAAACTAAATGCATCAAAAGAACTAATTGATTAAATCAAAAGGACTAGAATAAAATAACTGAAGTAGAGTTATTCTGATATGACTTCTTTAATCTAAATTGAATCTAAATTATGTTGCCGACTTTTGATGGCTCTGATGTCCACACCAATTCTCTCGGGATGGAGAGAACTCGATCCTATCGAGTGAAGATCGATTTTGCTCTGATGACGCTTAAGCAAATCGAGATTAATATGCTGCAGCTCTTCTCGAGTGATCCAGATATCCTCGAACTTCGATCGATCTCATCATCTAACTAAGTACCACTGATAGTCTCGACTCCGGATGGAGATGATCTGCTCATCCAAAATTCTCTCAATCTGATCATGCTTTGACATTTTGGCCAATGGACATTCAGGAATAGACTCTTTCTCAAAGATTGGTTCAAGCTCAAATGGCTCACTAGGTATCCAAGTTGGCTCTTTATAGACGACGAGGTCTGCAATGTTAAAAGTAGACATAATTCCAAAATCAGAAGGTAAGTCCACAACATACGCATTTGGTCCAATCTTCTTTAAAATCTTAAATAGACCTGCTCCTCGAGCATGTAACTTCTTGACGGTTTATGGTGAAAATCGTTCAAGCCTCATTCGAACCATCACATAGTCTCCTTCTGCAAACTCTTGGGCACATCGATGAGAATCTGCATTCTGATTATAAACTTTATTACTAATACTAATTTTTTTACTGATCTCTTTATGTAAACTCTTGACATGCTGTGCAAATGACTCTGCAGATTTAGAAATTCTAGCATGTGTGGGTAATGGGATAAGGTCTATTGGTTTTCTAGGCTAATATCTATAAACTACTTCAAAAGGACTCATGCCAATAGACCTATTAATAGAGCTATTATATGCAAATTCATCTCGGGATAATAAAAGATCTCAGTTATCCATATGTTCCCCAATCAAGCAATGCAACAAATTTTCAAGACTCCTATTGACCACTTCCTTGGGACGATCTATCTTAGGATCTTCACGAACTTCTCTCACAGCAAGCATCCAAACTGGTGATCCTTTACTCACCATCATCTTTAATTCCTTAGCACCTATCAGATGGAGACTTTTTTTTTGATATTTTTTTTTGGTCCACCGTCTATCTTTCTATTAGTAGCCTTAGATAGAGAAGGATTGATCATGATCTTCTTATCCTTATGAGTGAAACCACAGAAGTTGGTTCGGCCATAAATCATAACATCATTGTCAAACAGCTAAGACCGATCTAACATGATACTTCCGACTTTCATAGATAAGACATCGCACCAAACATCATCCTGATAAGAATGGAGCTGGATGGGAACACGACATCTAAGTTTGATGAAAATAAAGAAAGAATTTATTCAAGACACACGGTATGGACTAGGATGATCTAGAGGAGCTAATCCTAATCGCTTAACCATGTCGATGAAGATGGCATTGATACAGCTACCGCTATCAATGATCATCTTATAAATTTTATCACTAAATTTTATGAAGGTATGAAAAATAGAAGTCCTACGTCAGTCTTCACTTTTCTTAGTCTGACTAGAACATACCTAATGATTCCAAGCCTAAGGTCTGACTTCGATGCAACAAAACTTAGGATTTTTTTAGTACTCTCAAATTACTCGGTTAAGTCTGGATCAGTCTCATAAACTTCTTTCTCAATATTTTCTAGAGTTTTCTCTTCTAATTCTTTCATAAATAATGATCGGTTGGAACATTGTGCAGTAAAATGACCGTAACCATGGCACTTGAAGCAGTGAAATTGAGAACTATTTTTCTTAGATAACTCTTCTACAATTTTTTTTTCTTTATCTTCTTTTCTCATAATAAGATTTATAGATGGAGGTCCATTACTAAGAGTCTGGGTACTATTGGGTCTCGATTCAGAAGGAGTTACTCGACAAGATTCAAGACGATGGATGGTCAAATACCTAAAAAATCTCTCAAAATCTAGGACAAGTTGATAAGCTTATTCTAATGTGGTTACCTCTCGTAAAAAGAGCTCACGCTAGATATCTTCTCGTAATCTAACTCTAAATCTAGATAAGATAATAATTCTATCTTCAGTTACTCCACATCTCATGAGGTACTCATCAAATCTCGTGATGTACTCTATGATTGATCTATTTTCTTGAGTAAATCTCTGTCACTGATCTAAAAGTCTTTATTGGTAGGAGGTGGGAAGGTATTTTTCTCTAAGTTTTTCCTTCATTTTATCCCAAATTTCTATCGAATCTTGTCTTCTCTAGTTGAGAAGACGTTCAACACTTTTTCAATAAAGTCGGGCTTGCCTAACCAACTTCATCCTAGTAAACCTAACTCTTCTTGCTTCAAATATTTCGTACCATCCAAAATAGTGGTCCATGCTCAATTTTCAATCCAGGTACTCTCTCGGATCTTGACAACCATCAAAACTTGAGGCTTCGATCTTTATATTTCTAAGAACATGCTCATCTTGATCGAACTGGTTATGATGGGGGCATGCTGCTATAGGTCGATCTAGGTCGAGGTTCCTTCTTCTCTATCATATAGGTAGTTGGGGAGACTCAGGTTCAGATTATCTTTGCCTAGCTTCTTCTAGTACTGTTATTCTTTCACTCATAGTTTTTATAAAATCTTTCATATCATCAAACTTCTCAGTTAGGATATTAATGATGGCTGTTGTATTGGGATCCATATTGGTACTACGTGAGAAAGTAGGACGTTGGTACTGGATACTTGATCTAGTGGTCATGCAAGTCCAGGATGCAAGAATAAGATGCAGTAAATATATATATATATATATTAAAAAGTAAATTATAAAATTTAAATTATGAAAATTTAACTTGCAGGAATTTTAAATTATAGAATTTAAACTAAAGCCCTAACCAATTCGGCTCTGATACTAAATTGATGCGGGACAGCTTAAAATACAAAGCTTCCTTTCATTCGTCAACAATAAATTACGTCCGACCGTGGCATATTATTTCTAGGATAGAGAGTATAGTTGCCTATACTCTGCTCAGGAGGCATGACTGATTGACATGGGATCAAAGCACGATCAATCTAAATGATGCTGATGAATGCCATTTTAGAGATCAGTAAATAACTAGCAATAATAAAGTAAATAGACAGATAGCAGAAATTAAATATACTCATGAATAATTATAAAAAAATATAAATGGAATGAAGGATAGCAAGAAATTAAGCTCATAAGAAAATCCAAAAAAAAAGATAAGAAAAATTTAGATCATGATATTTAAGAAACTATCCTGATTAGGACTCTTAATCTTTTAACCAAGTAGATCTATTGATAAAAAATTAGGTCTTTACCAACATTAGATCTAAAAAAAAAAATAAAAATCAAAGATCAGTTGAGAAAGAACGAAGGTCCTTATTAACGTTTGATCTGTAGAATAATAGATCACTCTTTCTCTCTCTGCATGATAGATGAAAATCTTGGAGAAGACATATCTTTTTTTGATGGAATAGACTTATGTAGGTAGATGGTGAAGATGAATCGAGATCGTAAGAACACTGAATCTTAAGAAAATGAATGTTAAGAAGATAGAAAAAGATGGATCTCACACCGTCCCCTCGTGGGATGATTTTGGATCTCACACCCTCTCCCTCTCGGAGCGACCAACACAAGTATTTATGGAAATTATAAATTGATTGATTCATTCATTGTCTCATTCATAAAAGATATATGGATTTATATAGGATCTTAGGGGTCCTATTTCTTTAAGAATCCTATTCTCTTTATAAGGAAAGAAATCAACCCTCCCAATAAAAAAGTAAAACATTATGTATGATTTTCAAATATAATAATATATCATATCTATCTTTTATAGAACCATAGAGAAAAAATCAGTCTTTTAATAAAATAAGTAAGAAATCAAGAACTCTTAAGGAATCATAGGAAAGAAAAATAACTCAATATGGGTGCTTGATGCTTGGCACAACTTGGCATGAGGATCCTTGGGCATGGCACATGTTGGTGTGTGTATTTCCTCCCTGGGCATGTGGAGGATGGTGGCTCCAAAGATGACGTAGACCAAGCTTGCTTCTTTATGATGATCTCTTTTTAAATAAGGCTCAATCCAAAATAAACCCAAGTATCATCCTATGGATTCAAAACTAAATGCATCAAAAAAACTAATTGATTAAATCAAAAGAACTAGAATAAAATAACTGAAGTAGAGTTATTCTGATATGACTTCTTCAATCTAAATTGAATCTAAATTATATTGCCGACTTCTGACGACTCTGGTGTCCGCACCAGTTTCGTAGGAGGATGGAATGAAGTTTGGCTACGCCCACGGGCTCCCCCCAAGCACAAGCGAGACCAAACTCTCCCTCGAGCTCATCATTAAAGAAGCTCCGATAAAAGAATACGAAGTTCTCCCCCAGGAGGTTTCACAGAAGGACGGAATGAAGTTTGGCCGTACTCATGACCTCCTTTCGAGTGTAAGTGAAGCCAAACTCTCCCTCGAGCTCGTCATCAAGGAAGCTCCGACAAAAGGGCATGAAGTTCTCCCCCATAAGATTTTACAGGAGGGCAAAATAAGGTTCAGCCATGCTCACGACCTTCCTCCGAGCGCAAGCGAAGTCGAACTTCCCATCGAGCTTGTCATTAAGGAAGCTTCGATAAAAGAGAGCCAAAGTTCTCCCTCAGGAGGTTTCGCAGGAGAACGGAATGAAGTTCGAACGCGCTCACGGTATCTCCCCGAGTGCAAGTGAGGCCGAGCTTCCTCTCGAGCTCGTCATCAAAGAAGCTCCGATAAAAGAGCATGAAGTTCTCCCCCGGGAGGTTTCGCAGGAGGACGGAATGAAGTTCGACCATGCTTACGGACTCTTTCTGAGCGCAAGCAAGGCCGAACTCTCCCTCGAGCTCGTCATCAAAGAAACCTCGATAAAAGAACATGAAGTTCTCCCCCAGAAGGTTTCACAGGAGGATGGAATGAAGTTCGGCCATGCTCATGACCTCCCCACGAGCGCAAGCGAGGCCGAACTCCCCCTCGAGCTAGTCATCAAGGAAGCCTTGATAAAAAGAAAATGAAGTTCTCCCTCAGGAGATTTCAGAGGAGGGTGGAATGAAGTTCGATCGTACTTACGACCTTCCCTCGAGTGCAAGCAAGGCCGAACTCCCCCTCGAGCTTGTCATCAAGGAAGCTCCGATAAAAGGGTACGAAGTTTTTCCCCAAGAGATTTCATAAGAGGGTCGACCACGCTCATGGATCCTCCCTCCGAGTGCAAGCGAGCTCGAACTCCTTCTCGAGCTTGTCATCAAGGAAGCACCGATAGAAGGGTATGAAGAAGTCCTCCCCTTAGAAGGTTTCATAACTACGCCTCCCTCAATATTCCACAGACGCTGGTCTGAAGCAAGCCAATGGCGCTACCGCAACTAGAACCACCAATGAGGAAGGAACAATAAGGAGATCGACCACCTTCCGACATCATCGATGCTATCTCTGAGGGTTTGGTACTTCAGCGGACCGTCATCTCCCAGCCTCAAAGTCAAGAGAAGCTTGCTCCAAATTGAGAAAATAGAGGAGGTCGTCCGGTCCGAAACTTACCGCCTGAAGAAGCTTGGAGGAACAATGCTCCCATGACCTTGAGACTTGGAGAATCCGAGAATGTACTGCCGATAATTTTTTTTCAATAAAATTCCTTCATTTTAATATTATTATTTTTCGGTGCAAAAACTATCTGATGATAGAGAAGAAGCAATCAATAGTGATTATGTTAGGAACAGGAGGAGAACCTCATCCTAACATGAGCAAATCGAAGGTCTCATTCATTTTTAGATAAGATATGGGGAGAGGTCCTGACAATGGCCCTTATGTACTCTCACAATCCGTTAGGAACAAGAGGAGAACCTCATCTTAACGTGAGCAAAGTCGAAGACCTTATTCATTTTAGACGAGATGGGGGGAGAGGCCCTGACAACGATCCTTATGTGCCCCCACAGCCTATTAAAAATAGGAGGACAATCTCGTCCTAACGTGAGCAAAGTTAAAGACCTCGTTCATTTTAGACGAGATGGGGGGAGAGGCCCTGACAATGGCCCTTATGTGCCCCCATAGTCCGTTAGAAAATAGGAGGAGAACCTCATCCTAACGTGAGCAAAGTCGAAAGTCTCGTTCATTTTAGACGAGATGGGGGAGAGGCCCTAACAACAATCCTTATGTGCCCCATAGTTCATTAGGAACAGAAGGAGAACCTCATCCTAATGCGTGCAAAGTCGAAGGCCTCGTTCATTTTAGACGAGATGGGGGAAGAGACCCTGATAACGGCCCTTATGTGCCCTCATAGCCCATTAGGAATAAGAGGAGAACCTCATCCTAACGTGAGTAAAGTCAAAGATCTCGTTCATTTTAGATGGGATGAGAGAAAAAGCTCCGACAACGATCCCATTGTGCCTGATAACAACAAGAGATAAGATCTCCTTCAACCTCAGCCATTGGAGATAAGATCTCCCTCGAGCATCAGAATCTACTTCAACAGGAGATAAGATCTCCTTCAACCTCGGCTAGAGATAAGATCTCCTCCAAGCTTCAACGTCTACGTCAATAAGAGATGAGATCTCCTTCAACCTCGGCTGGAGATAAGATCTCCTCTGAGCTTCAATGTCTGCGTCAACAAGAGATGAGATCTCCTTCAATATCGACTGGAGATGAGATCTCTTCCGAGCTTCAACTTCAACTTCAACCTCAACTGGAGATAAAATCTCCTCTGAGTTTCAAAGTTTACATCAATCGAAGAGAAGATCTTCTTCAACCTCGGCTGGAGATAAGATCTCTTTCGAGCTTCAATGTCTGCGTCAACAGAAGATGAGATCTTCTTTAATCTTGACTGGAGATGAGATCTCCCCCAAGCTTCAACTTCAACTTCAACCTTGGCTAGAGATAAGATCTCCCCCGAGCTTCAACTGCAACTTCAACCTCGGTTGGAGATAACATCTCCTCCAAGTTTCAAAGTCTACATCAACCGAAGAGAAGATCTCCTTCAACCTCGACTGACGATAAGATCTCCCCTGAGCTTCAACGTCTGCGTCAACAGAAGATGAGATCTTCTTCAACCTCGATTAGAGATGAGATCTCCTCTAAGCTTTAACTTCAACTTCAATCTCGGGTGGAGATAAGATTTTCTCCGAGCTTCAATTGCAACTTCAACCTCGATTGGAGATAAGATCTCCTTCTAGTTTCAAAGTCTACATCAACCGAAAAGAAGATCTTCTTCAACCTCGACTGGAGATAAGATCTCCCTCGAGCTTTAATGTATGCATCAACAGGAGATGAGATCTCCTTCAATCTCGACTGGAGATAGGATCACTCTTGAGCTTCAACATCTGCGTCAATAGGAGATGAGATCTCCTTCAACCTCGACTGAAGATGAGATCTCTCCCGAGCCTCAACTTCAACTTCAATCTCGATTGGAAATGAGATCTTCCTCGAGCTTCAACTACAACTTCAACCTCGATTAGAGATAAAATCTCCCCCGAGTTTCAAAGTCTATATTAATAAGAGAGAAGATCTCCTTCAATCTCGACTAGAGATAAGATCTCCTACAAGCTTCAACCGTAACGTCAACAAAAGACAAGATTTTTCTGAACCTCGACTGAAGACGGGATCCCTCCAAGCCTTAAATTCAATGTCAATCTTGGTTAGAGATAAGATCTTCCTCGAGCTTCAATCTGAGCTGGTGCAGAGTCCTGGAGAGGACTTCGATAGTCATCCTTTTTATACTCTCTTCTTTCAAGTTTCGAACTCGAAAGTAGGAAGACTATTGTTGGAGATAAATCCCGCTCCCATCGAAGTCCGGCCTGGTGCTTAGCCTAATGCAGCTGATAATCACGAAAGAGCTTCAATCAAAAATTCTCTCTCCAGAAGCCGAACTCATTCAGCGATCGAGCCCCAACCGAATTCCTTCGACTGATCAAACTTCTCAGCGGTCGAGCTCCAGCCGAACTCCCTCCGCACTCCTCCTTCAATCGGACTCCTACGGAAGCCGAACTCCTTCTTTAGTCGGACTCCTATGGGAGTCGAACTTCTTCCGAATTTTTCCTTCAGTCGGACTCCTATAGGAGTCGAACTCCCTCCGCACTCCTCCTTCAGTCGGACTCCTACGAAAATCAAACTTCCTCCGAACTCCTTCAGTCGGACTCCTATGGGAGCCGAACTCCTTTCGGATCTCTCATTCAGTCGAACTCTTATGGAAGCCGAACTTCCTCCGCACTCCTCCTTCAGTCAATCTCCTACGGAAGCCGAACTCCCTCCGCACTCCTCCTTTAGTTGGACTCCTACGAGAGCCAAACTCCTTTTGGATTCCTCTTTTAGTCGAACTCCTACGGAAGTCAAACTCCTTCTGGACTCCTTCGGCCGAACTCCTTTCGGACTTCTCCTTCGATTGAACTCCTTCCAGACTTCTCTTTCGATTGAGCTCCTTTCGGACCTCTCCTTTAGCTAGCATTCCTTCCGGATGATCCTCTCTAACTGTATTCTCTTTGGGAGTCCGAACTCCTCTGAAATTGATATATATCGGGGTTCTTTACCAACCAACATCTGCTTCCTCCGAGCTACGACTATTAAATCTCGACGAACGATCGCCATCAGTCTGCTATAGGCGGCGTTATAGGCGACGCCCCTCTTCATTACAGACTCCACCAGGCCTCGAGCGGTCCGCTACTGGATGGTATGGCTGTCACTATCAGCCTGACGACACCTTCCTCTTCATACAGAACTCCACCAGGCCTCGAGCAGTCCGCTGCCAGACAGCTGTAATTGTCACCATCAATCAAGCTCCGCCTATAAAAAGGGACCCTCCAGATACGTTTTCTCTAAGCTCTAAGCTATCTTCTCCTTCCCAAAAATTCCGTCGAACTCTCGCCTGAGCACTCCATTTCTATTGGTTAGAAGAGCTGACTTGATTATCGGAGGATTCCGTCGGAGCCACCATCACCGACTCGGAATGGAACTTTATTTTGTAGGTCACCAGCGGCGACCTCATCCTCCTTCACTCCAGCTTATCCTGGCATCGATCAGATTCTGCGATAATAGCAACATTAGTAAAGCAAGACGAAAAGAAGCCCGAAGGTGAGGTGCTTGGCACAACTATTTTTCTAATTTTTTAAATTTTTTTAATTATATTTTAGTATTTATTTGATTGCTTCTTTGTGCCTGAAGTTGCCATCATGTTTCGACATTACCACAATAGCCCGAGCCAAACCTTTTGAATAGCCCTTATCTTAACTAAGGGCATTTCAGTCCCGACATTATGACATGACCATTATATGATGCAAATCTATAAGTTCAAATAGATGGATTAGATTGAAACCTTTAAATCCAAGAAATACTAAGTGAAAATGATCCTGAGTTAAGAAGGTGTTCCATTGATGTTTCCTTTTCAAGATCAATGAAGATTCCATTAATTGATAAAGCCTCAACTCCAAAAGTTCTTATCGTATTCAAACATTTTAGTATAAGTTGATACCATTTATGTTCAACCATAGTAAGATATTCAACACATTAGGCTAACTAAGCCAAATCTCGGTCATTATAGAAGAATATAATTCTTAATCCCTGCTCTCTTCTCATTTACAGTCTTGTTTATTCAGTCATTTCAAAAGAGGACTACAAGCTATGGATAAATGTGTAATCTTTGAAGAAACCACTTAGATGAATCTATTTTCAAGCTGAATCAAAATTTAGTAACGCAATAAATTTTTGGATATCTTATTTATAATCATAATCTTAAGGATCCAAAGTTAGTTTGACCCATTTATCAGTCAAACAATGTCCAATGAAATTGATTGGCAAGATTTTTTTTTGTAAAATAAAACAAAATTATGTATACATTAATCTTTCGGTGTTTTTTTTTTTTTTTTTTTGGTTATACATCAATCTCCTTCAAAATTGCATGCCTAAATAAAAATAGTGCCCATTATTTGTCAAATTTATTTATCATTGTACCGTATGAATGCTATCAATTATAAAAGGGACAACCATCTTGATAATATTTATTCATTATATGGATAGTAAAATAATAACAAAATTATAAAATTAAATTATTAATCTTCAAGATATAGTTTGTGCATAGTTTGGAAAAAAAAAAAAAAAAAGGCCCTGCCAGATAAGGCAAGAAAAAGAAAAAACTGAAGCTAGCGGACATTGACTCAGAAGGAGTAGAGACGACGAGGAGGCCTCGCATCAAATGATATTTATAATTGTTTATCAAAAAAAAATACATATTTGTAATATACAAACTATATTTTTTAATTAAAATTATAAAAAAAATAATTTAAATTTATTATTATATTAATAAAATATAAAATAATAAAGAATGAAAGGAATAAATTAGGAAAAGAAGAGATCTACGGGTGTAAATGAATCGAGTTGCTCGCAAGATACTTGCGCTCGATTCGAGTTTGAACTCGACTCAGCAAACTGGAATCAAGTCACCTTAATTATTATCGAATTCGAGTATTCAAATCAAACTGAAGTAATTTTCGAATCGAACTCGAATAGCAGGATACTTGAATCAAAAGTTCGTAAGCCTCTATATCCAATCGTTCGATCAGCGTGCATCTTCGAGCGTGCACTTGAAAAGATGCACCGATTGAAAAAAATACGTGTGCTTGAAAAAAAATAGATAAAAAAATTCAAAAAAAAATTTGAATCTAAAAAAATTGAAAAAAATAAAAAAAAATCTGAATCTAAAAAAAATTAAAAAAAAATCTAAAAAAAAATTTAAAAAAATCTAAAAAAGGCCTTCTTTTTTAAAATTAAAAAAAATAAAAAAAGAAGGCACCTTTTTTCTTAAAGAAAGAAGGTTTTTAAGAATTTTTTTTAATTTTTTTGGTGAAGGCTTTTGAATTTTTTTTTCAGACCTTCAATTTTTTTTTTTTGAAGGCATTATAGCCTTTCGGACTAAAAAAAAGAAAAAACACCTAAAATAATAATAATAAAATAAATAATAAATAATAATAATAAAATAAATATTTTTATTTTTTTAGATAGCAGGTTTGTTTTTTTTTTTTATTTTTTTTTGATTTCAGCATATCCTTTTTTTCAATCGGTATATTTTTTTAGGTATATTCGAAGATGCGTATTGATCGAATGATCGAAAAATCGATCAAATCTAATCTATCTCTTTCTATATATATAAAATATTATTTTTATTTATAATATATATTATTATATATATTATTAATAAGATGAGATTTGATTTTATATTTGATTCATATTCGAATCAAATCGAGTCGTTCTTTTTATCGAGCCGAGTTCGTTCGAGATATTAAGATTTGACCGAGCTCAAATCTGAGTTTCAAATCTGAATATTTTGCAGTTACTCGGCTCGATCGATTGCACCCACAGAGGCCGCGGCGGAGACGGAAACCCTCGCCGGCGCGCCGCCGGGCACCGTCCGTGATCGCCGGAGAAAGACGGCGGCGCTGGGACCGTCCGTGAGGGCGATCAACATCAACGCCTGTGCCCAGCGGGAGGAGGTCGACAACCGGATTTCCCTCCCGTACTCCCGTCGAGGTGCCCATAATCTCCTCAAACAGGTTCTTTCGATCGGTCCTTCTCTTTTTTTTCATTTTTTAAACTTCGTGTCTCAATCTCGATCTTAACATATGCTTTCGTCTGAAGCTGAAAGCCCCGATTTCGTTGGGTTCATTTTGCGAATTATCGGCTCTGGGCTTTTGTTTCGGTTAAGGTTTGTCTTTATGCGGATCTCCGAGGGAAATTAAGGAGGTGGAAAGCGGGACAGGGTGGGGTGGGTTTTAGTAAATTTACTCGGGAAGTGACGGTTGAGATGGTATGGGCGTGTGATTAGCAGACATTGATCGATTTGTTTAGCTCAAAATCGAACACTTGGTGGTTAATGACGAAAAGTGTGATTTTGGGAAAGGGTGATGGAGCAAGAGATAGGAGGAGGGGATTCGGTGGTGACCGTGAACTCTCGTTCGCAAAAATTTTCATGGCGTAGCAGCTAATGCGTGTTCGGATGATCAAAAGAAATTCTTATCATATGTATTTGGTTTGAAGTTGAAGTCATGACTTTTTGACGTTTCTTTCTCATCAGGATGCAAGGTTTTTACGGATATTTCTTTAATCGAATGTTTTATAATTATGCATGGTCTTTTTTTTGGATAAAATTGAACTTGGATTTTTAGTTTCACAGTGCATCTTCTTGTTTTCCTTCTTTTTTTTCTTTTTCTTTTTTCAGGGCCGGAGAAGAATCTCGTTGACCTCTACATCATACTTCTTAGGTTTCCAAGGTAATAGAAGCTTTTGCTTTTTACATGCAATCAAGGTTAACATGTTGATGTGACCATGACGCCTAGTTCAGTGGTCGCTGACCTTATTCGTTCCGGTAAAAGTTGTTTAAAACTATGGAAACACTTTCTACACCGAAGGCGGTATAGCTCCGCAGACCGCCCATGATTGGCTCTAGCATTGGATCTCAGCGGGAAAAAAAAAATGTTTTTTTTTTTGGATTGCTGCGCTGGCCTCATGCGAAAGCCGTGTAGGAAGAATTTCTCTAAAAAGTATTAAGGGCCTGTTTGGATGTCCGGGCCCAGGATTCATGGGTTGGGCCAAGACAATTAGGCCCTAAGGAAATAAGGAAATTCCCTTCTCAGTTCTCGACCTGTGGCTTTATTGCTACAGCCTAATGTGTGAGACAGTACCTTCACATTGTGATCATCGATCATTGCTTCCGAAGGTTGGTACAGTCATGCTTGTTGCCAACTGCATTCGAAGAACTTTATATGTTTCTTTTTTCTTAAAACATGGAACAATGGCTTCTCTGGAACAATGACAAGGTTTTCAGTAAAATATCAATTATTGTTGACACTTAGCACATTGTTCTTGAAGCTGCTGGATGTCATGAATGAACTAGAAGCACTGAATCCTGCTATTCAGCACCTGATGAAACTCAATTGAGTGCATTTTAAATCTGATGTTCAAGAAAGAGTTTCTTATGGTACAACTCCTGCCAAGAAGCAGATCTTCCCAGGTTCATGCATTGAGCAGGTATATTTCCACCAATGTGATACTGAAGTGACTACATGATAAGATCTAAGCTGCAACTTTTTAATATCCTGCAATGCAATCTGATGTATCATTCTACATCATTTAGATATTGTACTTTCCAAGGTTTTAAGTACTGGCACCCAAGTGGTAAAGGCATACTGAGTATTGATATGGTATGCCAGTCCGGTACCTATTATTAGTATGCACCATGTACCGTGTACTGGTTTTCTACCAGTCTGGTATGGTACGCATGGCATAAATAGGTACTTAAAACCTTGGTGCTTTGTTTATTTGTAATGTTTTCGAGGTTCACATAATTCATTTATCATATGTGATCTTCATAACCACAGGCACCAGTGCATCTCAGTTATCATGGAAGCCCATGAATGAGTGGAATCAAGCTGTATCATCGGATCATATACAAACAGAGTGGCAATTTCAGAGATTGTAAGTGTTGTCAGATTTCTTATTCTTGCTTTCTGTTTGTAATGGGTTTTCACAAAAGGAAGCAGAGTTGTTGAGAAACCTGGAAAGAAAACTCTAAGTAAAACGGTAGAAGCATGGAACCAGTCTCAAAAAGATGAGGCTTATTCTCATGTGGTTACGTTAAAAGCATGTTACAGCAGAATGGAGTTAGTTGCTTACAAAATGCTCATCCCTGAAGTGTTTTAGAATTTTTCATCCGTCCGTATACTCCACTCATTGTAGATCAAGGTCTGCCATCTTGATACCAGACTCTGTACCAGTGCTATCCTATTACTAGGTTTGCATATGGAGTGTCAATACGTTCTCGCTGCCACATACTTGTTTAGTACCAATATGGTATGATACACCCCGTACCATTCAGTTTGGTACCGTATGCCATATATAGTGTGTTTTTGGCAGTATCATGAACTTCCTTCGGAAGGCAAAGTATGCTATTATGTGATCTTGACAAAACTAAGAAAATACCCATATTGCATCTGAAATTATTTTTGTGTTAGCAACCAGAAGTTATGCTTTTAGTTGTTTGGAATCTCATGATAACGACTGTGAGCTGTGCAATCATGTCATTTCTATAAATTCACATGTAAGAGTTCTTATCATTGATCTGTATAGGTTTCTAGATTTTGTAACCAATTTGACTTGGAAGAGTATGTCATGATTTATTCTCTGGAGCTGGACTGAGGTTTCTTAGACTCAGATTATCCAGTCATGTTCATAATGGAGAAGGCTGCATTTAGCATAGCATTGTGATCCACTGCATCCAGTGAATTCCATTGTATTTTCTTTCACTTCAATGGTACTTCTGGGATGAGCATTTTTATGCTAATTTCGATATTGTGAGAAGGGTTCTTAAAGTGTCAAATACAATTGGAAGAATTCTTCTGTCAGCAGGATGAAAGTTTGGTCTGTGGAAGACCGAAGGCAAGAATGGTGTCAAAAGGCAACTAAACATCTTAGGCTAGGATATTGGAATTGCTGATTTCCTATTTCAATTTGTTTAGGATCCAATAATTGTTTCTTTAGAAAAAGTTTTCGAGGAAAGTCAATCCTAGAAATTTGGTGTAAGGTTACAAAATTGTTGCATTTAGCAAGTTGGTTTTCGGCTTGCTTTTTTAGGTGTATGCAGGCATGGTACTATCCATTGTTTCAGCAATACTTTTAATTTCAGTGGATGTGGAATTGGTGTGAGCTGAAAGCTCTTTTAGGAAAACTGTCTGCTAAGTTTCATGAATGTTAATGCAAGTGGGAATTCAAGAGTTCAGAGATTTGTGATTCAGTTGAACATTTTAGCACGTGTTTATGTTTGATGATGGGCTTTTTCTTCTCTTCCTTAAAGTAACCTTCTGGTTGTGAGCAAAATGTAGCTTGAAATAAGATCCAAGAGACATGCATAAAAGTTGCGAGAAAGGATATGGAAGTGTTTGAAATAGCATTAGAGATAGCCCTAGATAGGAATACTCAGTGAATGAGGATTCATATAATTGACCCCAGGTAGTTGGGATATGGGTTAATGGTTGTTGTCATGGTTATGATATGGTTGTGAACACAATGCTTTGATATGAGGGAAGATTTGGGTGGTTATGTAGTAAGCTTCCACCCTACTTGATTGTCGAAGAGGAACTTCTCTTTCATACCAGGTTCCCAACTCAAAGAGGAGCGTTGCTTTCATTTAATTTAATATTGCATGAACTTTTAACGGAGTGGAAGCGATCTTGATCGATGCTTAAGGACATCTGATAAATTGTGTCACCTCTCATTTGTGAAGGAAATAAAATTAACTGTTTCCAGCTACATATTTATTTTGGAACTTTAGGAACAAAGCTAGTCAGGAAAAAGCTGAAGTAACTGTTTGCAGACTATTTTGCATTGTTAGTTTTATCACATATAAAGGCCAGTCTGTTTCGTTATTGTGATAGCATAAAATCTTCCACAAAATCCTTTTTCTAATACTGAAACTCATTTTGGTCATATTCTGTTTTTCCAGACTCATCAGACACAGACCTGCTTCATATCATCAATTGATCTCAACAACATGCAACTCTTCTTATTTGAGATTCTATTTCTGTTAATTTTGCTTCAAGTACTGTTCTTTGTAGAAACTTATCGTATATTGTTAACGATCTTCTGGACTCTGCTGGTTCTCGACAGGTTAACTTAACTTCCAGCAACTGAAATTTTTATGGCACCCACCAACGCATCTAGGTATGTTCTGTTTCTTACTTGATAAAGATTTAATTGACAGTGAAATGTTGGTTGCATCAAGAAAAAAATTAATAAAGCTCTTAAAAAATACTAATAATTTTGGAGGGTGGGCTGAGGAGGAACATGTGAAGAAAACTGCAACAAAATAAGGGATGCAATTCGATGAATATGTGAAGAATACCAGAAACATTCGCATTTCTCTGCTACTTGCGCCCGTTAAGTTGTTGGCTACCAAATAACATCGGTCGAGGACAGCTCAACGGGCTAGCAGGAAATTTTTCTTTTTATTTCCAAGTCCAACATCTATGTTTGGATGACCATGCAAAGTGATGACCGTATTTTATGTTTTAATAATATGTTTTTTGAGGTGCTTTTTTTTTTTTTATTAATTTTTGAGCATGGTGAAATGGAGAAGAATATTTTGACCATTTGGGAGAATTGCTCACAACTTGATCAGAAGTATGAATGCAACAGGAGATCTGCTAATCATGGTTTGATGGCTCATCTGCTAGTTTGTTTTTGACTGATTAATTTGCAATAAAGCATCAAATATCTGCAATTTTGTCAACTTGGAATCTGGTGTAACGGCATTTATTTTTGTCCTGAAGGATATTCAGAACCTGTTTTCTCCTTGCAGAACACATCTGACAGATCCAAATATTGTTTCTGTTATACATAATTGTCAAGAGCGTGGATTTCACCCTCATGAGGTGCCTCCTGATGGCATGGCAGCCTGATCTATGAACATTGTTTGCATGTCTGCATGGACCTCAATCTTAAGTTTGATGTCATTGACCCTCATAAATCATAATCACCCATTGCACTTAAAGTACTTGTTCAGTTTCAGCAGACTGGAGGGTCATAAGATAGCATATGGCGTAGCATCAAACTTCCGGGATCTTGCTTTAGGTTTGCCCTGTTTATTTGATACTTGACTGCTCGACAAGTGTTAAGAATTGCTGATCATTTCAATCCACCAAATTAAATTTGTAGCCTCCACGGAGGGTTCTATGAAGCTGAACATGCTAGGATGCCTTGGTGGTTTCTTCGACTTCGCAAATGGTGAGCATTATCAAATATATATAGGTCATCTAGTATTCATCCTTATTTGTATAAAAGAAATATGGTCTTTGTACGCCATTTATACGGCTATAAGAGTTCATGCTAGATCTAGCCACTGTGGGAGAAGCCTCTTTGCTGATATTTTGTTAAAAAAAAAAATTATCTAATAATCCCTAAATTGGTTTAGAATTATTTTTTAGTTCTTAAATTTTTTAAATAAAATATTTTTTTTTATATTATTAAAAAATTATTTTTCAGTTCCTACCGTCCATTTAAGCCATCCACTATCTTGACTGGGGGATGTGCAGCGGCATCGGAGGAAGACGGTCGGGCACGGAGGGGAGGAAGCGCGACCGAGTGCCAGCGGATGACGGGTGGGGGCTCGAGGGGGGTGCTGGCGGCGCAATAGGTAGGGGGCCGTGGGCGGAGGGGAGGTAGGAGGCCACGAGGGAGGGGAGCACAGAGTAGCGGTGTCGGCGGGGCTTGGGGGGCATGCGATCGGGGCGCGTGGAGGGGAGGGGCAGTTAGGGGGTGGTGCCGGACGTGCGACGGGCCATGGAGGGAGAGGTAGGGGGCCGCGGGAGAGGAGAGCATGGAGCAACAGCACCGTCGGGGGGCATGCGGTCGGACGCGCGACAGGTAGGAAGCCATGGGGGGAAGGGAGGTGGGGTTGCGGGGGGCGATGTCGGATGCGCAACAGGGGTGGGGGGTGCTGTGGCATGTGGGGGAAGGAGGAAGGAAAAAAAAAAGGAGAATAAAAAAAAATAAAAAATATTAAAAAATAATATAGTTTTTTTAGATTTTTTTATAATACTAATAATAATAATAGTTGTTGAATCAAATATTTTGATAAAAATTAAAAAATAAAAATAAAAGTAATAAAAATAATTATTATTATTAAATAATAAAAAATAAAATTTTCATAATAATAATAGTTACTGCATCATTAATTTTGATAAAAAAATAAAAAAAATAAAAATAAAATAATAATAATTATTAAATAATAATAAAAAAATTAATAATAATTATTAAATAATAATAGCCATCGAATCATTAATTTTGATAATAAATAATTTTTATTATTAAAAATAAATAAATATTTTAATAAATTTAATAAATAATTTAAAAAAATTAAAACTGAGTAACTAAATCAAATGATTGTATAAGTAGAGAACTATTGACGTAGAATCTGATCGTCGTCGGAGTCCGCTGGAGTTGAGGCCGATGAGGTCGCCGTCGGAAATCTGTAAAACAAAGTTCCGTCCGGAGTTGGTGGTGGTGGCTCCGGCAGGATCCTCCGACGATCAAGTCAGCTCAGACCAACAGGAATGGAGTACTCGGGAGTGAGTTTCGGAGCTTGAAGAAGAAGAGGAGAGCTTAGAGATCAGAGAGATTAGCGTATCTGGAGGGTTCTTTTTATAGCGGAGCTTGATGGTGACAACTGCAGCCGTGTGCTGGTGGACCGCTCGAGGTTCGACGAAGTCAGTCTCATGGGAAGGTGCCGTCTGTGGTGGATTGATGGTGACAGCCATCATCGTCTGATAGCGGATCGCTATCGCTTGCGGCGGACTGATGGTGATGGCTGCAGAGCCAGCTGAATGACGGGTTGAAGGCCTTCGTCGTGTGCCTATTTCGGAGAAGTTCGGACTCCTGAAGAGAAAGCTTGGAAAGAGTTTGGCTCTCGTAGGCGTCTGGTTGGAGGTACGCGGCTAAGGCTCGGCCGCTGGAGATTTCGGTAGGAGCTCGGTCGGTCGAAGGGGGTGTCAAGGAGGAGTCCGGCTCTTGAAGAAGTTCGTCCGAAGGGTGTCTGGGGTGAGTCCAGCTTCCGAAGAAATTCGTTCGAAGGGTGTCTGGGGTGAGTCCAGCTCCCGAAGAAATTCGGTCGGAGAGGAAGCTTGGAGAAAGTTTGACTCCCGCAGGCGCCTGGCTGTAATGACGTGGAGAGAGTTCGGCTCTTGCGGGAGTCTGACTGAAGCTCGACGGTTGAGTTCGGCTAGAGCCCGACTGCTGGGAGTCCAAGGAGCTCGGCCACTAAGTAGCTCGGCCGACTGAAGGGATTCGGTCCTGACGCTGGGAGTCCGAAGGAGCTCGACGGCTGGGGAGTCCGAAGGAGCTCGGCCGCTAAGTAGTTCGGTCAGCTGAAGGGGTTCGAAGAAGCTCGGCGGCTGAGGGTTCGACCAAAGTCCGTCTGCTAAAGCTCTTCTGCGGCTACTGGTTGCATTAGGCTGAGCATCGAACTAGACTTTGACAGGAGCGAGGTTTATCCCCAACAAGAACCATCTTATATAACTTGAATATAAATCTTATAACTTGAGCACAAATCCATGTAATCTGAATATAAATCAGTATAATTAATTAAAAAAATAAAAATAATAAAAATAATAATAATAATTAAATAATAAAAAATTAGATTTTTTCATAATAATAATAGCTACAGCATCATCAATTTTAATAAAAATATAAAAAAATAAAAACAAAAGTAATAAAATAATAATAATTATTAAATAATAATATATATATTTATATAATAAAAATGATAAAAAATTATTAATAAGTATTATATAATAATAATAACTAATAATAATAGCCATCAAATCATTAATTTTGATAATAAATAATTTTTATCATTAAAAAAATAAATAAATAGTTTGAAAAAATTAAAATTAGGTAACTAATTTAAACGATTGTATAATTAGAGAATCATTTTGTGTAACCTGAATATAAATCCATATAACTTGAGTACAAATCTATATAACTTGAATATAAATCCGTATAATCAATTATTAAAATTACGTAACTAAATTCTCTGATTATATAATTTTGATAATTGGTTATACAAGTTTATATTCAGGTTATACAGATTTGTACTCAAGTTATGTAGATTTATGTTCAGGTTACACAAGATGGTTCTTTGGTTACGTAATCATTTGATTTGATTATCCAATTTTTATAAATTATTTATTTAATTTATTAAATTATTTATTTATTTTTTAATAATAAAAATTATTTATTATCAAAATTAATGATTCGATAGCTATTATTATTATTTAATATTTATTAATAATTTATTATTATTATTATTATTTTATTTTATTTTTTATTAAAATTGATGATGCGGTGACTATTATTATTATTATGAATATGAAAAAAAATTATTTTTTATTATTTAATAATTATTATTATTTTATTATTTTTATTTTTTATCAAAATGTTTGATTCAATGGCTATTATTATTATTATTAGTAGTATTATGAAAAAAATTGAAAAATATTATATTATTTTTTTATTTTTTATTTTTTTTCATTTTTTTTTTAATCTTTTTTCCTTTTTTTTTTCTTTTTTTTTTCCCTTCCTCCTTCCCCCGCACGCCACAACCCCCTCCACCCCCGTCGCGCGTCCGGCATTGCCCTCCGCCTCCCTTCCCCCACGGCCCTAGCCCGTCATGCATCCAACCGCATCCTCTCTTGCGATGCCGCTGCTCCGCACTCCCCTCCCCCGCAACCCCCGCCTTCCCTCCCCCACGACCCCCCACCCATCTCACGTCCGACACCACTCCCAACCGCCCCTCCCCTCAGCGCGCCCCCGATCGTGTCCACCCCTCGTGCCCTGTCGGTGCCGCTGCTCCGCGCTCCCCTCCTCCCATGGCCTCCTGCATGTCGTGCCACTGGCATCGCCCCTGGCCCCCACCCATCGCGCCGCTGGCACCGCCTCCCGACTGCGCTTTCCTCCCCTCCGCGCCGTCCGACCGTCTTCCCTCCGGCATTGCTGCACATTCCCACGACCGCCATGGCCGCTGTCCATCAAAGAACAGTTCTGTCATCTTTGATGAATGGTAAGAATTGAAAAATAATTCCTTAATAGTCTTTTTATTCCATCTAAAAAAATTGAGAATTAAAAAATAATTTTGAGTTAATTTAGAAATTATTAGGTAATTTTTTTTTTATTAAATCCAGTCATCTTTGGATATGTAGCAGTTATTGTGGAATCAATCTCTTCTCTGTTATTTCTCATTTGCCTGTAGTTTATTTATTTATTTGAAGGATAAGATAGAGGAGTAAGGTGCTTCCCCATGTTGATTATAATACTAAAATATTTTACAAAGTAGGGTTCGATGATTTAAGTACAGGTGATAGGAAAAAGATGGTGAAACTGTAGAATATCTTCACCTCCATGCAGGACACATATAGGAGGTTTAGCAATAGAGAATTAGAAGGTAATTTTATACAAGGATCCTGCTGCCCAGTTCAACACTGCGAACTTTGTAGATAGAATTTCTTTAGACTGCTTTCAAATTAGATTTCTTTGACTATTAATGTCCAGCTCGAGGAACTGAAGCAAGCAACAATGAGGATTCTGGTGATTCATTCAGTTGTTAGGTGGAGGCTGACGGAGAATGTTGAAAATCTGGCTGACAACTTCCTTCTTGGCGGTTGAGGTCCAGTCTCTAAATAGAAATAATACATTCCTTCCTATTACTGTTGATGAGACTGCTTCAAATCTGAAAATCCGTTGGTTTCTTTCCTTCCAAATGCAATGGCTATCAGTACAAATACTACCGTTGTTACATGATTCTGGTTTGTTCTGATTCTTTGTTGGGACCATAAATCTTGGAAGGAATCAAATTTGCCCGTTGTTTATTGTGGTTTCTTTCTTAACAATCTCTTTGTTTGGTCATTTGGCATTTTTCTTTTTCAGTTATGTTTGGACCGGCTATTATTCCATATCAATCATAGGTTTTCTTTCTACCCTTGTTTATGAACAAAAATCATGTGAGGCGAATACCATAAAGTATCGTATAGAGCGGATTTCATAGTTTACAATATTTTTCTTAATATTAATTTTAAAGAATAAATCTAAAAGTTAAAGACTTTTCTATTAATGGAGTTATTAATCCCATATTTAAGGTATCTTTTTTCTTTCTCATTTTTAGTACAGTGATACATATGACATGGTCATAAGATACCATTAAATAAATTAATCAATAAACAAGTCAATAAATATCTATAAATAAATTAATATATAATTTTCAGAATGTGAAGTTCACCGGTATACAATATATAGCTAGATGATACATACTATAATCTTTTTTGATATGCATGCAGTAACGATCCAATACATATCTTCAGATAAATTGATGCATAGTTTGCCGAATTTAGTATTTACCAGCATATGATATATGATCAGCTGATATATATCTAGTAAAATATTCATTTGACATTCAAATACACATCTCTAGATAAAGTGATATACAATTTTCATAACATAGTACTCATTAATATATAGTATATGACCAAATAATACGTACTAGATGACTTATTGATATATATTGTAAGCTTTTTTAATACACATCTAGCAACGACACAATGCATATTTATAGATAAATTGATATATAGTTGACCAAGCTTAGTATTTATCAGTACACAATATATGGTCAGTTGATATATATGTCTAGCAAAATATTCATTCGATGTCTCAATACACACCTCTGGATAAAACAATACATAGTTTTCATAAATTTTTAGATGCAAAGATCTTAGAAAAGAAGAGAAATTTCAAAGAGAAGAAAGAAATTCGAGAAAAATCTTATGAATAGGAGAGATGGCGCGTGGAGTTTGACATAGGAGAAAGAAATTCGAGAAGAAGACCGACCTTACGAATGAGAGAAATGGCTTAATGAGAAAAATAGTAGATGGAGAAATTTGTTGAAGAACAAAAATAGTACAAGGGATCTCTCTTATACATGCATTTTATTTTTTTTATTATTATTATTATTTCAGTTATAGAACTAATGGACTTCATTAGTAAAAAAAATATAATTTTTATTTAACTTTTAGATTTGAGAAAAAGAAAAATGGTATGAAACTAGGTCCGTCTCATATAGCGTCCCTCTCATAAGATTTTTATTCCTCGTTTATTGGCTTGGGTTGGTGAACTCAATGACATCAATTGAAGACCACAAAATTAACT
The DNA here is from genome assembly GCA_006176705.1 of Cocos nucifera. NCBI lineage: Eukaryota > Viridiplantae > Streptophyta > Magnoliopsida > Arecales > Arecaceae > Cocos > Cocos nucifera. The sequence goes on along the minus strand of QRFJ01000087.1, from coordinate 139,841 downwards.
GCTTATTTATGCTTTGCCGCCATTGACGTGGGAATGACAGCATGGTCTGATATATATATATATATATATATATATATATATATATATATATATATATATATAAAGAATGCAAAATGGCTTTACCTATGTGTTATTCATGCACATCTTCTCTCTTCTTAATGCCCAGTGGCCACCCACATGAAAATTCGTTTAAGGAAGGCAACAACGTGGACCAGTTTGTTTGTGGTACGGAGGATCTCTTTGTCGGTTTATAAATGATGTCACGAATTGATGCATTCGCATGTAGAAAGCCAGTGATTAAAATGCCTATGGGTATTTATGCATGGATGCATATGACTATGTGCTAGAACTACCAAACTTGGTAGAGGCTTTGATGACGGGTCCCTTTCAGACCCAATCATTTAAACCAAATTGCCTCTGCCAACCAGTTATTTCTACCTATTATTATTGCAAGTTGCAAGCTCATTGTTTTCTAAAATCTAATGATAATTTCCATTAAAAACTTCTTGAGCTGCCATCTTCTGCTGTTCCATCTTTTATATCTCTGCAGCTCCTCGTTTTCTTTTTGCTTAGCTTATGGTGTTCAACTATAATTACCAACCAACTCGGCCGCATGTGTTAATGTTCTAGGTGATCAAAGGTGGATCAAACGGGACGGATGGGCGAAGAGGTTTGGTATGATGCTATGGCATACATCTTTTTTAGGAAGAATTATAAAAACAAGAACAGGAGATCAAATTTAAGATGAACGCATAGTTTTCGATTGCTCGAAATACCCTTGTTATTGAATTACCCTGTCCGTCTTTCTTTAGGGTTCCAATCTTTGGAAACCTTCCGGTCTCTTGATCCACAACCATGTTTAGGAGTTGTATGTCCTGATTTTATCAGTCTAATGTGCCAGATTTATTAGTCATTTGTCCTAAAGTTACCAGTCCTAAGTATGGAGTCCACCGACCATTTTTTTTTGCCAAAATATATCAATCTTGAGTATTAGTAGTAGATCCTCATCTTATGAGTCCGGGGTGTGAAGCTAAAGTGGCCTTTCATCGCAGTTTTACCAGTTTAAGGGTGCATATTTAGTAATTATTAATACCAATTATATTACTCTTGATTTTTTGAACATTTTATATACTGTTTCTCAAGGATATATCTATTCAGGTATGGTACGATTCATCAAAAAAAAAAAAAAAAAAAAAAAGAGAAAAATTTGGTATTCCTAAACAAGCAAAAAAGAATTTGATGGGGACACCCTAACATCCTCCATTCACAACTTTATATTACATTTCACCTCTTTGAAATTAGGTTATGTTCCTCTCAGCTTGAATGAAATTTAACCTATTCCATCTTCGGGACCAAAATTTGGCCTCCTCCGGTTACGGTTACCAAGATGAAATTTAACCCAATTATCTCTCAACCATCACCGTGGTAGGTTTTAGCTTTCAACCGCTTCGATTAAATGTCAGAATTTATATGATTTATTCTTGATGATGGGCCTGAAAAGATTTCCGGTCTATTAGCTTCCGAATCGGATATTTTTCAACGAAATTTAAAATTTCATGGTCACGGTCTACGGCAAGTTGTCCCGCTCCAAATAAATCCCGTGGACGGTAATAACACGTCGTTCATGGATGGTCAGGACCATCGTACCTTTTTTTTAAAAAAAAAAAAAAACTTAAAAAAGCCCTCCTCCAATCTTCCCTGTGTTGCTTCTTGATTGGTGGAAACATGTTCTACTCAATTTCTTAAATTAGTTCGAATTTTAAAATCAAATTGCTGGAGACGAAATCATTTTGGATCTAGAATCGAGGTCGTAGGTCCCTATATTTAAGTCCAAACGGAGGCTAATCGACATTACATCACTTGATTGATATGAATCACTCGATGAGACGGCTAGTCGACGATTTGACTACAAAAATTAAGCTACCTACATTAGCGGACGCTAAGAGGCCATCTAGTAATTTGATATGAAAAACTAATTTTTATATCAAATTACTATATTTAATATAAAAAATAATAAATTTTTTTTTAATATATTTGATATTTATTTTTTTTAAAAAATAATAAAATAAATATCATAAAAAATTGATATTTGATAATTTTTTAAATAATAATAATGTATATTTAATAAAAATATCATATAATCATTGATTTTATTTTAATATTTTTTAAATTTTATTTAATAAAAAAAATTTTAAAAAAATAAATAAAGATGATATTATATAAAAATTTATGTGATTATAGTCGTCATATAAAAATTAATTGAAAATGATAATACTATTTTAATATTAAAAAAATATTTTATATTAAAAAATATATTTATAAATTTTATTATATTCTTATAATATTTTTTTATATTATTTTTAAAAATTATTTTTTTCATCAATTAAATATAATAATTTTTATTTTATAATAATTCTTTTAAATAAATAATTTTTATAAATTATTAAATTATCGACGTACGTAAATCCTAACCGGAAATGCATTCATTAGATAAAATAACAAGACAACGAGATGCTGATGAAGGCATTAAATGATCACAGCTCGCGTGTTTAGCTGGAAAAAAAAAACCAAAAGAGTCCTTGTATAAAAATAATCTTTTTTAAAAAAATATATATCACAACTCCGGACAATCCCTGCTTCCACGCACAGTTTATGTCCTGCGGGTGGTAATGCTGTAACACAGAAGAGGCGAAACAGCATACTTTATTTTAAAAAAAAAAGACTGTATTCGATAGTGCTTGCTGAGTCTTGGGTGCGAACCAAATGTATTGTTAAAGTTGAGTGGTTGGATCGTAATCTGAGTCCAACTCTGCCACGCAACAACAAAAAAAAGAAAGAAAGAAAGAATAGCGAGCAAGGAAAAAAGTTACGGAGTCATAATAGCCGATGCAAATTGATCAGTCCATTCAGCTTTCTACTTCCATTTGTACGTTTTTGACCATGAATCATGTCGGTATCACGGTTAGTTTTCAAAGGTGTTTTATTGTAGCAGCGCAGCATTTACCACCCCTTGTGCCTATTTATTGGTGCTCTGCAAGTGTTTCTAGCTTTACGTGTGAAATCACTATTTTCTTTCTATTGCACAGGATTATAATGGCGTGCAGCACGCAAGAGGAATGGTCAGCTTTGCTCAGCCACGGTATGGGTGTGTACTGCCCGTTTTTATTAGCGTTAGGGGGGTTTTCTTATCTGGGGCTTTCACTGTTAATTTCAACCTGCAGGATTTCTCATCTTTGTATTTGGCATTATCTCATGGAGCTTTGGTTTTGCTGCTGGTCTCTAAGCCATCTTGGCATTCTAGTCCTCCTTCATGGGGCTTACTGTTTTATACTAATTATTTCCGTCCTGGTACACCAACATGTTTTTCCGGCCTGCAGTACTTTTGTTTCAGGAGATGCTGCATCTGCTCACCTTACACTGCCCGGGGCGTCCTTGTCTTCTTGCAATGTCCTCTAATTGTCTTTATATTATTAACGCTCGTGTCTATTGCCGGGGGCTCCCTATCACCGCTGCGTTCTGTATGGCCCTGTCTCTTCTCATTTACTTGGCTCGTCCTGGTGTCTTTTGCTGTGTTACAGGACTACTGTAATTTTATGTCTCTTGCACTACATACTGTTCTCTTTACAGTTTAACGCTTTCGTTCCCACCTAAAAAAAAAATAAAAAAAAAATGATGTTTTATTTTTTTTTTTTCAGTAGCTTGCATTTCCCTCTCTCTCCCCCCTCATATGAGTGTTTGTTTAGCATGTTTTTTTTTTAAAAAAAAAAAATAAATGTCGTGCTGTCTTTTTATTTTATTTTTTTCAAGCCATGATGTAGGCTGTTGGAGTTTTTTTTTTTTGGATTTTCAAAAGGTTCAAACTTTAAAAATCTTTATGTTTCGAATAATCTCATATCGGATAATTTAATACAGATAAACATGTGTTTCGTGAAACCCAATCGTTCTGTTTGTGAGTTTTGGGTCGATGACTTGACACAGTCGCTTATCTTGGCTAGCCGGTTAGTCATGCACGTAGTTAACATTAATTTCTGTCTGCACTCCTATTTGATTCAAATTATAATAATTCTATTTAATTTAAATTTGAGCTGCCAACTATTCTGATTTTAATTTTTATTTTGCTCTTGCATCTGTACGCTGGCACTATTTGTGCTTTATAAGGTGTCAGCAAAGATGGCCTTTTATGGCTTTAATGAGTCTTGAGGTGGTTAATGGGCTTAGCAAGCCACCACCATAGTCTACGATCTTGATGAGGTAGTCTTGAGGCCTCCATAAGTCTCTTGGGAGGTAACTCTTTACCTTGGAATAAAACAGTGAGCCTTGTACCTCTACAAAAATATTACTCTTCTCCGGTATTTCTCTGCTTTCCTTCTAGGTAATTGAAGGAGTCTTTACTTACACAAGAAAGAAAAATTCATTCTTAGAGCAATATTCCTACTTATATTGATTCTAGCGGCATCTTAATATTAATTTTAGTGAAGTTTTGGAATTAACTATTTTAACTATTTGCAAAATTAGCATCATATTATTGACAGTCTAAGCAAAAAATTCACTATTTAGTAGTTGCTAGTATTTGCATGCTTTAAAGTTATAAAATAAATTCCATTGTTGATTTAAAATCTCAAATTCCAGCCATGAAATCTGTGCATAAAGATGCCATCGATGTTATATTTCTGTTATATTACTTATTTCTGCTGTTTTTAAGAATAGCGCAGAATTTTTTATAGTCGTCTTGTCATACCAGTATTGTCATTAAAATTTTGCCCACATGAAAACCTTTTTCAAATTTTATATTCCGTTGCTCTGTAAACAGTACGAAAAAGTTTTTTTTTTTTCAAAATAAAACTCTTTTAAATATTTTGTTCTGGAAAACAGCACAGAAACTATCAGTTGGTTTACAAATTAAATCTCTTTGATTCTTCTGTTCAGCAAACTTTGCCAAAAGAAAGAAACAGGTTGGTTTGCTGGCCTAGAAGCTGTGCATAAAACCTTACTAATTCAGTGTTTTTGAATAAAATTCCTTTTTAAAACCCGCTGTTCTGAAATGCTGTGCAGAAGAGTATAATCCAGTTTTCAAATCAAAGATCCTTGAAACCCGCTGCTCCGAAACGTGTGCCAGCATTATGTAGAATTAATTAATCTTTCAATCAACTTATTGAAAGACCATGTTTCTTGAAAAAAAAATTATGGAGAAAATGACCCATAACCTAAAGATCCATCTAGTTGGGATTATTTTGGCATAAGAAAATAAATCCTGCATCAAATTACCATATTTAATATTAAAATAATAATAATAAAAAAAATTTGATGGATTTTATATTTATTTTTTTTTTAAAAAAAGATAAAATAAATATCATGAAAATTGATATTTCAAAAATTTTCAAGTAATAGTAATTTATATTTGACAAAAACACCCCCATTAAAACTACATATATAATCACTGAATTTATATCTTCTCAAATTTATTTAATATTTTTTTAAAAAAAAATATAGATGATATTATGAAAAGAATCATGTGATTATAATCATTATATAAAAATTAATTAAAAATAATAATATTATTTTAATATTAAAAAAATAATTATATTAAAGGATATATTTATAAATTTTATCATATTTCAATATAGAATTATCTATAACTAATATGATAATTTTTTAATATTATTTTTTAAAATAATATTTTTATTAATTAAATATAATAAAATTATTTTTTAAATAAATAATTCTCATAAATTTTTAGATTATATTGGAACAGGATACATCCCCTCTCATCATTTGTTTGCAAGAAGAACAAAAGGAGAGGGCCATTTAATGGGAGCAGTGAGAGTGACAGTGACAATATCACGTAAAGGAAGGACAGAGAGTGGATTCAAGAGATGAGATAACTTCACCTCAATTCATTAACGCGTGAGTGAACTGGTCCCTGTACCCAACTTTCATGCCCTCCTCCTGGCTTTTCTCTCGCCTTCCTCCTGGCTTTTCTCTCTATATTAATGCTCTGTTCCATATCTCCAATAATTCTGTTTTATTAACAGCCATAGATTTGAACTATTGGTGATGGTTAAAGGAGGTAGCAAATTGAGGTAAACTTGGAGGCTCTCTTTGATCCAATACCGTGTAGCGCGATAAACAGAGGAGCAATGGGAAAGTGGGACACTGACCACGTAACTTTCCTAGTAAAATCGTGTTACTAAGTCATTCATAAAAAAAAAAGAAAAAATAATAGTCTTTTCTGAATAATAAAACTAATATATTATGTCATCCATTGATGGCTGAATGATTTATATGTTTTATTCTACTCAAAAAGAAAGGAATTTATGTGCTTATAAGTTTTTTATAAAATTTCAATATTGCTGCTAAAACTTGAGTTTATATATATAATTATAGTCCACTTTTAATTGTTTGGAAAAAATCATCTACAATTTTCTCTCATTTTTTTTATCAATTAGGGTTGATCTTTGAGATAGAAATTTTTAGCATGCCCCCCACTTACGGGTCCTCTATTTTCATCTTAGATCGCATGCTCAGCTTGAGTACATTAATTTTTTTTAAAAAAAAAAATTAAAAGATGAATGGCTCCTAACCCTAGGAGAGAAGGGGGAGTTCACTTTGGATAAAATTAATTAGCTATTTCATTATTATCTGACAGAGTATTGCTTTGTATACCTCTTAGCATACTCGGAATGAGCAGGCAAACCAGATTTCACGTGTCATACATTGTGTGAGTGGTCCATGTAGGGTCTTGTTACCTACTTTTTTACAAAAAATTAGATTAGAATAAGCTAGGAGGTATATAAAAGCATTTCCCTTTGGCAAATTAGTAATTGCAAAGTGCAATGTTGTTGAAAATTCTTTTTTTTTTTCTTGAAATGTAATAGTGACAGATGGTTACGGGCCATGTCACTTGAAAATTCAGACGTTTTTTTTAAAAAAAAAAATCAATAAAGCCATTCTCTCACATGAATACATAACATATGCATCAAACATGGCTGATCCCTGTCATTTGTTAAAAATGAGTATCCGACCCACATCCTGACGCATGTCATGCATCTTGCTGATGCACATGGCATCAACTAGTGCTGGGGTGGCAACATATTGATGCTTGTCCTTTCACACTCAAATTGTTGCACGTAAAAAGAGCCGCAGCATGGTGCCGTTAGCCTGGTTGCATTTACCCCGCACTCACCCATAAGCATCATTATTTGGACCAGCCACAACGTAATGGCTTCTATTCTCCTTTTCCACTGCTTCATAAGCCAAGTAGGAACCCGGTCCACGCCCTTGGTGTCAAGTCCCACGGAAAGCTTGGAAGGAAGGGAGAAAAAAATCTAAGCTCTGGAGAAGATGGGAAGAGCACCATGCTGTGAGAAGGTGGGGCTAAAGAAAGGGAGGTGGTCGGCAGAAGAAGATGAGCTATTAGTGAAGTACATCAAAGCTCATGGAGAAGGCTCTTGGAGGTCACTGCCTAAGAATGCAGGTATTTCCTATGAAACATGATCATTTATTTCTTCTTTTATCGAGCAGCAGCATCTTCTTTTTTCTAGATTTGCCATCTTTGCCTATATCTCTTCAGATATGACTCATTGAGCGTGGCCATCTTTTATTTACCTCATATATGCTTGGAGATGTGTCATCCTAGAGTTTTTCTCTTGGTTTTCTGATATTTATGAAAGGCTTGTCAAGGTGTGGAAAGAGCTGCAGACTGAGATGGGTGAATTACTTGAGGACTGACTTGAAGAGGGGTAACATCACTCAAGAAGAAGAGGAAACCATCATCAAGCTTCGCACTTCCTTGGGAAACAGGTAGCTAGTCAAAGGTTTTGCGAGTCTACTTACTCTCTTCTTCCATTGATAGATCACTGATAACCTTTTTTTCCTTCCCTGTAGTTAGTATATCTATATAGCTTCTTTCTGAAACTTCTTTTGCCTTGTCTCTCCTCTGTTTTTTTTTTTTTTTTTTTCCTTCATGTTCTACTGGAAAATTGTTTGCTGCATTGGTATGTAGAAGAAAAAGAAAATCTAGATGGCATGAATCCAAGTTACAGGAAATTTTTACCCTTTTGTTCATGGAGAATTTTCTGCTAATAGATGTATCCACCTCTTCCGAATGGTTATGACAAGCTCTCTTTTTGAATTTCCCTTTTTTCTTTTAGGTGTGAATATGCTTGGTTGGTGGTTGTTCAACTTCATGCCATCAGTCCAACAGCTATTTGCATCTCAACTCATGCATGTCAAAAATCTAGCTGTAATGACCTCAAAATCCTATAAATTGGAAGATTCTAACTAGTTCAGTTGGTAAGGCTGATGATTATTTACATCCATGACATGGGTTCCTATCCTTTCTCACCTAATTTTAGCATTCTCACATCCTAGTTCTTTTATTAAAAAAAAGAAAAAATATCTACAATATCTCAATAAAACATGTGAAGTAATGGTCACCTAAGATGAAAAGATGATCATCATTCAGACTAAGCTTAAATTTGATGAAAAGACCATGTTATAATGGCTTTTTTTACTTTCATAGAAATATTCAAATAGTTTTCCCATCAAACACGAGGTCCTATTCTTAAAAGCAGGTGGGCATAGCCCTCAGCGTATGAGAGTTGGTGAGCCCCAAAAGAAACTTCATGAATCATGAAGGTGCCCTTTTTTGTTGTGTTTAGAGTGGTCACAAGTTTGACAGTAAACATTGCTGTCATGTGATCGCTATGAGTCCATATTGTCATTATCAACAGCAACATCCCTTGTCTTGTGACAATATTGATTAAAATTTCATCAACATCTAGCTTACGTGGAAAAATTCAAAATTTAAGAGAAAATAACCAGGTCCATAGGAACTCGGAATATTATGTACATACATCATCTATGAGAAAGGTGGTTAACAACGACTTTAGTTACTACTAAGGAAATATACAATCAATGTAAAATATAATCCATCGATGCATAATTATGCACCATATGAGATGATAGACAGAAAACAAATAGATACATATGCGATTTGTTTCAGCAATATGTTTCCACAATTTTTCATTATAATTTGCGTTCAAACTAATATTTTTGTATTTCATGAGTTCTGCAAGCATATAGATTGTAAGATGATGATAAATTAAGTTAGCTAGATTTAATATGCTCCTAAAATTGCGATGCCAAAGTTGTACCAAAGGTCATTGATTCATCATGATGCATGCTCCACCACCGATGTCAAAGTTCCAACTACATTGCATTTAATGCCAACGATCTCACTTACCCTCAATTCAAGTAAATATGATTGGATAAATTTGTTCTTCTTGTTTCCTCTCCATATTAAATATTGCTTCAACTTGGATTTGTGCATGCATGCAACCTTAGAGGTTATATTAAGTAATAAATAAGAAGGTTCATGCGTCCCTTTTTGTTCTACGATAGGTGGTCGGTGATAGCCAAGCATCTCCCTGGGAGAACTGATAATGAGATAAAAAACTACTGGAATTCCCACCTTAGCAGGAAAATCCACTCCTTTCAGAATGCCGATGGTACCCGAGTGATTGTGGCCCTCACCAAGATCGGCAGCGGCGGAAAGCAAGATGGTAGCAGGACAAGGAGATCAGCAACGAAGATCAGCAGCACTTGCTGGAGCAAGAGGAAGGGAGACCATGAGAGAAATTGTGAACACCCAATTTCCTTTGTCCATGGCAAGGAAGGTGAGAACAAGGTTTATAACTTGGACCATGACAAGAGTATTTCTATAGAATTGGTCAATCTTGATGAAGGGGTGGCGTTTGAAAGTGGTTTAATTGACTTCAATGAGCAGTTGAGCCCAAGCATTTTTGTAGACAGTGGACTTTGTACAAATAATGAGATTGAAGGTGAGCTTTTTGGTGCAAGTCATGACAGTGGGATCATGAACTTAAGTGAAGGGAGAGATGCTAAGGACAATATCCCTAATGATGATGGGGAAGGTGTTAACCTTGGTTCAAAGGAAGGGAGAGGAGGGGAAGTGGTGGGTTTAGATTGGGAGGAGATGATGCGTTTGGAAGTGGATAATTTCTTGAATTGGGAGGGGATGTGGGATGGACAAAGAGAAATGTGGCCATGTTTGTGGGAGTGTGATAGTGGGAAGTCTGGTTGCGAAGAGGTGTGATAATGTGTGCCATTTTTTTTGCTAGAGAGACTTCTTTTAAATGTCACAAAAATGGCTTGTGGACCAGAGACTGCCTGGGGAGCTTGAGAAAACTTTACCTTATGTCTTATTGCATGTTTTGTTCAAGTGGCCCGTCTAGTTGGTTCCATCATCCAACCGGAAAGAGAATTGTAAACATCTAGTAATGCTAGAGACTAGGAACTTTTATATCTAGCAAGCACTGCAGCAATAATTGTATTTTATATATATATATATATGGCTTAAATCTTTGGATGTTATTGGTCCCAGTGACAATTTATATTACTCCCTTAGGTAGATCTTTTAGTAATACTAGCCTCTCTAAGAATTAGGAATCATCATAAATACAGTCACAAGTGATCTTGCTTCCCTATCTCTGAAATTATATACCATCTGATCAAAGGATTATTCTACATCAGAAAAAGAAAAGAAACATTGTCGATCTATTGCAAAAGTCCGTATGAACCATGAATCAATCAGAAGCAAGATGCTATGCAAAGATGCTACACAGGCAGCAGCGACGTGACTGTTGCTTCATGTGCACCACAAATTGCAAGTGAATCATGCATGGTCACAACCCAACTTCGTAGTCTTAAGACTAGCTAGCACCTTACTTTAGGCTTTCCCCCTCCTAGAAGTCATTAGATCAATAACATTAGATAAGCACGTAATGTTTGTTCGAGGGGAAAAAAAAAAAAAAAACCTACACACACGCAGTTTTTGACTATTGACATTTAATTATTAACCCTCGAACAATTAGCTAGCCCTTTTATGTTTGGTCGTTGGATACTATTAGACCTATTCTGACATCCATCTGGAAGCACGAGAGACAGAGACGGAATAAACATGGGCCGAAATAATGTTTCATTCAATCTTTTCTCTCTTAACCATATTCAAGCTACAACTCAAAGCCAGCCGCAAATGGCCTTTCGAATTCAAACACCATGTGGGACTGCTGCCTCTGTAGGACTTTTAACATCTAATTTTCAAGCCAAATTCTCTAAACTTAACCTGTTCCATAATTAACCGCATGTTATGCATTCATAGCTGAACCCGTTAATTCCTTTTAAAACTCAAAATACCAGTTCATGATAGGTTTCCAAAGAATTTTAATTAATCCGATGTTATCCTATGCTTCAAACCAAAAAAATTATATATATATGCTAACTTATCCTATACCCGTAGTAATTCCAAAGAATGTTACATTAAACTTAGATAAGACCCAACATCAATCCAGGGTTCGATATTGATTTTCCCAAAAATCTAGCCCTGTTTCTCCCTTGTGTCTGGGAACAATAGTACTAGCCTTCTGAATCTTAGAGCTTGTATCCTCCGACCTGTGATACTCTAAACTTATAATAGAATATTACACCAATTCATTGTAAAGCTTTTAAAATTCTTGTATGATCTTTCATGAAGTATATGTGGAGAACTCGAATCTATCTTCTTGCTCCTAGGAAAGATTATGTTGGGTTGCGCGTTATTGTCAATGAACTTGATAAACCAAACAAAGAAAATGCATGAATTGTTGAGTCATTAGCTTCCAAAAATATAAATTTTAAAAAAAATCATTACATGATGTGTAATATATAAAAAGACAAACAAAGCTATAAAATATATTACTATATTAACCAAAAGCAGATATTGAGGGAGTCTATGACTTCATAGATATGGTTGGTTCATTATAAGCAAAAGGGAGGCCAATGAATTAGATTTAAGAGCAATGCTTTCGACCTCCGTAATCCGCAAAGAGCAGGATGATCAGAGATTGTCATTCACCTCATCTCTGAGGGTTCATCTTATTACCCAGAGTGAGTAGTTGCAGTGTTACTGAAAATTTAATATGTGAAGGAAAATATTCTTAAATTTTTAGTCTTTCTAGTTATTGGTTCACATATTTAATGCCATGCCCCATAAAAGTTGGAATGTCCCCCTTTTCCCTGTTGAACATGCCTACTTAAAGTAGTGCTTCCTTGCATTGAATATTTTTATTATATGGCACTAAAATTATGAGCTAAGTTTCCTTTAGTGTCCTACTTATGTATAAAAGGGATATATGGTATACTTGTTATGGTATCAATCCGACAAATAATCAAATCATATTGATCTAATAGAATCAAGCCAAGAATAAAAGAAATGATAAAATCAAATCAGATTTTGATAATCAAAGGTCAATTGTGATCTTGGCAATTGAAGAAATCTATCAAGAAAATCAGTCATAACCAGCAGCATATTTTTCTAAATATTTTCTTCTGATTTCTCTCTTCTTATTATATATGTTCCCTTTCTACACCACCATCTACAGAGAAGAAAAAAAAAGAAAGAGAGTTTTAAACTTTAGAGCTCCTCTTTGTGTGAGATTTGGGTGTATTGGATTTTTGGATTTGAGAAATAACCATTGTTCTTGTACTCCATTTTGTTATAGTGGAATTTCTTTTCTCTGTTCTCGTCCGTGGAGTAGGCATACTGCCAAACCACGTAAATTACTGTATTTATGTATTTTTTTTTCTTATCTATTTAAATTTCTTATCATTCATAACAAACTGGTATCAAAGCCAGCATCGTGAGATCGCTATGGCTTCTTCGTCATTTGATATTGAAAAGTTTGATGGTACTAGCAGTTTTAATTTATGGTAGGTTAAGATGCGAGCAGTCTTAACGCAGAAATATTTGAAAAAGGCGCTGCTAAAAATAGAGAAGATGTCCAGTAATTTGATAGAAGAGCAAAAGGAGATGGATGATAAAGCATTGACAGCAATCCATTTGTGTTTGTCTGATAGATTTTGCGAGAGGTGCTTTCAGAGAAGACAGCCACTAGCTTATGATTGAAGTTAGAATCTTTGTACATGATAAAGTCTCTCACCAATAAATTATATTTGAAGCACTATTTATACATATTACTCATGGCTGAAGGTACACTCATGAAAACTCATGTTGATGAATTTAATTCCATCATTACTGATTTAAAGTCCATTGATGTTAAGATTGAAGAAGAAGATGAGGCCCTATTGTTATGGTGTTCTTTACCTCCCTCTTATAAGCATTTTAGAGAAACCTTTCTTTTCGGTAGAGAAACCATATCCTTAGAAGATATTAAAGCTGCATTATTTTCTAAAGAGCTACTCGAAAAATATATATATATGAAAATATTACCGAAGGACAAAATAATGCTTTAGTTGCTAAGGGAAGGTCTAATAATAGGGGTTCAGGTCATAGTGGCCAAAAGTATAAATCTAAGTCAAGAAATAAAAATATGACTTATCATTACTGCAAAAAAAAGAGCATTTTAAATCTAAATGTTATAAATTAAAAAATAAGAAACAGAATAATAGACATGATCGGGATCAGAAAAGATTGAAAAATAGGCAGGAGCTAATATTGTAGGAGAAGATTCTGATGGTGCTGACTATGTTCTTGCTGCAACTAATGATGCCTATTTCAAAAATAATTGGCTCATGGATTCGACCTATTCTTTCCACATATGTCTCAATAGAGACTGGTTCTCTACCTATAAGATTGTGAATAGCGAATTGTCCTAATGGGCAATAATGTAGTTTGTAAAATTATAGGGATAAGAATAGTTCGAATTAGGATGCGTGATGGTGTAATAAGAACTTTGATAGATGTTCGGCATATCCCTAAGATGAAGAAAAATCCAGTTTCCTTGGGTACTCTTGATGCTAAAGGGTATAAGTATTCATCTGAAGGTGGACTCATGAAAGTTAGTAGAGATGACTTGGTTGCTATGAGAGCAAATAGACTATTTCCAAATTTATATGTCTTGCAGGGTGCTATTGTTATAGGTTCAGTTGCAATTTCTACATTTTCCATGTCTAACTCAGAGATTACCAAGCTATGACACGAGACTTGGTTATATGGATGAGAGAGGACTACTCCTTTTGAGTAAGAAAGGTCTTCTTTATAGTCAAAGTATAGAGAAGATGGATTTCTATGAGTATTGTGTTCTTGAAAAGCAAAAGAGAGTTAGTTTTAGTGCTGGAGTTCACAGAACAAAAGCTACTTTAGACTATATTCACTTTGACCTCTGGGGGCCTTCACGTATTTCTTCCATAGGTGGTGCTTGGTATATGTTGACTTTCATTGATGATTACTCTAGAAAAACTTAGGTGTTCATACTGAAGCACAAGGATGAAGTGTTCAAAAACTCCAAACAGTGAAAGATGATGATAGAAAAGCAGATCGAAAGAAAGATTAAGCAACTCAGAACTGATAATGGGCTAGAATTTTGTTCTTTAGAGTTTGATGAATATTATAAAAATGAAGACATTATTAGACATAAGACTATGAGGTACACGCCATAGTAGAATGGAGTAGCTGAACGCATGAATAGAACTTTATTGGAGAAAGCACAATGCATGCTTTTGAATGCCGGCTTATCTAGGCAATTTTGGATAGAAGTGGTCTCCACTGCATGCTATTTGGTGAATAAATCTCCTGCTTCAGCTATCAAGTTCAAGACTCCTGAAGAGGTATGGTATGGTAACCCTCCTAATTATTCTAATTTGAGAGTATTTGGTTGTCTTGCATATGCTCATATTGATGAAGGAAAGTTAGAGCCTAGAGCTAAAAAATATATTTTTCTTAGCTATGCATCTGGGTTCAAAGAGTTTAGATTATGGTATCCTGATCTTAAGTCACCAAAATTTATCCGATTAATCCTGAACAAGAGAATACTATTAGCTTTGAGTTTACACAGCTTAAAGATAACATCAAGTAGGTGGAGCTGGGAGCAGTTGATCCTTTACAGGATTTTACTCCTGAGTTTAATTCAGAACAGATACTAGAAGTTAATTTAGAGCAAACTTCACAACAAAATAAGTCTTATTGCATTGCCAAGCATAGACAGAGGAGGGAGATAAAGCCACCTGCCAAGTATAGTCATGTTGCACAGTCTAGCCATGCTGATTTTGTTGCTTATGCTTTGTCTATAGCTTAAGAGACAGGTGACACTGGCGAGCCCTCTGCATATTCAGAAGCAATTTTTGATGTTGATTCTGCTAAGTGGTTAGTGGCCATGTATGAAGAGATTGAGTCTCTGCATAAGAATAATACTTGAAACTTAGTGAAACCACCTGAAGGAAAGAAGATTGTTGGTTGCAAGTGGATTTTTAAGAAAAAAAAAGGTATCTTCGGAGTAGAAGATACTAGATATAAAGTACATTTGGTAGCTAAAGGCTATAGTCAGATTTTTGGTATTGATTTTAACGATGTCTTCTCTTCAGTTGTCAAGCATAGCTCTATTCGTGTATTACTCTTCTTAGTTGCCATGCATAATTTGGAGTTAGAGCAGCTTAATATTAAAACAGCCTTCTTACATGGGGAACTTGAAGAAACCATTTACATGCATCAGTTTGAAGGTTTTGTTATTGAAGGCATGGAGGATCATGTATGTTTGCTCAAAAAATCGCTATATGGATTAAAACACTCTCCTTGATAATGGTATAAGCGATTTAATTCTTTCATAGTAAGTTATGGTTATTTCAGAAGCAAATATGATAATTGTGTATACTTTAAAAGGCTTGTTGATGGATCCTTTGCCTATTTACTATTATATATCGATGATATGCTTGTTGCTGCTAAGGATATATCTAAGATTGATAGGTTAAAATCATAGTTTAGCAGTGAGTTTGATATGAAAGATTTGGGAGCAGCCAGAAAAATTCTTAGTATGAAGATTCAGCGAGACCGAAAGGTGGGTTTGCTTCACTTAACTCAAAAGAAATATATTGAGAAAGTTTTGGAGCATTGATCAATATGAAGAATGTCAAATTAGTTAGTACACCGCTTGCTGCCCATTTTAAACTTTCAGCTAATTTATCTCCACAATCAGATGATGAGAGAGATCAAATGTCTTGTATTCTTTGCTCTAGTGCTGTTGGCAGTCTTATGTATGCCATGATTTATACTCGTCTAGATATTTCATATGCAGTTAGTGTTGTCAGCAGGTATATATCTAATCCTGGAAAAAAGCATTGGCAGATAGTAAAATGGATATTTAGATATTTATAAGGTACATCTGATGTTTGCTTAGAGTTTAGAAGACATGGTAGTAATATGGTTGGTTTTGTTAATTCTGATTTTGCAGGAGATCTTGATAGGAGAAGATACATTACAGGTTATGTTTTTATTCTTGGTGGATGTACTATTAGTTGGAAAGCTTCTTTAAAGCTTATTGTTGCTTTATCTATTACAGAGGCAGAATACATTACGATGACAGAAGCTATTAAAGAAGCTATTTGGTTGAGAGGCTTATTTTATGAACTTAGTTTGGTGCGTGATGTGACTGTTGTTCATTGTGATAGTCAGAGCGCTATCCATCTGACTAGAGATCAGATGTTTCATGAGAGGACAAAGCATATTGACGTAAGGTATTATTTTATTCATGATTTTATTTTACAGGATGATGTTACTGTGAAAAAGATTTGTACTGTAGATAATCTACCTGATATGTTGATAAAATCTCTTCCAATTGCCAAGTTCAAGCATTGCTTGAATTTGGTTGGTATTTGCAGCATTTGAGATTTTTTCTTTCCTTTCGGAAAGTAGTGGAGAAGATGGAGAAAGTTTCTACCATGTTCGAAGTAACTTGATCCAATTTTAAGCCAAGATGGAGATTTGTTATATGACACTAAAATTATGAGCTAAGTTTTCTTTAGTGTCCTAGTTATCTATAAAAGGAATATATGGTATACTTGTTATGGTATCAATTTGACAAACAATCAAATCATATTGATCTTACAGAATCAAGCCAAGAAGAAAAGAAATGATAAAATCAAGCCAAGATTTTGATAATCAAAGATCAACTGTGATCTTGGCAATTGAAGAAATCTATCAAGAAAATCACTCATAACCAGCAGTATATTTTTCTAAATATTTTTTTCTGATTTCTCTCTTCTTATTATATATGTCTCCTTTCTACACCATCACCCGTAAAGAAGAAAAGAAAGAAAGAGAGTTTTAAACTTTAGAGCTCCTCTTTGTGTGAGATTTGAATGTATTGGATTTTTAGATTTAAGAGATAATCATTATTTTTTTACTTCATTTTATTATAGTAGAACGTCCTCGTCCGTGGAGTAGGTATACTTTCGAACCATGTAAATTATTATGTTTGTGTATTTTTTTTTCTTATCTATTTACTTATCTTATCATTCATAATAATTTCATAGTTAGTGGTACATGAAACAGTTGAGAGCTTCCAAGAATATCTCAAGTAGAGACGGCACAAATTCAATTAAGCAAAGCTTTAGCAATGTTTTTTTAAAATTATTTTTTAGTTAGTTACAAAGGTTGGATGTATCTTGACGTGGTAGAACATCAGCAAAGATTCTTGTTTCGTATGAAGCCTTCCAGAACCATCCCTTTGACGTGAGTCACCTCACCATCATTTGTCACTGATGTCCTTTTTTTTTTTTTTCTTTTTTGAAGGGAAATCATTTGTTATTAATGTTGATCTTCCTGCAACTTGGTTTTTACCGCATCGAAAGCTTCTTGAATGGGAGCCAAACCCATCACAAACAAATAAATAAGTAAAGGGTGATTTCTCTTTAAATAAATATAAAAAGACTTCAGTTTTTTATACTGCTTTTGGAAATGAGTTAGCATTAGATAAGTTTATAAACCAAGAAGAATATAAATTCGGATAGTATCTACTTCATTTCCTTAGCCATGTTAAATCAAATCAGGATTGCATTTTTCACTATCTGATATAGATTTGATCAGCATTAAATTTTTTTTAGTTTTGATTTTATTTATTATTATTATAATATGTATGTTACTTGGTCGAATATTTAAAGTTATTCTTCTCTCATTCAGCAAGAATAAAATCAACATAAGAAACAATGATGGGACAACTATTTCTTTAAAATGAAGTAAATTTTTAGTTTAATTATATAATTTTATATCTAAAATATTTAAATAATTTTAAGTACTAGAAGGCTGGAGACCGGCCGTTATTTCTGTTGTAACCTACGGTTTGTGCAAAGGCCGTCATAACATCTGATAACGGCGTCACTAAAACCCTTGCACATCCCCCCCCCCCCCTCCTGTGGCATCCGCGGCTCGGCTTTTGTCGCCGCCGCTGAAAATGCTCAGGAGATTGGTCGGATTCAAAGCTTCGCCTCCTGCCCTCTCCTCCTCTGGTGAGAGACCTCCCAATCCCTAACCCTAATCTCCTTGCTCGTAATCTCTTAAAACTCTCTGCTTTTCGAATCTTCGTAGGTAGAAGGAGGGGCGTTTCCGAAGTCGCGTCCAATTTCCCCTTCGCGAATGGTAGGGAGGACTCCAAGACTCGGTAGGGATTCTTTCTAGGGTTTTTTTCCTTGAATGTTTTCCATCCTGGATCTTCTTTCCGAGCCTTAGTTCGGTTTCCCTACGAATTTAGTGAAGCAGTTAGGGTTTTGGAACTTTTTTAGGGTTTTTGGGTAATGGAGAGCTGAAATCTTGGGGGGAGATATTAGACGTTTCATTTTCGATTTTATCAGTCTTAGCACGGACTTCTAACAAGGATTTGGACCCTTTTTTTCCTCTCTCTCTCTCTCTCGCCCTCTCCTCTATTTCTGGGGTGTAATATAAGCAATCATATGGTTTCAAAATCTCTACTTTATATTTCCTCGTAGGTTGTTGCAAGGTTATCAGAATATAAGGATGTTTGAAGGTGGTCTAGGGTTTTATCTGGCTTTTGTTTATACAAGTAGCAATAGACCAGTCGAAGCCACCTGTTCTGAATGGTGGTAAGAAGATCGCATTTTGCAAAAGCTGATCTATTAATCTCTGTTGAACCGGAGAACTACCGAGGTGCTAAGAGCATGATTAAACACTAGTTGCTCTCCATCAGTGGGATGGTTGTGTGATTATGTTCTTTAGCAGGGTTTTAACAGTATTTAAGGTATTCGGTTTCTTGTATTATATCAATCTCCTCTGATAAGTGCCACAGTACGCGTTTTGTGAAGATGAGATTAGCATTAGTGGAAGAAGAGGTGACAAGGAAATATTTGATATAATATGCACATGTTTAATATGGGTCAAAGATGAATTCTGCAAAGGGGTGGTGAAGAAGAGAGGAAAGAAGGAAAGAAAATATGAATCTGACTTAATGTTGCATTATTTCAGAGGAATAGGCTTCACATAGAAACTTATGATGGAAAAGTAATCATAGAGCCTGCCTCCAAGATTTGTCTATATCATGGCTACCCTCCTTTAGATTTTGATTGTTGTTAACTGTATGATCAACGACACCATCCATTCACATGAGTCTGTTTCACCTGGTGGCATTGTTGGTCCCATATATGGTGCATTTGGATTTTCTTACATGACATTTATTTTGTATCAGATGTTCCACTGTTATCTTGTGCTGATACTGATGCTATCAACGGCCTAACGACAGTTATTTTTTACCTTTTTACTGTTGGCCTCATATATAATGCAGTTAGATTCTTTTACATTACAATTGTTTTGTCTCAGAGTTTTTCTAAAGCATTGACACTATTATCTTGTGCTAATATTAATGCTATCAAGGGCTACCTTTGCAAAAGCACACTGCACCATTTCACCCAATCTGAATCATATGCCTCATTGATGGCTCTTATTTGTATAAATGCAAATGTAGCCAATCCAATTTATATTTGTGTTGGTCGCTCCATCATTTTCCTTATCATGAGTTTTAAATTCTCCCTTGCATAATAGTACTTTCTTTCCCATTCATGTTAAGGATAAGCTTTTATTTCAAACATTTTCTCTTACTGTCATTTTGCAAAAATCTCCACTGTATTTGTCAGAGGAATGTTTGTCTCCTCGCTGATCTATGCTCAAGCTCACTATTTATCCTATTTTTATTCTCTCCTTTGATTTCTTATGCAAGCATCTTTGTTTCAAACAGCGTCATTCATTCTGTAAGTAAAATGCTTAATGTGTGGTTGGTCTTTATTTGACCATGTAAAGTTTCACATTGGAAGTGCCAAATTATTCTCCCTACACATTGAAAAGGCCTTCCACTTTGTTGGCTTTCTTATGAATGTTTTGTACATAATCATTTCTTCTTTCTTCTAAATTCAAATGTTTATACACATTCTGATGGTCGTTTCAGTTGCAACATGTCAATCTCCTTGGAAACAATCTGATGCTTCTAATTTTATGAATGGTCACATGTTTCTGAGTGAGGTCCTGAAATTTATTACAATGGTGATTGTGGAGAATTTGCCATCAACTATTCTGAGTGTCTTGTTCACAACTTGACTGCACTGACTCTAATATCCCTATATATACCAAAAAACAACACCATAGATGATATACAAAATGAGTGGATTCTAAATAAATGCTCCTTTTGATGGGATTACTTATTGTGGTGGAGTTAACAATTTTGTCAGATCTTCTTCTAAGAAAATGCATAACATGGGGCCATGGAGGAATTTGCGCACTGCCATGTCTTCAACAAATCAGTCAGCTTCTCCAAAACATGAAGTTGAAGTGGCTGAAAATCTGAAGCTTTCATCACCAAATTCCAGTGGAGATGAAGACGCCTTTGCTGAATTGGGTCCATCAATATCAGAAAGTGATGAGTTGGGCTTTGGATTGACAAAACAAATGCATGAGGTATCTTCAATATGCCTGCCACATTGGAAGGTCAATTTTGCCACCTTTATCATGTTTCATCCCATGTATGCCGTTACAAAGCGTATTGGCAAATGGTCATATCTATCGTTTGCAACAGCATAGACCAACTTCAATTCTCCTCTGGCATTGACTTTTCTCTGTCAGAAAGAGGATGTGGTGAATAGTTCCCAAATAGGCCTACTTGTTTTTATGCACCATGGATTGTAAGATCCACTGAGATTACACATCCTGCTATGCATGTTTCACTTAGGGTGACTTCTGACTTCAGAATTGCCAAATCATTCAATCTGAAGGATCTGCGAGGATACTCTCAGTGCATGGATCTCAGAAATCCACTATAACTTTACAAAGACATGATATCCCTAGGAAGATGCCTCCAAGGTTTTAAATCCCGTGTGGGATGAGGCTGTTCTGATTTTTTTATGGAATGGGATGCGCTGCCATCCTGTCCTATCTCGATAATTGGGATGGGGGATGTCCCAATCAAGATCCTGGGATGTTAGCGGGATGGTCCTGTCTCGACATATGGGATGGTATCTGATTTCGGTGTCCTGCTGGGACCTGAATCCTTAGATGCCTCATATGACGACTTCCCTAAACTAGGAAGGCGGTCTTCCAGGTACAATTTCCAACCTTAATAATGTTTTAAGAACCAAAATTGAAGCTGAAAAGTGGAAATTTGCAGCTGACACTATTGAAAAACACACGAGCTCATCCTCTAAAAGTGTTGATAAGGTACCCTCAAATATCAGCCTCCTAGATTTGAGGGAAGCAGTCTCAATGTATGGAGAGGTTCTGAGCGGTTCTATGAGAACTATAGACAAGATCGTCTTACCAGCTGCCATGTAAAATTTAAGGTTTATACTTTTTTTTTTTTTGCAATTTAACTGCCAAGTTTTATTGATTTAGCTGCAGATTTGTTGTTATCTTAAAATATGAACCATCAAAATTTTTCAGATGGTGGAATCAAAGGAGAGAGCACTTGCAGCTGAGTGCATCACTGTAAAGAACTGTCACTTACCGGTCCGAGGTGTCCAATCCCCAAAAATCCAAGGTGTTCAATCCCCAGAAATTGTTGCAGTTAGAATAACCAACATTGGCATCGAGACAGCTGAGCCAGCTATACACTCAATGTGCATGTCATGCGGTCATGTATTGGGTCTTGCAAGGGCAGAAGAGGGTGCTGTTGATGTCATGTTCAGCGTTAAGGATAGCTTGACCGCACAAACCATAGTGAAGCGGTAGGAAACCTGATCATCATTTCTTTTTCTTTCCCCATTTGTGTTAAATGTCTCTAATTAGGCCTTATTTTGTCGATACATGTAATTTTCTATGGCGTACCGCTGTATTTTCTGCATCTCTTTTCTAGTTACACGTATGGACACACACGGACACAACCACTCCCGGAACATGTTTTTTATTCTGTTCTTTTTGAAAATTTGTGTTCGTCTCCCTTTTATGCACATATATAGATGTATGTTATTGCTGCCCCAATTCACTGTTCATTTACCTTTCCTTTTTTTCTCCTTTTCCAGTCTGAATGATGTTTGCCTTGATGATTGTCAATGGTCGGCTCATTTGCTGCCAGAATTTGGTCGGAATTTGATGAGCAAAGTACCTGGCTCTCAGTGGTCGATTGGGTCACAGATTAGCAATTTCATTGGGACTTCTCGAAAGCAACTCCGCATGCAGCGGATCTATTTGGAAGACCTAGAAGAGCTTCACCATGCTATATTACACCTCAGGGATAAACCTGTTGACATGAATTCATAGATTTGTTGAATCTCTAATGTACTTTCTTCCACTTTCGCTATCTGCTTATGATTCTGCTGTCAGAATAGAGCACCGTCTAATTGATTTACTCGAAGGAAAACAGGTACCAATTTTATACCTTTGAAATTGAATCTACTTCGAACCCTTGATCTTGGACTTTTTAAGTTTAATAGTATACCACTCTTTTTAAGTTTGCGGAAAATTCAGGGATGATGAGATCCGAAGATTACTATCATAATACAAGTTTAACATGACCGTTAAACTAACTCGCTAATCACGACAAAGTTTTCAAATTGAGGCCCAAAATTCTAGTTACGTGGTACTGTCTCACTATTGTGGTCATGTTATAAAGCTCCATCTTTCCCACAGCAGTGCTTCTTAATTTAAATCCTGTTACTGCAAAATATCAATTATGCGCGAATATTTGACTGCCCCTGTTACCTGAATGCCTCCATAGTTGTAATTGTAATCATGCATGCATTTATATGCGTATGTTGGGCGTGTGTGCATGTACCTACCCCATGCAATGCACATGCATATGTGAGAAATGCAAAATAAAAAAAATAAACTAGGGAAGATGCATTTATTTTATTTTATTTTACTTGTTGTCTTCTATGATGAGACCTGTTGGAGTTTAAAATTAGAGGAGCTTGAGGATGTGATTTTTCCTCCCAGATTCTTATATCATTGGGTGGGGGTTGGCACGTCTAGGAGAGAGGCTTCAGGCTCTAACCAATAATTACTCCTCAAATTGGCTGCGTGGTGTCGTTCTTCTTACTCACTGGCTGGTCCATTGCATCTCTTGCATTTTTTGTTCGTCTAGGCTTTAGCCATTCTCTGGAGGGTTTTCCATTTCAACTTTTTAAGGTGGCCAAGAGGAACCCAGTGGCGTCGGCTAATTGCAGCCATGCACCATTGCGGCAGTTTTAGATTTTAAGAGTGTAATATAACCAAAAGAATTTATTTTTAAAAAAAGGGTACTATCGGATCCTCATGTCACTAGAAAATTATGGAGAACTCAAAACGTTGATTTATCTAATGCTTTATATAAAAGCATAACTTATTTTAGTTTCTTTCTATTACCATCTTTAGTCCATTGCATGATCAAACTAGAGAGGATGGAACGAAAAGCAGGTATATCTAAATAAACTATTAGGGATGTAAAAAAATTAAGAATGAAGGATGGAGAATTGAGTGAGATAATATATATATATATATATATATATATATATATATATATATATATATATATATATATATATATATATATATATATATATATATATATATATATATGCAACAAAACTCTGAATGAGTTATGGTAAGAACATACTTTCTGTCTGTATCGAAGGACGTGGGAAGTGAAGAAAACGTGAGGTAATATGGTTAGAGGTTGTCAAAAAACAAAAACGAAATGTTTGAAATAATAGGAAAGATGATCTTACATGGAAATTCCTAGTAAATGAGGTTTCATAAAGATATAGTCCTAAATAGATGTGATATGTTTTGATGGTTTATGGTTATGCTCTCGTCTAATCATGGTGGAAGAGCAAGAAGGGGTTTTTGCGTGTACATTCTTGCAATGTTGCATGAATACGTTTTAATAAAGATGCTAGTACGTATGGTTTTCAAAACCCTTTATATGTGCATGTATACCTCTCATGTCACAGAGCCTGGGTCGTCTTTAAGTTAATTAGGGTTTACCTGAGTTAAAAAATTTAATAAGACTTGTGATATGACTGTTGTGTCCTTAGTTAAATTGTTAAGCACTCAAGTATTTTATTATTGGATCAAGGGTATATAAATCTTTTTATTCCTAAACATCTACTTTTTGACAATACCGGATGGTTGTAAGCGTGTGCGTACGAAGATATCGGGTGGTCGGCTACCTATAGGACAGATTAGCAAATACAAAAAGGGTTTTGAAAGGTACACCTACAAATGGTGCTTTTGGAAAGATATCTATGTAAAATTAGATATTTATGAAAGTATATATGTTAACAATTTGGAGACGGATAAAACTCTCTCTCTCTCTCTCTCTCTCTCTCTCTCTCTCTCAATGTCAAAGAGTGTCAAGGAGAAGCAAATTTTGTGTCTTAAAGTCACATGCATTTTTGTGTGACAGGATAGTTTAGCAATATTAAAAAAAGAGAGAAAAAAATAGGCTCACATATTAGCATATATCGAAGGAATGATTTTGAAGTGCCATTCAAGATAATTGAGTGCAGCTCGAGGGAGCATGACAGTTTAACGTGTCTAATGTTTGAGGTCGTAAGTCCACATGCCGATCTCAGTTCCGGCAATCAACCGATGAGAAGAAGAACCATGGATCTTTCTTGCAGCAGCCCATTCTTTTTGGTTCCAAGGAAATTTTTTGCGCAACGCTAAAAAAAATATAATTTTTTTTGGGCACTGCACTACTCCGATGTCGTGGATGCATCAATCATCACCGGCACGTGCTCGTAGGGCTGCACTATATCTGCAATGCAAAAAGTATTTGAGCAATATTTTTTATACTGCACGTGATGATTGGCGCTCACGTAGGATCCATGCGGGCTCAGAAGCAAAAAAAAAAAAAAAAAAAAAAAAAAATTTGGATGCTGTATGCCAGTCCTGCACGTGCATCAATCACCGCGGTGTAGAAAGTGTTTTCCTTGGTTTCAATTATCTAGTATATTGGATGTTTGTTTTTATTGGCTGCGGTTAGGTCCACATGGTGTCGGGGAACTAACGGTGGACCTTAATATTTGGGGCGGCCGACGTGGTAAGAATTGGACCAAAGGTTGTAGGCTTGACTGACTGGCCCAGGCCTGGAAAGTGGAGACATTTAATGAACTGGCTGTTGGAGGATCAAGGCCCGGCTCGAGCTTGGCCCGGTCAATTTTTTTAATTTTGCTTGTATTATTTATCTACATTTGATGCACTGAAGATTTACTTGACAATTATTTCTGATATATGAAATTAATAAGGTAACAGACATGTTGTAAATTATTAACCATATTTAATTATTTATATCTTGTATTTTTTAAAAATATATTTTGATATTATTTTAATTTTTTAAAATAAAAATGAACATGAGCTTGAGGCCCAACCTCAAGCCTGAAGCCTGAATAAGAGTTAGGTTTAGGCTGGAAGTTAGACCCGATAGCCAGCCAGGCTGGGTGAAGGCCTAAGTAAATAGAGGCTAAGTGATGATCTTTGAGTAAAGCCAACCTGAGCCAGCTAGGCTCGACCTATGAGCAAGTCTAGCATATTTTAGCATAGATGTGGCATATACAAACAATTATCTATTCTATTCATATATATTTAAACTAGAGATGCATCATAGACATTGGTACCGGTGATACTAACATTAGTATGTTGGTAATCATTAAAATTCATTACCTAATATGCAATAAATATTAATTTCATGATATTAATGTACTTAGATATTATTAAAATTTATTAGCAATAAAAATTTGATTATTAAAATATTTTATTTATTAAAATTTATTATATTATTATATCGTATGTTGAAATCTATTAAAAAAAATATATTCTGCACGTCACAAGGTGGGTATGCAGATATAAATGATAGGATTTTCAACTTGTGCAAAATGAAAGCCTACATCTAATGATATATGAATTTCTATACGATCATCATTAAAATTTATCGTTTAATATAAAATAAAATTTTAGTTATTAAAATTTTATATTTATAATTATTTGCATTGCTACATCGTATTTATGTGCAGTTGAAAAATTAATGAAAAAAATTTTACTATGTGCACCGGCCGGGCCATATACCATAATGTTGCTATTCTTACTATAGCTTTTATCCAAGGACATGCGATTCCAGTAATAATATTTATTTTTGTTCCCATTTTTCTTTTGTTAAATTTGTTTCTTTCTTGCATTTCTCGAGTGACTGTACTTCTGCATCCTACACTAAAACATAAAATATTGCACATGAGAATTTTAGGAAAATATTTTGTCAAAATAAAAGAAATGTCCATAGACCAATCAATTAAAATAATTATTTATTTTGCCAATGAGAGCCATCCAGGCTAGGTCTATGAAAAGTCCAGCATTATTGGATCATCATAAAAATTTCACGCTAATAATTAAATAATAAATGCGTGGCGTTCTGACGGATCCATGTACGAGCACGCCGTGCAGCGGCGTGCACACGTGCTGATCCATAATTTCAGATCATTTTCTTTTCTTTTTCTCGATAACCATAATAAGCTCAAAATCCCTTGATCAAGTCACCAATCCTATCTAATCCAAGGAGGTAACCTTACCTGGTGCAGGGCCCGGCCGCTGGGATTTTATAAGCTCCAGTCGTCGCCCTTCCTCGCCGTCGTTCTTTCGACACCCGATAAAAAAAAAAAAAAACATTTGGAGAGAAGAAGAGATCCGAAAGAGAGAGCGAGGGATGGAGAGATCTCAGATTTCGGTATTGTTCTTCGGAACCCTAACCCTAGCTCTCTTGTCTTCGTCTCCGCTTTCGCTGACGACGATGTCTTCGTGCTCACCGAGGCCAACTTCGAGGAGGAGGTTGGCCAAGATCGCGGCGCCCTCGTCGAGTTCTACGCCCCTTGGTATCCTCTGATCTCATCTTTGTTTTGAGAACATAGAAAGTATTGTCCGATCTCGTGAATCTGCTGTTGTTTTTCTTACTTCCCCGCCTACTTTTTCATTCATAATTGTGTGATTGGATTACTGGGTAGTTGGCCTCAGGATTTGTAGATTTAGGGTTTGATGCGTAGATCTTGATGTCTTGGAGCTGGGGATTGGGTGTTGACTTGATTTGGTTGTAAATTTATTATTTTTCTTGTTTATGTAGTTTGTGTGAGTGGATTATTTTTGGAACCGTTTGGCAGAAAACGTCAACTTATTGCGCCATCTAATTGGTGCGATTTATGAAACTTAGGATTTGTATTTGTTGGATTTGTCGCTTTACTTAATTGGGATTTGTACTTGTACGAGACAGCTCGGTTAGAAAGTTGAATCTTTGAGATGGTTTTGATAACGTCATGTTGTTCCATATCGAGTCTGTGGATGTAGTTGAAATTCTCCACGGTCTGATCTTTTAAATTTGTCAGGTGATGTGGCTAGAATTTGTGCTTGTAGTAGACAACTTGGTAAAAAGATTAAATCTCCGAGAAGGGTTTTTAGCTTTATGTTGTTTCATGTCTAGTCTGTGATGTTGAAGTCGCTCAAGGATCGAAGCTTATATATTTAGCCTAAGTGTTTCACGGATTGGTGTGTCATAAATTGGCATGTTATAGGCTTCGCACCATCTAAATGGGCTATGTTGACCCCTTGCCCGGCCAGTTGCATGCTGCCATGTCAGTGTAACCTCATGCCCATGTGTAACCATAGCAGTACACCTCTTTCAGTAAATTGTTGAAAAATGCCTTCTGTGGTTGGTTTATTAATCTTTCGTCTTTGAATATTGGTTGTGAGGTATTACTGGGTAGTGTTGGGTTGGCGGTGGTATTGTAGTTTTCTTCTTCTCTTGTTCTTGATGTTTCAAACCACTTTTAAAAATATAAGGACAAAGTTAGCTGACTTTGGTAGTTTGCATATCACAAATAATACTGATTTAGCCAGTGAAGACTTATTGTAATGCTTTCGGTCTAGTTCTAGGTAGTTTTTTTCCAGGCAGATGTCCTAACGCAATTGCTGTCTTTTTTAATAAAATTTTTCAGTATTCTTGACTCTGGAAGTTTCAATGTTTATTTACCTGTTTTCTTTATGGCAGGTGTGGGCATTGTAAGAAGCTTGCCCCTGAGTATGAAAAGCTTGGTTCAAGTTTTAAAAAGGCTAAATCCATTTTGATCGGAAAGGTCAGTCTTGTTTCTAATTGCATGTACATGTTGTTTCTATGTCCAGTTGGCAGTCTGTCAGATATGCTGGAATTCAACAAAAAGAATACAACAACAGAAAACATTAGCTTTTTCTTGATTAGATTGGGCGAACAAAACATGACTGCTCTAGTGAATCTTTATAAAACACTTCTGATTGTATATCAAACTGTTGGTGTCACGTTAACTTCTGTTTGTGCTTGTAGGTGGACTGTGATGAGCACAAGAGCCTATGTAGCAAATATGGGGTCTCAGGATACCCAACAATCCAATGGTTTGCAAAAGGCTCCTTGGAACCAAAAAAGTGAGGATAATATTTGTTATAGCTCCTCCGTATTTCTTTCATTTAAATATTTATTGATTTATATGTGACACTAACATATTGATATGATTATGGAGGTATGAAGGCTCACGGACTGCAGAAGCCCTTGCTGAATTTGTAAATAATGAAGGAGGTAATGTGTTATTCTGTGATGCGCAAGGGATGTATTATTGCAACTTATGGCTGTTGTATATGTTAATCTTTAGCATATCTGGAGTTGTGGTGTAGAGACTGATTATTATTAACAATCTTGCTTTTGTACAGAAGATTTGATGCTTTTGTCAAAAGGATGGTGAGTAGGTCTCAGTGCCGAACCCTGTAGGTAGAGCTTACTGGCATGGGTCAGGTTTTCATAGTACGCCCTTGTACCAATGTATGCTATGCTGCTGGAGGAGAAACTGCAGCTATACCATGCATCGTTATAGTATTCTATCGAGCCCTCATATCGTACGGTACCTTATCAGGTCAGTATGGTAGGCCTGGTACTGCACAAGTTGATATAGATAATTTTGGGCTTGTTAATGTTAAAATTGAATTAAAAGGGGCACAGGCACTTGGCAAAAACTTATCTGATGGAAACTCAAGATTGTGTCCCATTCTTCTTGTCCTATTGGCACAGTTTATGGACTGTAAATTAGCAATTCTAGTTGCACTTCTAGGGAAAGGAGCCATGGTCAATGAAGGACTATTAATATGCTATCATTTGTTGTAAATGAAACTGAATGTGCCTTAGCTTATATACAAAACATTAAGCAGAAGAGAAAACTGCTAAGCTGACATTCAATGTATGAAATTACACACAATTATGCTCAAATATTAAGTGATATGCTTAGTTGACATTAAAATATGGTAGTATTTTGCACGTGCATTATGTGTGATTTATTTAAGAGATAAAAAACATGTGATGTTCAAAATTGATCCCTTTGATTAGGATTTTTTCTAGACTCTGTTGACAAGCATACTCCCTGTTTACCCTCATGTGCCAAGTGAATTTCTCTTAATTATTTGAAAGGAAGTTTACAAAGGTGTAGATGCTGAAAAAGGTATCCATCTAAAATGAGGAAAGGAAGAAGAGAGGAACCCAAGGAGTCCGCTCATGAAATTTCTTGTTGGAGATGGATATGTCAATGTGGAGGTGGAGATGAATAAACGAGGGGTAGAGACGCATGTGCCTCACGAGGAGTTTGAGTTATAACAAGGAATATAGTGAGATTTATAGATGATAACGAGGTGGTCTGATTGCTTCACAGTTTTTAAAGCTTTGAGAGATTTCTTTGATGTGAACAACTAGAATGTCATAGACTGCTTTTTTGTCAACACAGAAAGCTACTTGTTATCTGGTCTTCCTTTGACAACCGAGAGCTCCCAAGTTATATCTAACAACATCTGCTGTATATATTATTGGAACTCTGTCTGCCAACATTCACTGGTAAGATTCAGTCACATCTGGAAGGATTTTTAGTTATGTTTCTGTTTCAATCTACAACAAACATCTGAAGCAGTCACATAAGGATCAGAAGTCTTTTGTCACCCACCTCTAATGAGGCCGGATGCCACTGGGCTCGGTTAGGATGATTGTGTAGCTGGTGGATGGAGGGGAATGGCCATTGTCAATCGTTCTGCTTGATGAACAGGACATCCAAGGAGGCTGCAGGCAGGCCCAGTTTAAGCCATCGAGAGAGATGAGAGAGGGCAAAGGCTTAAGGTAGGGCAGTCTATTAGTGGGCTGATGGCACATGAGGTGCACTGTATTTAATAATAGAAATAAGGTGAATAGCTGTAACACCATCCAAAAATTGAAAAATTTATATCGCCGTTGCTGTTTCACGTACAGTTTACTATTTAGATCTACCCTTGTTTAATGCAAATTTGCTTTTTAATCCTGACTTATTTATAGACAAAAATAAGTTTCTATAAATTAAACATACTTATGTATACCGCGACCAAATAATTTCAAAATATTCATCATGGTCTAAAACAATATTTGATTGAGATAACATTCCACATAGTCCTATCCATCTTTGGTTCCTTTTTTAACCAAGTCCTCATATCCTAAGATTTTGGGATATGATGGATCTGACCCCTAGACACATACCCAGACCTGACACCAATACCCGAACCCATTAACATAGCTGATTGGGGACCGACTTGAATTTGATCATCAAAATGGATCTATTTGACCTAATACACAATTCTAGTCAAAAAAACTTTGGTTGGTGCAAGCTGAGCTGCTCAAAATGTATATGTGCTAATGATTCAGATCAGATCCAACTTTGTGCTGTTCAGAGATTGAACAGCTTAAAACATGCCCAAAAAAAGTGTATTAAAAAACAAGCATATGAAACAGAACACCAAGAAAAAACACATAATCACAAGAAAAAGATACTAGCATGAAAAATAGAGTTATGTCACAACTGACTTCATTTCATTATCTAAATCATACTTGCATTTAGTACATCAGTGTTAATTTTGTATTGTTCTTTTTGTATGTTCATGGACTTAATCCAGAAGTATGCATATGAAGTTATCTTATTACATAGTTTAGAGAAAAGTTATCTCTGTTCCTGCTCACCCCTTTATAGGTAGTTGCTGAATGAGACACAACATTGCTAGGTATGACTGTGTATTGACATATTCATACCTTGTGTTTTCCTTCTATCTAACATTTGAAACAAGATGGTTCCTATGAGTTTGTACATTTAAGTAACTGTTTTCCTATTTTCCATTTTTATGAAGTGAAAATATCCCTATATCATCTTGTATTTAATGGGATAGTTCATGCATGCCAACAAGCGGATTAAAAAAGAGTTGATGTTACCTAACAGATTTATTAGTCTATGGCTACAGGGACCAATGTGAAGGTGGCTACTCTTCCTTCCAGTGTAGTAGTGCTGACACTCGATAACTTCGACCAGGTTGTCCTTGATGAAACTAAGGATGTCCTTGTGGAGTTTTATGCACCATGGTTAGTTTACCTTCACTACTGTTTGGGCCTAGCTATGTTCCTTTCATTGGATTTTTTACTTGTTGACATGTAATTATGATTGTGTTCCAACAGGTGCGGTCACTGCAAAAACCTTGCTCCTGTAAGTAAATAAATATAACCTGTGAAAATTGGAAAAAGAATGGCCCACTATGATAAGTAATAGCATTATCATGTACTTTATCTTTTCTTTAGCTTTACTAGTTCTTAATCTTCTTTTGTTTCTTTATAGACATATGAGAAGGTAGCTACTGCATACAAGTTGGAAGAGGATGTTGTAATTGCTAACATTGATGCTGACAAATACAGGGATTTGGCTGAAAAGTAAGTTCAGAATTTGCAATAGTGTTTACAAGTCACCAAAATTTTCAGACCAGCAGATATCGCAATCATATGTTTCTTGTTTCTTATGCTTGGCATTTCAAAATTAATTTGGTTCCTCAGTTTGGGTTTGTTACATTATCAGTAATAAAGGAGCATGAGAGTTATACCTGCTGACTGTAGTCAGAAACAAATTTGCTAGCATAATATTGCATTTCAATGTTTTCATTGCAGCCCTACAGACTAGGGTATGATCATGATCCATTAGATTGTTGATTTGACAATTTTCGATGTAATTTAGGTTCGTTCCCATGTGCCCATCAAGAGAGCTTCCTAATAAAATTTATTCTATCTACTTTGCATTCAAAGGAAGCATGACTTTCACTTTATTTGCCCACCTTGAATGCAGCCATTGGATCTCAGCTTTAATATATTATTTTTGTGGAGCCAACAAAAATCCTACAATGCACCGCAAGAATTCTAACAAGCTTGATTCACTTACATAGCATTGATTTTGGACATCCTGGTTTGCATTTCATTCAGAAAGGCTGTTTCCTTCAGGGTTGTGTGTTAATGTTTTTTTTTTTTTTTTGCCCCTCCAGTTCCCTTTTTTCTGATACTATGATCCAAGATCTGTGCCTATTTTTTCACTTTCATTTAGATGGCTAAACTATTTCATCTGGTTCCCTATTGTCTGATCTTTATTGTTCTTGGGGACAGGTTCCATTGATTGTATTAATCTCTCAGTCGTTACTCCTGTGCTGCATTGATCTCCTTATTTTCTTTTTCCCATGGACAAAGCAATCCATGCAACAGCAATTGCATGTTAAATACTGGCATGGCATCTTTTTAAGTTCGGTACCTTGACATATATGATAAGTGATATTATTGCAGATAGAAATATAATCTAGTGTTATCCTATTGTGGATTTCCTTGTTCTATTTGTTGGTTCCTTTTCAATGCCATGGCCTCCAAAATATAAATATTAAAAAATAGGTTCTATATTTTCTTTTGAAATCTCATTTACCTCTGATTTTTACACAGCTGAGTATTTTTTTCTTATTTAAATTCCAGCTGTTGTTGTATTGGACCTTTGGGATGTGTTTCTTTAGCTTATTGTGCATTGCAGAATTAAGAACCCTTGTTTTATATTTTGAGTTTATCATTGATCATGCTGTTTTGCATCTTATATTAGTGTAATATTGATGGATGCTGTAGGTAGATTTCTTGAAAATCCATAGAGTGAAGCAATGATGCTTAGTTGTTAAAATGTTTACCATATAATAGAGTTTATACTGAAATATGTCTCACATCATATTACGGCAATGTTGTCATTATTTTTTATTTTTATATTTCAATTTAAATGATTAAGACTATATTACCCTTTTTTTTGACATTGGTATGGATGCAATCTAATTTCAGGTATGGAGTTAGTGGTTTTCCTACACTAAAGTTTTTCCCAAAGGGCAACAAAGCTGGTGAAGACTATGATGGTGGGCGGGACTTGGATGACTTTGTTAAGTTCATCAATGAGAAGTGTGGCACAAACCGTGATGCGAAAGGAAAACTTACTTCACAGGTTTGTGGTAGATAAGAATTTGAAAACCTACATTTTTGTATTTTGTTAATGAATTTGCTTTAATAGTTAAATTTATTTACTGCAGGCTGGCATTATAGCGAGCTTAGATGCTTTGGTGAAGGAATTTGTGAGTGCCAGTAATGATGAGCGGAAAGCAATCCTGTCTCGGATGGAAGGGGAGGTTGAGAAACTCAAGGGTTCTTCTGCAAGGTAACATCTTTCTCCAGTTGGATCTTTAATACTAATTAGATTGATAACTAGTATTAAGAAATTTGAAATTTGTTCTCAATTGGGTTTTGCAACTCTGGTGCTGATTTGTTCTTTTGCTGTTCTTCCTGTAAATGGTCTATTACTGTCTCCATTTTGGCCGATCAAGCAATGAATAAGCCATCACTGTTCTGACAAGCATGTTTATTATCAGATTTTTTATGTGATCATTAAAAACAAAATAAGTCCTTATTCATATGCTTGCAATGTTGTTGGAATGATGGATGTTACACAAAATTGAGGGGCTGTTACATTCTTGTCACTTTCAGTTTTCTTCTTCCATGTCCTTTGTATTCTAGTACAAGTAGGACTTCTTTGGTTTCTCAGCCAGGCTGCTAAGCCAGTCATCGCTAAGTCAAAATGGAGTTTACTAAGAAATGTTTTAACCCAATTAGTAAAGGAATGTATTCCATGGATGCCAAAATAAATCACTTGATGCAGAACAGTGTTTGTATCTTTTCTTCCCACAAAAAGATGCATATGGTAGAGAAAACTGGTTTTTCGTAGGGGATGGTCAATGGTAAAAATTTTGATGCAGAAGCTGACCTTATGGGGTGCATTGGCTTGCATAATAGGTGTCTCATGTCTAGGGCATCCCAGTTCCTATTTTACTTGGTGGCGGCAATGCCAATAGCAATTCACCAATTATTTGAATCTTACAATCCTTGTGTAAGGAATTCCTCATGAATGGGAGAAATAAAAGTTAACCATTGGATTTTAGTTTGTGATATTTTCTTATTATATGTGTGGCATGGACATCATTGGTCGTCTCAAAGGACTCCAATCTCTAAAACTTCCAAAGCGCAACCAGCCCTCACCAAACTTAAGCACTAGTTTATCAGAAGTCTTCACAAAATAATGATCTTACATTTAGTTAAATATCTATCTATAACTGTAGATTTTTCATGATTATTAATCTCCAAATTTCTACCAGAACACCTATTATTAAAATATGTAGAATCTGGTAGAAATTTCTTGATTATTAATCTCCAAATTTCTACCAGAACACCCATTAAATTTCTTGATTATTAATAAGCAATTGCTTTTGACTTAAGAAGAAGGAAATTTGGAGATTAATAATCAAATTTCTTTTGACTTAATCTCTAAATTTCTACCAGACACCCATTAAATTTAGTTAAGCCTTTTTTGCTTTTTTGTTCTGATATTTTCTTGACCTTGTTTTTCTTCCCCACCAAAGCTTCGAAAGTCGGGGTGGAAATTGAAACTCACCTAAAGGGCCGAAATGAAAATCGAAATAGTGCCTTGAAAACCTTGATTACATCCATGTGTAGCCATGTTTCCACATGTACTGCTAATCAGTTAATTCTTAGTTAACCTTGATTACATCAATGTCAGGTTTGGTAAGACCTATCTGAAGGCTGCAAAAAGCTGCATTGAAAAAGGTTCTGACTACGCCAAAAATGAAATCGAGCGGCTCCAACGCATGCTGGTAAAGGTGGGTGACACAATTTTTCCTTTGCTTTTAGCTTGTCCTGAAATGAATCTCAAAACATATTAGATATTTCTAAGCTGTTATTTAGTGTTCTAATACAGAGAAATATTTATTATTTGTCTGGTGGCAGTCGATCAGCCCGTCCAAGGCAGATGAGTTCCTCATTAAGAAGAACATCCTATCAACTTTTGCTGCTTAGGGACATGCAGGCTTCTTTTATAATTTAATGCTTTAGAGAAACATTTTGAGGTTAATATTACTTTAACCAAGTGAGTTATGCGTAGCAGGGTGTCATGTCGGATGTTAAGGTCTGCATAATCATGGGCAATTACCACGGATCTCGATTACATTGTTTTTAAATGATTTAATCACAACTTAGAGAGAGATTGGCTTACCTTGAGTCAAGCAGGGCAGATCCTTACGATTGTGTTGTGTTATCTTCTTGGGAGCTGTTTGAAGCGAACCCCCTGGTGTGTCGTGGCTTATGAAAGCATTTGATTTTGACTACCGTATGGTTCGAACGAGAGAATGGTATTCGGGTGCGGGTTCTCTCTGGATCGGAATATCCTGGCTTTGTCGGTTGGTGCCGGCCTTGAAGGACTGGGAATGTTGTATCCAAAAAAAATTTGTGGACCGGCACCAATGAGGGACGGATGGACCAAACCAGAATGCCTAGCGCCACCTCGCCACCGGCAAGCCCAACCACGCTGTCCGCTCCTTCCTCTCCGTACCTCGTACCCATGGCCTCCCGGTGTGTCGAGAAGGGATTAGGGTGATGCAGAAATTAGGGCTGTCCGAAATTAGTGTCGTTCAGTTTGAGAGAAAAATTAAGAGATAGGTAACCGGTTGGATACCAGTTGAAGTAATTTTTTCTGGATGCCTACTGATGACCTGATCAATGGTCAAAATTCATCTTTATTTAATACAAATAAGCAACATTAGCAAAAATTGACAGATTTTTGGGGAGGTAACCTTTGCTTGGATATGCAGCCAACTGTCCAGGTCTACAATTTATATCTGAAGCTTGTTTTGCACAGAGTTCCAGATATTTTCGGTTTATCCATCTGATCTCGCATTTATCATCCTGGTCTTCACCATGGCCAAGTCTCCCACTTACCACCCTATATGCTACTACCGGTTTATCCATGTTATTTGTGGGGTATCATATGTCCATAATGTGTCTAGTAATATGAAATTTATATGGGGTTCTAGGTTAAATCCATTTGGCATTTGTTGTTCTTTTTTGCGGTTTACCTACTTGGGTGTCTCAATATGGACCCTGCATCCCAATGAGTTGCCGGTAAGGAGGCTACGGTCGCAGTGCAGAAGAAAGGAAGCAAGCAATCAAAAATTTGCCAAGCTATTACTCTCTTGATCCATGGTTATAACAATAATGAATCGATGTAGAAATGGTGATTTCTAGTAACCCAAAAATATTATTGGGATTATTAGATCTAGGGATGGTTGTAATTGCACAAATTTTTCGTTAGCGTGATCTACATCCTTAAGTGTGATTTTTTGCAGATTATTCGGCTGGCCATTAAGGGTCCATAGAACTGTGGTGCCTGATTACAGGATCTGTAAATGAGATAACCAATTTGAGTGACTACCCATCATATCATATCATATATATATATATATATATATATATTGAGATAACCAATTTGAGTGACCATCCATCATTGTGGTGTTGCCAAATCAGGATTTTAAAAACCTCCCAACGCATCATGTGTCACGATCTGACTTCTTATATACGAATCTCAAAGTATAAAGTTTTTTTAAAAAAAATAGAAGACTCCCGCCGGAGTCTTCTCCTCCTCCCGACCGACTCCTGAACGGAGTGAAAACCATCGTCGAAGGAGGAGTCTCCGGCTCTATTTAAAGGGAAGAAGCTTTCCCCGACCTCCCCATCAAGGATCAAAGTGCCGTCGTCTTTGCTTGCCCTCGCGACACAATCCAGTGCCGTCGTCTTCGCTTGCCCTCGCGACACAACCCACCCCCACCGTGCCGTCTTCGCTTGCCCTTCGCGACACAACCCAGTGCCGTCATCTTCGCTTGACCTCGCGACACAACACACCCCCACCGCATCCAAACATCATCGGAGCAAGGTAATAACCCTCTAATTCATTTAGTACTCCCTCTAATTCATTGAGTAATCATCGTACGCATTGTATGCATAGCCTTCAGCCATTAGATCATGGTCACCAGCCGAAAAATTGCCGGATTTAGGCTAGAAAAAAGGGTACTCTGTTCCCCTGTCATGGCCCGTATGCATCGTATGCATTGCCGGATTTAGGCTAGAAAAAAGGGTGCTCTGTTCCCCTGTCATGGCTCATATTCATCGTATGCATGACCTTCAGCCATTAGATCATGGTCACCAGCCGGAAAATTGCCGGATTTAGACGAGAAAAGGGGTGCTCTGTTCCCCTGTCATGGCCACCGCTGGCTGGGCCTCCTCTGTTCCAAAAAAGGCAACGGCGGTAGCGTCGAAGAGGTACGAGAGGGCGAGGGAGGGATCCTCCGGGAAGAGGCAGAGGAGGTGGCGCGGCGAGAGGTGGAGGCAGTGGACCAAAATCCAATGGCGGGCACAACACTGTATCTACAGGAATTGGTCCTGTATCTCTGTCTCTCTCTGCATCCAGCGGCGGAGGACGGGATGTGAGAGGGCCGTGGGTAAACGCTCTCGGGCCACAACACTTTATTTTCTTTGGTCGATGGTCCTGTATCTCTGTCTCTCTCTGCATCCAGCGGTGGAGGACGGGATGTGAGAGGGCTGTGGGTAAACGCTCTCTGGCCACAGCACTTTATTTTCTTTGGCCGACCACCGAAGAAGAGGAGAAGGCGAGCGCTTGAAGGGTCACAATTTTTCACTTTTCACCCATTCCCATCTATCATGAGTCGGAGATCTTTACAGAAGATTGCTGACATTCCAATAGCAAACAATAAAAGTCCCCATTCATAAGCCTCACGTGACATCTTTAAAAAACAAAAATTCGTTTTCTTTTTTTTAATATACAAAAAAAAAAAACCTCCTTTCCAATAGTGTCATGCAAATTAACGAAAGAAGAAGGTAAAACAAGAAATCCAACTCCCATCACCTCTCCTATTCTTTCACTGACATCTTCCTCCAGTATTCCCCCTCCTCTCACTCTTCACTTACTCCTTTGCCACCATTAGTACCAGTCAAATAGTGTGGGAAGAGGGCATCCATGCTTTGCTTATTAATGACTCTGAGTGGTGAAGGGTGACATGTGAGGAGGCTCAGCACCTGGTGGCAAGGATTCAGGCTGCAGGCATGACTCCTGATGTGAGAGGTACAGTAAAGATCACTTCAATTATCTATTAGAGCAACTTATTATGATTGTCCCTGTCGTGTGGTGTGTATCTTGGTAGGGTAAAGCCATCAAGCCAAGATCTGCTCAAAAAGAAAGAGCCAGACAATCTTTATATATATATAATATTTTATTTTAATATTTTATTATATATATAATAATATTTTATGAAAAAGTATTATGATGTTGTTAAATCAAAATGCCAAAACTCTTTCAACGTCTCACGTGTCAAGTGTCAAGCCATCTTATCTTTAAAGCTTTTTTTTTTAACCCATGGATCTCAAAGTATATAAAAAATTGAAGAATCCTCTTTGATCACCATTGTAGTGACCGAAGGATTTATGAGGGCATTCTCCATCATGCAGTGGTCCAATCCGATGGATAGGAATATGTCCAAGAGCTGAACATAGATAGGAACATGTCCAAGAGCTGAACATAGATAGGAATATGTCCAAGAGCTGAACATGGCTGCCTCTGATTCTTTTTAGAGAGGTGGATAACAAGCTAAGAGAGCAGAAGAATGATAGGAGAAATAGTTTTTTTCATGCCTCGAATAATATTTTATTATGTCCAATAATCTACATCCACAAAAAATTTTAAATTATTTAATTATTTTTTAGGATATAAATTATTTAAATCAAATAATTTATAATTTATTATTTTATTATAATAATTATTTTTTTTAACTAATTCTGTAGGAGAATAATTTTTGGATAAGAGATCTTTGAATAGATCCCTTTATAAATCAAGGTGCATATTGAGATTCGAAGGATAAATTATCGTTAATAGAGATAGGATCCCCTTCATTATCGCCATATATTACTCCTTATTTTTTTTAATCATTTATATATTTTTTTATTTACTATTATATTTTATTTTATTTTGTTGAAACTATTTATTGCTATAATAAATATTGGTATGTTATATATAGAATTTGCTTCCGTAGTTTATCTTAAATAGATTTTTTTTTTTTTTTAAAAAAATATAATTTTAAAAGTATTTTATTAAATTCTCGTAAAAATAGTATCTTTAATTTTTAAAATTTATACAATCAAGCCTGTATTCCTACTACCTAATAACCTTTCAAGTATTAAATAAAAACCTTGAATGAATAAAAAACTATATTGAATCCTATTTCTATATATATATATATATATGTATGTATGTATGTATGTATGATTAAAGCATATTTATATAGGTAGTTAAGAATATGAAATGATCCTAAAAATTTGAATGAATATTATTTTATTATTTATATATTATTATAGTAGTAAAAAATCATGCTATAATAAAGAGCAATTACTCCATCAAATCTTTTGATAAAGCACTAGCTATATGGAGTTGAGAAATAATATCAACTACTTTTGGTACAAAATAGTTGCGAGATGTCAATTCGTTATGCCCTGATGTGTCGAATAACAAGCGTATTCATGTTGAACGTTCACCCACCATATCATCGACTGGTAATCTCATAGTGGTATCATCAGCTGAATTTCTATATGGTATAAAGGACACAACTCACATTGCTCGATAGTATCGAAAATTTATTCTTTTATAAAAAAGATTACAACAACCACGCAATCATTTCTTTTATAATTTTCACAATGCATTGCCATGCAGAAATAAAATAGCCCATATTGCCCGACAACGTTGCAAAGAAATTCTCACACAGAAAAGAATGACCCAAAGACAAAATACTTTGACCTATAATTTTCTTATAGTAAATATAAATTAGTTTATAGCATATTTAATATATCTTTTTGTTTAAACTACGTAAAATCTAATAAACTATTACTATAAAATTTATTAATCCATAGGTTGTATAATAAAAATATATAATTTTGGAGGACCAACATGCATATATGAGTATTATGGAGCAAAAGTTTGGTATGAAGAGAGATAAAATAAGTCATGCACCAATAAAAGTCTAAAATTTAGCATATGTTGCAAGTAGGAAAAATGCAACTGTCTTTGCTTAAAGAACCACCTCCACTGTTGAAGACTTTGATGGATTATAGAAGGGAGAGTCAATCAAAAGTATTTCAAGATAATATTAGATCCTATAATTCATTGTTTTTCTTCACATCAACAGGCGGCCATATCGATCGGATAATTAACGATGGTAGTGGACCATATGTATTTCAAATCAACGGACAGATTTATCATAAAATTAGATCGTTATTACCGTCTGAAGGAGAAAAACTATAGTTTGCACAGCTATATATATATATATGATACTGAGCATGAAGTTAAAAATAGGATATCAGTTGTTAAGAAATGAATGCAGGGCTCATATTTGGATCCGGTCATTATGCAACAATTAATGGATATGTTAAATACTAATAATATTTTGGTACAGTCATTCAGAATGGTAAAAGATAGTTTTACTGAAAAAAATAATACAGAGTTGCGGTTACGACTCATAACAATTGCAAGACTTATGGTCGTCAATATAACTTACCAACTTGCTCTGAAGTAGTTGCATTGATGGTTGGTAATTTTGACAAGAAAAGTAGAAAAAGAGACATAACAATCGAGCACAAAACAAGAGAGCTTCAAAGAATTATTGAATTACTTCCAACTTTCATGGCAATGCAATACCTCTTACTATTCTCTTATGGTAAGGATGGATATAGAACAGGCATCAAACACAGGAGTTGTCCTGGTAGCAAAACCCATAAAAGAAAAATGCTGACCATGAGATAGTACTATGTTTACTGACTGCAACAACGTGC
This sequence comes from Cocos nucifera, assembly GCA_006176705.1. Taxonomy (NCBI): domain Eukaryota; kingdom Viridiplantae; phylum Streptophyta; class Magnoliopsida; order Arecales; family Arecaceae; genus Cocos; species Cocos nucifera. The sequence continues at coordinate 98,460 of QRFJ01000087.1, read as the reverse complement.
TGGTGAATCAGACCTATTGTTAAGAGGTGGCCGTCTTTTCCAACAATTTATAGTTGATGCTTACACTACAATTGAAGAACAAAGATTTCATTGGATAAGAGAAAACCAAGCAACACTATGATCTGATCTATTTAAAGGAGTGCAAGATGCTGTTTCATGTGGAGACATAATGGCACATTCTATTGGAAAAATAATTATCCTTCTATCATCCCATATTTGGAGTCCATGATACAAGGTATGGAACTATCAAGACGTAATGGCAATTTATAGATGGATTGGTTATCTAGATATTTTTATCACTTTTACTTGCAACTCAAAATGGCCAGAAATATAAAAATTCATGGATGAGATTGAATCATACCAAAAATTGGAAGACAGAGCTAATGCAGTAAATCGCGTGTTTCACCTCAAACTTCTGAAATTACTGTCTGACATAAGAAAGAAAAATACTTCGGCCATACTATTGCAAGTAAGTTTCTTTCATATCTAACAAAAAAAAATTCTATTTCCTATAGTACATATATTATTATCAGTAGCATGATTATTTAAGCCATAATGTTGACCATTTATCATTCTAAATATATAGATATCTACACAATCGAGTTTCAAAAACATGGTATCCCTCATGCACACATGTTGGTTTTCCTGTATCCTGATGACAAGCATGGAGATTCTTTGCATATTGATAAAATAATCAATGCAGAAATACCGAATAAAATTAAAGATTCTAAAGATTATTTTGCTATTCAAACATACATGATGCATGGTCCATGTGATAAAAGCAGATTATCTTCTCCATGTATGGTTGATAATCATTGCATCAAATATTTTTCAAAAAAATATAACAACCAAACTATATTGGACGAAGAAGGCTTTCCAATATACAGAAAGAGAAATAATGGCAACACTATGATAAAAAATGGAGTCGAATTGGACAATGCTTATGTGGTGCCTTACAACAGAAAGCTCTTAATAAATATTAGGCACACATAAATGTTGAATTTTGTAATCATTCATGGTCAATTAAATACTTATTTAAGTACATAAATAAAGGCCATGATAGAGTCAGTGCAGTCATTAAAAAAATAAATGCCGATAGTGTGCATGCATCTGCAAGTAGAACCATTGAGGTTGATGAGATCAAAGCTTATCTGGATTGTAGATACATTTCAACATTAGAGGCATGTTGAAGAATTTTTGAATTTACCATCAATTACAGAGATCCTTCAGTTGAGAGACTTAATTTTCATCTTTCAGATGAACAAACAATAATATTTGCTAACACTGCAAATTTAGAAAATATGTTGAGAAAATCAAGAGTTGATAGAACAATGTTCATGGAATAAATGAAGACAAATGAGCAATATGAAGAAGCTGGAGAACTAACTTATGTTGAGTTCTCTACAAAATGGGAATTGCATAAAGATATTCTAGAGTAGATGAAAAGAAAGTCTGGCAGAAGCATAGGCAAAATATTCTATGCCCATCTTGCAAGTGGCGAACGTTATTATTTAAGGATGTTACTGAATATTGTCAGGGGTTTTACATCCTTTGAAAATATTCAAATAGTAAATAGAGTCCTCTATTCAACATTCAAGACAGCTTGCTACGCTCTTAGGTTGCTTAATAATGATAAAGAATGGCACGATTGTTTACAAGAGGCATCTTTTTGGAGATCTGGTCATTAACTGCGAGAACTTTTTGCAATGCTACTGCTTTACTATGAAGTTGCTAACCTCAAAAAATTTTGGACTGTTAATTAGAAAATATTATCAAAAGATATGTTATACATACAAAAGAGAAAATTAGATCAACCACAGCTTCATCTAACTGAAGAATAGATACAAAGCTATGCATTATTTGAGATTGAACAAATATTGCAAAGTTCAGGTAAATCGTTAAGAGATTATGGGAGAATTTCATTACCAAATACATCGTTATTACGAGAATTAAACAATAGACTTCTTACTAAGGAGACAAACTATAATAGAAAAGAGCTTCAAATAGAATTCACAAAGCTTTACAGTGGCTTAAACACAGACCGGCTTAAAATATTTGAAGTAGCTGTCATATCAGCTGCGGCAAAAGAAGGCAATCTTTTCTTCATTTATGGCCTGGAGGAGCAGGAAAGACAAATCTGTGGAAAACAATTTTGGCAAAACAAAGGTCAGAGGGCCATATTGCTTTTGCTGTAGCATCTTCTGAAATTGTATCCTTACTACTTCCTGAAGGTAGAACTGCCCATTCAAGATTTCACATCTCATTGAACTTAAACAAAAGATACAACATGTGAGATAAAGTAAGGAACATAATTAGCAGAATTATTGAGTAAAACAAGTCTCATTATATGGGATGAAGCACCGATGGCACACAAATATTGCTTTGAGATATTAGATCGTACACTCAGAGAGATATATTATTGTCTACTTTTCTAGATAGTCTTAACAAACCATTTGGTGGAATGACAATAATACTTGGAGGAGACTTTTACCAAATATTACCAATTATCTCCAAAGGCAGGAGAGAAGATATAGTAGACACCTCCATTAAATCATCGTACTTGTGGCAACATTTTGAGATCTATCGACTGCACAAAAATATGCATTTGAAAAATGATGCTTGCACAAATCAAGTATCAAGTTTGCACAATAAATCCTTAATGTTGGAGATGGTAAAGAAGCATCTGACATTGGTGAGCAATGGATTAAGATTCTACATGAGCTTATGATAAATTACAATTGCAATGTAATACAAAAAATGGTTGAAGTCACTTATCAAGATGTGGCCACTAAAATGATAGATGAGTATTTCTTGCAAGAAAGAGCCATTCTTACACTGAAGAATGAAACAATCCACAAAATAAATGATCATATACTAGACCTAATTATAATAGAAGAAAGAACATACTTCAGCTCAGATTCAATTTGCCAAAACTCAACAAACTCTGGTGATGATGATGCCCTTTACTCAATTGAGTTTCTTTATTCATTGAAATTTACTAGCATACCAAATCATGCTCTTCGACTAAAAAATGGTGTTCCTATCATACTGCTTCACAACGTCAATTAAAGTGCTGGCTTATGTAATGGTACAAGATTTATTACAACTCAACTTGGAAAATGGTTTGTGCAAGCTAAATTAATCACCAGAGAGAATATTGGCCAAAAAATCTTCATTCATCAGCCAATTTTATCGTCCAACGAATCAAAGTGGCCATTCAATCTTCGAAGGAGACGGTTTTTCTTATCTGTTTGCTTTGCAATGGCTATAAACTAAAGCCAAGGCCAAACATTTAACCATGCATATTGGTTTATATTTATCCGAGCAAGTTTTTTGTCATGGATAATTATATGTCGCTCTATCAAGAGTTACAAGCAAGAATGGACTACATATACTGATAACAGATGAAGAAGCTGAAGATTTAAGTCATGTAAAAAATATTGTCTATCCATAAATTTTTGTTAATATAAAATATGCTAATTGATTGGTATGAACATCACTTATCACTAAATTAAATAGCATAACATAATTTTTCTTTTTCTACTTACTTTCATCTCTTACCTCTTTTTAAAATATAATTCTTCCTTATGCTTAAAATTTTGCAGGTCAATAGATATTAGGAAGTACTCACTTCTGAGTAAACTTTCTACTAAACAAGATACATATGTTGGAAATATGTCCCAAAGTCAATCGTCAGTCTGTTGATGATTAGACCATATATTTATAATTATATATAAATTATAAATTAATAAAAATTATTTTAGTATTTTTTATTATAAATTCTATTGTCTTCTAATAAACTTCTATGTTATAATAAAGTCCTTAGGACTATCTAGATTCAGCAAAGAAGAATTTGTCATTTAGTTCTTAAATAGTTCACGACTAAATGATGTTACTTAGGATGATAATGTTTATCAAGTATAGGTCATTGTGTGCTATATAGGTTGGTTGTCCTCATAATCAAGAAATGTTGAGATACTGATATGGCATGCAAGTGAGATATATGGATACATCTGTACTTAACGTGACCAACTCTAGGGCTTTTCTTCTATCAAGATTAGCTTCGATGAAATATAGGTATAAATATTCCTTCGATCTGAAATCACCACGGTGACTTTCAAGTAACTCACTGTATTTTGATGCCGAACTATCTAAATTTTTAATTCACTGATGGAAGATTTCTAAGCATAGTCAAGTACTTATGGAGTCGGTGCATGTATCAAGATGGGATTGACCATTCCTGATTTTAGGAGCTATGTTCAATTATATTTCAATTTAGCAAAATCTTGATCAGAATAGTCTTAGTGAGGTATCATGGGAGTAATTGCTTTGAGACACGATATGGATGTATTTTCTAGGATTAACAGTCTAATCCTGAGTCATCTATTACATAGAGATCATAGGGATGAATTATATGGTAACCATATTTGCGTAGGTTCTAAATGTTGTGATTATAATTATTCGATCTATCCGGACGTTGAGTATCATTGCTAGATGATCACTTCGATTAGTATAGAAATTAGTTTCTGTGCTACCGACTTAGGTTCGGACCTACGGGGTCATACACATTAGAAGTTTCTACGTGATCTGATAGTTGATCAAAAGTTTCATTGGTCTGAAACTCTATGGTCAAGAGTCCTACTGGACTGGGACTCTGTGACCAAGAGTCCTACTAGACTAGGACTCTGAGTCCGACTTGTCTGAAACTCTTTGATCAAAAGTTTCATTGTCTAGGACTCTTTGAGTCCCACTGAACTGAAACTCTATGACCAAGAGTCCTACTAGACTGAGACTCTGAGTCCTACTTATTTGGGACCCTCTGATCATGAGTCCTGATAATCTAGGACACTATGGTCAAGAGTCCCATTGGACTGGGACTCTATGATCAAGAATCCTACTGAACTGAAACTCAGAGTTCTACTCGTTTGAGACTCTCTGATCAAGAGTTTCACTAGTTTGAGACTCTATGATCATGAGTTCGACTCGTTTGGGATACTGGGTTCAAAAGTCCCACTGATTTAGGACTCTTCAAGAATTTCATGTTGATAGGACTCTATTGTCCAGTAACCCATTCGATTTAGACTCAGATATTTTTTTAGAAGATTAATTAGTAATTTAATTATTAATTAGCTCAATTTGATTGAGCGATGAGGATTCGATCAAGTCCAATTAAATTTGATTCAATTGGATTTGATTCGATCAGATCATAAGATAACCTAATCGCTATGAAAGTTTTGACCCTGATTTGATCAAGATGTAAATCTAATTAATTTTTAATTTAATTAGAATTTTATTGGATTAGACTAAGCTTAATTTGGTTGGGCTTAACCTGGTTTAATTGAGTCTAGATTAATTGATTTGGTTGAAACCAATTAGGATAAAGTCAAATGAAGTTTGAATTTAAATTCTCTCATGCGCCCACCATTTTTAACCTTTTCACTCTGCTTCCTACGCCCTTCCTTTTATTTATCGAATATTTTTGAGAAATAAAAATGTGCACACAGAAGGAGAGTCCTTCTGCGTGTTAAATACAAGGAAGGGAGCGTTGGATAAGGATAAGAGGCTCATTTGATTTTTGAAATCAAGTGAGTGGTTAAAACCTCTTAACCACTCAACCCTTATCATTTTTTATATTGTTTTCCCATGGTATTCATGTCAATAAATTATGAAAATTTTTGGGCTTATAGGGGAAGGGGTTAGCATTATGTGGTAAAAATTTTAGAGTATTTGAGAATCAGTTCTAGGCAAAAAAAATCTTAGAGTAAAGGTGAATAGAATCCTATAATACTTTACTTTTTCCTCATCCCTCTCTTCTCTTGTGATTTTCACCTCTAAGGATATCCTATTTTTAGATATTTGATCTAAATAGAGATTATAGATCTAAAAGTTATCTATCCATAAAAATTTATTTTATGGAAAAACTTTACATAGAGAGGGTATGATAGGATTTTTAGTGTGTCAAAGTTTTTTGGCTGAGTGAAATTCTAGATTTGAAAATCTAGGTTCGGATGGAGAGATCGAGTGCTGTGAGCATCGGATCGCCATCAAATTTGAAATACATCTTCATCATCCTCAAATATTTATATTCTAATTTTTTAAAATATTTAAAAAATAAAAAAATATACAATCGATCGGATCGATCGTGATCAACCATTGAAGGCTCCGACGAGAAATTAGCACTTCAGTAAAACTGATTGGGACCAGAAGCTCCGTGTGAACCAACCGTTGAGGTCGAACACATGTGCGACTATGACGTGATACCAGAGCATTATCCAATGGACTCAGATTACGGTAATCGACTATCCGTAAAAAGATATTATATTCTGAACACGTAGATATAGTAAATAGTTTATTATATAGTTTTATTTTCAGATCTATTGATGTATGCATGCATATTATGTTTAGATCATAATGTGTAGAGTTAAATAATCTAATATTATCAGTAGATAATTAATTAGATTAATTTTTTTGCTACATCCTTGCTATTTTTAAAATATTTTTTAAAAGTAGAATGATAAATTCTGTACTATTTTTTTCAATATGGACCATCAAAGCTAGAGTTATATGCTTGTGGCAAGCAATCAATACAAAGACAAATGAGAACATCGGATTAGAATTGATCTTGTTAGATAAAAAGGTAGGCACAAAATATATTTACATAAGATATGCTTTTAACTATAAAAAATAATAATTTATCTATTCTAATATTATAGATGACAATGAAACAATTCATTGTGCACAACGTTCAAGTTAAGAAACTTAGACAAAAAATCCAAGAAGGCCACTGCTACTTCATAATAAATTTCAAAGTTGTTCACGCCTACTCAGAGTATAGAGCTATTTTGAATAATATACAAATAATTTTCTCTTTCACAATAATTCTTAAAGAAGTACAGACTCCAACCACTGAGATTCTATTATTCTACTTTTACTTTGCGGATATGCCTCTTATATCCAAAAAGTATAATAAAAATATATATCTGATAGGTAAAAAATAAAAATACACCATATATAGTTTAATATATTTTATTCTTAATACTTGATATAATACAATTGCTTTTACCATTGTTATAGATATCATTGGAAGGCTTAGTGGAATAAGTGAAGCGGAAAACATACAAGCAAGAGAAAAAATAATTCCTAAAAGAGATGTTGAGCTACTACTCGAAAGGTAAGTACCTTTACAACTATAAAAAAAGAGAGCTTTCTTTCCTATATTACACACATAATATTTATACGCATGACTATAAATAAATCTTTCAGCAATGAAAAGATTAAAATTACACTTTGGGGCAAAGCAATAAATGAGATCAATTTTGAAAAGAACAAAGGTGAAACCATCCTCTGCATCATTATTATGACATCAACAACTGTGAAGATGTTCCAAAGTAATAAAATATTTACATATGTAATTAATTTTTTTTAATTTTACAGCTAATTACTCTCATCTTCGATGTGCACATAAGTATAACCTCATCTTTACCAGTGCTACAAGAATTTACAAAAATATTGATATTTCAGAAGTAGTAAAACTCAAACAGAGGTATATATGCTAACAAAACTTTAATTAAATAATAATAAATTTATTTAATATTTTTTAAAAAAATTAGATTCATGAAGGCAACAAGCTCAATATAATAGTTGTACTCATAAAGTGATGTACATAAACCCCTATATGAACAGATATTCTACAATAGAAGAATACTACAATAGCTAAAGAAAATGTAGGGACAAACAGAAATCAATGTGAGTCAATATTACATTCAATTATCACATAAATATTTTATCTCAAAACTAATATCATTTTCTCTCTTCTATGTAGAATATTATCTTTATAGTATACGTAACTATTGTTGGTATTGAGGAGAGGTTTGGATGGTCCTACGGGTCCTGCACAAACTGTACAAGAAAAGTAACAATGTCAAACAACAAATATGAATGCAGAATATGCAACATCTCTATTGACTACCCAATTCCATGGTAATACATTCTTACAAAGCTAAAGCTATAAAAATAACATAATTAATAAAGCCCAAAATTATGATACTAATACATTATTGAATTAAAGAAGGTTCAAGATTAATGTAAGGGTGAAGGATCATTCCGATACAGCAATAATTACTCTTTTCAACAAATAAGTTGAAAGCTTATTAGGAATTACTATTTTAGAGTTGGCAAAAGATACAAATATTAGTTCTGTCGGTATTTCTGATCAAGTTCAAGACCTTCTGCATAAATTATTGATCTTCAAAATTAAGTTGAATGACTACAATTTGAAAGAATGCTTCTAAAATTACACAATGATGAAGACTTATGAAGCAGATGAAAAATTAAAAAATGACTATAAAATTATCAACTTGATAGAGGTAATTACATAATAGGCTACTTTTCCTTAAACATGATACAATTTATAATTGTACTTCATCATTTTCTTTGTTATAGGACATGGTACATGACTCAAGTGACGACGACGTCAGAGAATATAGTCATCGTCATCCCCAAATCATTTTCAATCTTATAAAAAAAATATATACTATTAAAGACTATGTCAATAAAGCACGAACTAGAAATAGATACGGTAGAATCAAAAATTGCCGACGAAGATGGTAATACAACAATCCCAAGAAGAAACAAAAGCTTCAAATCATTGATGAAGATTGATAAAATTATTTTTTATTATATTAAATTTTTTATTATATTTTAGTCCACTCTATACCGACTACATATCTTACTTTTTATTCTATATTTTTTAATATTAATTTATAATAAAAATATTTTTTTTAAAAAAAATTATATATTTTTCGAACCATGAATTCATGAAAGAATAATGTCCGGCAAGAAAATTTCCAAATGATTCTTTCTTTAAAAAGCTAAGGCATTTGGAGTGCCACTTGAAAGAATATCTAAAAATTTATTTTTATATATTCGATCCTGCACAACGTGTGGGTATTCGACTAGTATATATATATATATTGATAAATGATTTATAACAGTGCTCTTTTGGCAAAGTGTAATATTATCGATTGTATTTATTACCGTAGACAGAATTCACGCTAAGAACCAAGGCATTATCCCCATTTTGGACTTGATACTACTAGTATTTTTTTTATGTTTTAATATAAGCAAATATCCATTGCCAAAAAAAATGAACCAAGGCATTATTTGCAAGATGTCTTCAGTTTGGAAAAAGATGTTGAAAGGGTCGGAGCCTTTTTGGATTGGTCTTAGTTTTGGACATGGTAACGACATTGCAATTTGCTGTCCTAAAGAAAAAGGAAGCCAACCATTGTTGAGCTCTGGAACGCAGACATTGATTCTTGGAAACTTTGTATCACTATAACGCCCGTGTCATAGGTTATAGTTGAAATGAAGCAGCTTCATAGCCTCCTACAACATCTCAGGATATGAGAAATTACGTGTTGAAAATAAATCCCATTTTCACCAAAGTTTAGCTTGATGCTTAGCTTAATGCAACTGATAATCACAAAAGAGCTTCGATCGAAAATTCTCCTTCAGTGGCCAAACATTAGTCGAACTCCTTTAGTCGGTCGAACTCTTTCAGCGGCCAAACCTTAACCGAACTCCTTCAGCTGGCCAAACTCCTCAGCGGTCAAGCCCCAGCCGAACCCCTCCCGAACTTCTCCTTTAGTTGAACTCCTCCAAGAGCCGAATTTCTTCCGAATCTCTCCTTCAGATGGATGTCTACAGGAGCCAAACTCTTTTCAAATTTTTTCTTCAATCGGATGCCTACAGGAGTCCAGATTCTTCTTTCAGTCAGACTCCTTCAAAAGTCGAACTTCTTTCGGACTTTTCCTTCAGTCGGACCTCTATAAGAGCCGAACTTCTTTCAGATTTCTTCTTCAGTCAAGTTCCTCCAGGAGTCGAACTTCTTCCAAATTTTTTCTTCAGTCAAGTTCCTTCGGGAGCCAAACTCCTTCCGAACTTCTCTTCAGTCGAATTTCTACAGGAGTCGAACTCCTTCCGGACTCTTCCAAGAGTCAAACTTCTTCTGAATTTCTTCTTCAGATGGATGCCTATAGGAGCCAGACTTCTTTCTCAGTCGAATTTCTACAGAAGCCAAACTCCTTCCAGACTCCTCCTTCAATCAAGTTTCTACAGGAGTTGAACTCTTTCTGGATTCCTTTTTTAATCGGATTCCTCCAAGAGCCGAACTTCCTCCGGACTCCTTCTTCAGTCGGATTTCTATAGGAGCCAAACTCCTTCCAGACTCCTCCTTCAGTCAAGTTTCTACAAGAGCCAAACTTCTTTCAGATTTCTTCTTCAGTCGAATTTCTTCAAGAGCTGAACTCCCTCCGGACTCCTCCTTTAGTCGGATTTCTATAGGAGTCGAACTCCTTCCGGATCTCTCCTTCAGTTGGATTCCTCCAGGATCCAAACTCCTTTCAGACTTCTTTTTCAGTCAGATTTTGTCAGTAGATTATATTTAGATTTCAGCTAGCATTTCTTTCGGATGACCCCCTCTAGCCATATTCTCTTTAGGAGTCCAAACTCCTCTGAAATTGACATACGTCAAAGTTTTTCACCCCTCCACGTAGCCCCGAGTGGCCCACTACCATACGGCTACAGCTGTCACTATCAGTCTGCTACAAGTGGTGATAGGCGGCACGACAGGTGGTGCCTCCCTCCATGACAGACTCCACCAGGTCTCGAGCGGTCCGCTATCAAACGCCTATGGCTGTCACTATCAATATGCTACAGGCCTACGGCTATCACTATCAATCTGCTACAGGCTCCGTCTATAAAAAGGGACCCTCCAAAAATATTTTTTCTAAGCTTTCTTCTTTTTTTCAAAACTCTGCGAAACTCTTTCCTAAGCACTACATTTTTGTTGGCCAGAAGAGCTAACTTAATCGTTGGAGGGTCCTACCGGAGCCACCACCACCGGCTCCGGATGAAACTTTATTTTGCAGATCACCGATGGCGACCTCATCTTCCTCGACTCTAATTTGATCCAATGTTAAACAGATTCTACACCAACAGAATTGACGCTAGAGGAAGGGCTTTTATTTTTAAGGTACTCTTGTTCTTAAAGAAGTGCTCAGTCGATCCTGTGGAGCTTCTTCTCTAAGGTCCATCTTCATCTTCTCCCTCAATCCCAAAAAATGCCTCCAAAGAAGGCGACTACCAGGAGATTTATCGCTTCTATCGTCAGATCCGAGCTAGATCCGTTCGTTCCGACTCCAACGTCGGTACTTCAATCTCCTCCTCCACCGACGGCCACGGTAGATCTAGAGCAGTTTAACCTACTAATATAGTGGATTCAAGACCTCACCGAAATGGTGCAGGCCATGTGGCAGCCCTTGGTGGTGGTTCTGCCAGAAAATTTACCATCGAAATATCAGAAATCGATCCCAAGGAGGAGCACTTGGGCTAGCATACCCATCGCCCCTGGAAAGGAGAAACAGAGAGCAAAGAATTCTTGCTTGGATCATGGTTCTTCTCCGAAAGGGATCTTCCTCATTCACGGTCGGAAGCCTTCTAAGACCTGCGATTGAGTTGATGTCCTCGATCAGAAACTGCGGAGGATGGATCGACGAATTGAGGAGCTCGGCCACATTGCCCCAGCTCACCATGACGACGTCCGCACTGATTTCTCTTTCTCTTTTCGAATTATGTAAGAGTCCGTTTCGCCGAACTTCAAGCTTCCTCAATTTGAAAGCTACGATGGAACCTTTGATCCGATCAATCACTTTGGAAGCCTTTCGGACCATGATGCTGCTCCATAGTGCATCAGACGTCATATTATGCCAAGCTTTTCCATCTACCTTAAAGAAAGCAGCAAGAAACTGATACTCGATATTGAAGTCGGGTACAATCTTCTTCTTTGATTAAATGAGCCATCAGTTTGCGGCTCACTTCATCAGCAGTCGACGTTCGCACCGAGGTTTGGATTTTTTGATGAACATCAAGCAGAAGAAGGAAGAATCCATCCGGACTTATGTCATCCGATTTAATGCTACTACGTTGGAGGTCCGAAATCTAGACCAGTCAGTTGCGATGACCGCACTCAAGGACAGCCTTCAGAAGAACGATTTGTTGTTCTCTCTGAAGAAGGAGTACCCTAGGAACTTTGCCGATCTGCTAGCTTGGACCGAGAGATATGCCCGTATAGAAGAAGTCTTCAAGTTGAAGGATGAAGAAGTCGTAGGAGAGTGACAGACAGACGAGTCTAGCAAACCCACGACTGATGGAGGGTCAAATGAAGTTCGATCGTGCTTACGGACTCCCTCCGAGCGCAAGCAAGGTCGAACTCTCCCTCGAGCTTATCATCAAAGAAGCTCCGACAGAAGGACACGACGTTCTTCCCTCTGAAGGTTTCACAACTATGCCGTCTTTAATGCTCCACAGACGTTGGCCTGAAGCAAGCCAATAGCGCTACCGTAGCTAGAACCACCAATGAGGGAGGAACAACAAGAAGATCGACCGCCTTCCGGCATCATCAATGCTATCTCTGGGGGGGCTTAGTACTTCGATGAGCTGCCATCTCTCAATCTCAAAGCCAGAAGAAGCTTGCCCCGAATTGGAAAGGTCCATATGAAATAGAGGAGATCGTACGGTCCGAAACCTATCATCTGAAGGAGTTGGGTGGAACAACGCTCCTACGATCTTGAAATTTTTTAGGATGTACTACCGATAATTTCTCTTCAATAAAACTCCTTCATTTCAATATTATGATTTTTTGGTGCAAAAACTATGTGATGACAGGGAAGAAGCAATCAATAGTGGCCATATTTTTAGGAACAGAAGGAGGATCTCGTCCTAATATGAGCACGTCGAAGACCTCCGATTATTTAAGATAGAAGGAGAGAGGCCCATTCAATGGTCCATCTGTGCCCCTATTGCCATGCTAGGAATAGGAGGAGGACCTTGTCCTAATATGGGCATGTCGAAGACCTCCGATTATTTAAGATAGAAGGAGGAGAGATGTCCATTCAATGGTCCATCTATGTCCCTACTATCATGTTAGAAACAGGAGGAGGATCTCATCCTAACATAAGCACATCGAAGACCTCCGATTATTTAAGACAGAAGAAGGAGAGAGGCCCATTCAATGGCCCATCTGTGCTCTTATTGTGATGTTAGGAATAGGAGGAGGACCTCGTTCTAACATGAGCACATCGAAGACCTCTGGTTATTTAAGATACAAGGAGGAGAGAGGCCCATTCAATAGCCCATCTGTGCCCCTAGTGTCATGTTAGGAATAGAAGAAGAACCTCATCCTAACATGAGTACGTCGAAGGTCTCGTTCATTTTAGACGAGGTAAGAAGAGAAGCCCCGACAATGATCCTTATGTGCCCCTATAGTCCATTAGGAATAAAAGGAGAACCTCATCCTAACGTGAGAAAAGTCGAAGGCCTCATTCATTTTAGACGAGATGGAGGGAGAGGTCCTAACAACGATCCTTATATGCCCCCACAGGCCGTTAGGAATAGAAGGAGAACCTCGTTCTAACGTGAGCAAAACCGAAGGCCTCGTTCATTTTAGATGGGATAAGAGGAAAGACTCCGATAACGACCCCATTGTGTCCGACAATGATAGGTTATAAGATCTCCTTCAACCTCAGTTGGAGATAAGATCTCCTCCGAGCTTCAACGTCTACGTCAACAGGAGATAAGATCTCCTTCAACCTCAGCTGAAGATAAGATCTCCCCCGAGCTTCTACGTCTACGTCAATAAGAGATAAGATCTCCTTTAACCTCGATTGGAGATAAGATCTTTTTCGAGCTTCAAAGTCTACGTCAATAGGAGATAAGATCTCCTTCAACCTTGGCTGGAGATGAGATCTCCTCCGAGCTTCTACGTCAACAGAAAGATAAGATCTCCTTCAACCTCGGTTGGAGATAAGATCTCCTCCGAGTTTCTACATCTACATCAATAGGAGATAAGATCTTTTTCAACCTCGGCTGAAGATAAGATCTCTCCCAAGCTTCAAAATCTACGTCAACAGGAGATAAGATCTTCTTCAACCTCGACTGAAGATAAGATCTTTCTCGAACTTCTATGTCAACAAGAGAGATAAGATCTCCTTCAACCTCGATTGAAGATAAGATTTTTTTCGAGCTTCTACATCAATAGGAGATAAGATCTCCTTCAACCTCGACTGAAGATAAGATCTCTTTCGAGCTTCAAAGTCTATGTTAATAGGAGATAAGATCTCCTTCAACCTCGGTTGGAGATAAGATCTCCCCCGAGCTTCAACGTCTACGTCAATAGAAGATAAGATCTCCTTCAACCTCAACTGAAGATAAGATCTCCCCCGAGCTTCTACATCAATAGGAGATAAGATCTTCTTCAACCTCGATTGGAGATAAGATCTTTCTCCGAGCTTCAACGTCTACGTCAATAGGAGATAAGATCTCCTTCAACCTCGGTTGGAGATAAGATCTCTTCCGAGCTTCAACGTCTATGTCAACAGGAGATAAGATCTCCTTCAATCTCGGTTGGAGATAAAATCTCCTTCGAGCTTCTACGTCTATGTCAATAGGAGATAAGATCTCCTTCAATCTCGGTTGGAGCTAAGATCTCCTCCGAGCTTCAAAGTCTATGTCAATAGGAGATAAGATTTTCTTCAACCTCAGCTAGAGATAAGATCTCCTCTGGGCTTCAACGTCTACAATAATAGGAGATAAGATCTTCTTCAACCTCGGCTGGAGGTATGATCTCTCCTGAGCTCCAATCCTTCAATAGGGGATAAGATCTCCTTCAATCTCGATCGGAGATAAGATCTCCTCCGAGCTTCAACTTCAACATCAATCTCGACTGAAGACAAGATCTTTTTCGAGCTTCAAATTCAACGTCAACCTTAGTTGGAGATAAGATGTCCCCCGAGTTTCAACCTGAACTGGTGCAGAGCCCTGAAGAGAACTTCGATAGTCATCTTTTTTGTACTCCCTTCCTTCGAATTTCAAACTCGAAAGTGGGAGGGATTATTGTTGGAGATAAATCTCGCTCTCGTTGAAGTCCAGCTTAATGCTTAGCCTGATGCAACTAGTAATCATGGAAGAGCTTCGATCGAAAATTCTCCTCCAACGATCAAACATTAGCCGAACTTCTTCAGCTGGTCGAACTCTTCTAACGGCCAAACCTTAGCCGAACTCCTTCAGCCAGCCGAACTCATCAGCAGTCGAGCCCCAGCCGAACCCCTCCTGGACTTCTCCTTCATCGGACTCCTTCAGGAGCCGAACTCCTTTCGGACCTCTCATTTAGATGAATGTCTACAGGAGTCGAACTCTTTCCAAATTTTTTCTTAAGTCGGATGCCTACAGGAGCCAAACTCCTCTCTCAGTCGGACTCCTTCAGGAGTCAAACTTCTTTCAGATCTCTCCTTCAGACGGATGCCTATAGGAGCCGATCTCCTTCCAAACTTTTTTCTCAGTCGGATTTCTATAAGAGCCGAACTCCTTCTGGACTTTTTCAGTCAAGTTTCTACAGGAGCAGAACTTCTTTCGGATTCCTCCAGGAGCCAAACTTCCTTCGGACTTCTTCAGTCGAATTTCTACAGGAGCCAAACTCCTTCCGAACTCCTCCTTCGATCAAATTTCTACAGGAGCTGAACTCCTTCTAGATCCCTCCTTCAGTCGGATTTTTTCAGGAGCCGAACTTCCTCCGGACTCCTTTTTCAATCAGATTTCTATAGGAGCCAAACTTCTTCTGGATCTCTCCTTCAGTCGAATTCCTCCAGGAGCCGAACTCCTTCCAGACTCCTCCTTCAGTCCAATTTTTTCAGTGGATTACTTTTAGATTTCAGCTAGCATTCCTTCCGGATGATCCTCTCTAGCCATATTCCTTTTAGGAGTCTGAACTCCTTTGGAATTGTCATACGTCAAAGTTCTTTATCCCTCCATGTAGCTCCTAGCGGTCCACTACCAGATGGCTGCAGCTGTCACTATTAGTCTGCTACAAGCGGTGCCAAGCGGCACGATAGGCGGCGCCTTCCTCCACGACAAACTCCACCAGATCTCGAGCGGCCTGCTACCAGACAACTACGGCTGTCATTATCAATCTGCTACAGGCTCCGTCTATAAAAAGGACCCTCCAGATACGTTTTTTCTAAGCTTTCTTTTTCTTTCCAAAATTTTGTGAAACTCTTTTCTGAGCACTCCATTTTTGTTGGTCAGACTTGATCGTCGGAGGATTCTGCCGGAGCCACTAACATCGACTATGGAGGAAATTTTATTTTGCAAGTCACCGGCGGCGATCTCGCCTTTCTTGACTCCAGCTCGATCCGACGTCAATCAAATTCTGCACCAACACCATGTATAAACCAATCAGAAAATTTATCAAGTTCAGTTTATAGATTCATTAAAAATAGTGGAGTTATCTTTCTAACTACCCAGTCGGGAAGGCAGCAATTCATCAAAAGATCCAAACCTTTGCCTGGTTAGCTCTAAGAACGCTGGATTCCTTAGCCTTGCCCCACTTCATCGCTGCTCCTCCTTTGAGTCGGTTTTTATTTCGTTTTGTGTTGCATGTTACATCGACCTATCCTTTTTTTTTTTTTTTTTTCTTTTCTTTTTTTCTTTTTTTTTCTTTTTTTATGGTTACTGTCATTTGATCATCTTTGCCACTGTTGGACGTAACATTACCTTATTCCTATCATTGTTTTCATATGATATCCGCCTTGGGTGAGTCCCCCTCCCTTATCCTATTTTCCCCCTTTTTTTTATAAAAAACCGAGTGATTGTTTTTTTTAAGCTACCACTTGGATATAGAACAGCATGGAAGATCACAAGAAATCCCACGATAATTTCTTTAAGAAATCAATCTTCATGATGTTATGTCCCTCATCAAGCTGCCATTTTCTGTAAGATAGAAGTGGTGCAACTGAAGTGCTGCTCTGCTTTAGAAAAGCTAAAACAGATGGAACATGGATGTTGGAAAAGTTTGGATGACCGCTTTCTTGTCGAACAAAGCTAAAGGAATAGCAAACCTGGGTGAGTGCTGCAGTTATGGCAGCAAGTAAAAGTGGGCACATCACCAAGAGCCTCAGGCTTGACTCTCCAAGTGGCAGGTACAAAATCAGTTCAATTAGAGAATGGAGTCAGCTCAAGTGAGTTTTGGAAGCTGAACCAATTAGAGATGAAGGCTTAGCCAAGTCTGATACCTCATAGCTTCTCATTGCATCAAAAAATATGAAATTTGGCCGGTTATTGTTAAATGAAAGGGAAATTACAAACTAAAATTTAGTTTACATACCTGAGCACTTTATCGTTGTTTAGAACTAAGAGAGTCCTTGTATAGCAATAAGGCCCTGCGGTATTCATCAGTTGACGGTGACTCAAAATACAATTCACATTTTCATATAGTGATCTCAGAACTATTCTAGGATAATTATATAATACCTACATTATTCATTAATTATATAGTAACCAAAAAAATTCATGTGTCTGCATAGTAGCTCTAAAATCATTTAGGGTTACCATACAATAATTAATTGAGATAGAAAATTCAATGATGAGATCCAATTTATGAATTATATGGTTGAGATGATAATTTTAGTCGATCTGCTGGATATCTGACTCGATACGATCCGAATGAGATAAATTTTACTTGATTCGTTTAGAATTCAGAACGAATTTAAGTTTTAAAAAAAATATTTGAAGTAAATTTGAATTAATATTATATTTCCATCCAAATCTAACCCAATAACTATAATGTATATACCTTTTTTTTAAATTATAATTATTTATATTTACTAGACTTGATCAAATGAATATACTTATGGGATGGATATGGGTATGAATCGATCCATACTGACTTAAAAATTAATATTTTCATGCAGTATAAAAATTGAGTAAAATTGCTAAGGTAACAGATTATAACCCAGACTGTAGCATAAAAGCGAACTTCCTCCGTTGCTTCAGACGTCACACGGCGGTTTAGAGCTCGATGGCTCACGAACAATTTAATAAACACAACTCGGTCTTCTTAGTGGAGAGAAAAAAAAAAAAAAAAAACCCTCAGCCTTCCTCCCATCATCAATAGCGCATCTTGATGCGCTCGGGTGGTTCTGATGGCCGGCCACGCGAAAAGCCATATAATGGCGCGAAACCGGAACCCTAGGCTGACCAATCGGCGCCAAGGGACGAAAACCTATCTATTATAATCCCCGCCCACATTTCTCGGCGCAAACCCCATACCCTAACTTCATCAAAAACCTTGTCCGCTCTCTATTCCGATCGCTGCAGGATTTCGACCCATCTACAAGGTATTGATCCATTTCTCCCCCCGCATTTCAGCTTTCTAATCTTGGTCGTCCATCGAAATTTGAGCATCCCTTCTTCTCTCCGTGAAAAATTTTAGAAGCCCTACATTGTTCCTTTTAAAGGAAAAAAAATGTTTTCTTGGTATCAAGTCAGATCAATTTAGTTCTGTTTCTTGCGGATTTTTTGTTCTTTACGTTGTTTTATCTTTGGATTGGAGTCATTTATATGTGCTGTTATGTGCCTTAACCGCTCCTTTTTTTCTTATAGCACTTGTTGCTAAACATTCCGTTTCGTTGATTTTAGTATTTGCTGTTGTTTAAGAACAGGATATGTTACTGTTGCTTCATTGAATTAAAACTCTCTCAGGTCAAAAATTTGGATGAAAAAGATCTGTACGTTATATTTGTCTTGATCATACTTTTTGAGGAAATTGTAAGTTGGCTATGAAACATGGTTTAGAATAACAGTACTTATGCTTTAATTTGTATATATACATGATGGGTAATAGAAATGGCTGTAAGTTAGCTGTTATCCTGTTACGATGGCTGTTATATGGCATGAATAGTAGCTATTTTTTGGATATTTCGGTGTTCCTCCACTTGAAACAGTGTTTTCTTATATACAAATCATCATTTTTGGTCCTGGTCATCCTTTTCGAAAAATCACCAATCAGTTCCAAACGAATATTTTATTTTATAATCAGTGAAATAATCAAATAATGCCATTATTTTGCTATCATTGTCCATCATTTGCTGCTATGACAGCTTATGATGCATCTAAAAATTGCTAGTGGTAAGAATGGTTTTGGAGGGGTTGTTATCAGGTGATGTCAACTTATCACTGAAACCTTGCAGTAGTAGTTGATGCTGCCTGGTATTTCTAATATAAATATTCATTTGGTGGTGGTAGCAACTAAATGCCAGGATAAGTGTATGCAACATGGTTGCCCTACATGATTTATCAAACTGCATGGGTAAAATGAATTCTATGAGTTGTTGAAATGTTAAGGATATTCTAATTGCCCTTTCCCGTTTGTTCATACTGATAATATAGCTGTAATTTGATGAGGTGATGTCTCAAGTTTAGTTTTATATTGTTACAATGTTTAGTTATAATGTTTCATTATTGTCTTCAGGATTCAGTCATTAGAGAGAAATTTTATTTAGAAGTGCAGTGATCCTTAACTATTCTTGCAATAGTTCCTCTACAATTGGGTGACAATTGCTGTATAGGTCTGTCAACTGTCGAGGTTATCATATTCTGCGGTGATATGTTATGCATCACAACACAAGGGTCAGAATACTTTATCTGAGAATGAATGGGAGCATTAATCTTGTTCTTTTGCAGAAGGAACCTTTATGACTAGCTTCTAAATATATCTGTGAAAAGCTATCAAACATCGGTTATTGGCTTGAATTCTTAGTGCTTATATAAGGATTTTTAACTCAGAGTGCCTTTTTATCAACAATGTGTTTTCTGTCTTTTGCTTTAGCTATCTCTGCAAGCAAGCTTGTCTATCTCAGTGATTTATTCTTTTTGTTACTTACCTGTTAGTAAAAACATTACAATAAGCGACTACTGACATAGAAGGATCGAGCATTTTGGTATACAATTGTTGAGCATCAAAATTTAATACCTGAATTGAAGCATTTTCAATTTTGCCTAACATGCTTTGCAGATAATGGATACATCCAGCCCTGCAGTTTTCGTGAATGCAGAGCTTCTGAAGATGTACCAGGGACGGAGAGTTCGGGTGGTGGTTCAAGTGATGCGAAATGAAGGTGGGTTGATCGTAGGGCAATCAACTGATGGGCATCAGTTAACTGTAAAGGTCTCTCAGGCCTTCCCTCTGTCACATTTTGTGGAGGTTATTGGTATTGCTGATGGCAATCAATCAATTCGTGCCGAAATTTGCACTGATTTTGGTGATACATTTGGTAATTTACTTTGAGCTGCTCTTTTAATGTTTTATTTGCTTGCTCTATCTCTCATTTTTTATCCTAATGCTCCTTAAACCTTCAAAGTGTTGGTATGATAACATTGTTGTTTATCATTTCTAGTTACATTTTCCACATTATTCTGATTGGGATGAGAAATGAGCATATGTTGATTATTAAAGAAAAGGGGAAAACAAAGAAATGATCAAATTGTTAAACTTACTAGTTACCCTTGGTTCTATAAATTGAATTCATTTCATGAAAACAACAAAGTGACATTCTTCCATGGTTATTGGGGAAACTTTTTCTTAGTCAACTTTTTTGACTGATATATGAAGGTCCCCTTTACATTTGCATCTATCTTTTGAAATTAGACTTTTTAGTTAGTTCTCCAAATGAATTTTCGTATTGGTCTCTGTAGCATATCCCTTCTCCTTTTTAAATTAGCAGCTGTTAGATCATTCTAACATCTTCATCCTTAACCAGTGCATGGATTCTCTTTTACTGTATCTTGTTCAATTTTTTCTTGCTTGATAGAGATAAGCGAGGAGCTAAGTACTGCTGTAAGTTTACTATCAGATCCCTTATGTTTGTTGCAGCTACGATCAGATACTTTGGTCAGAACTAGTATCTATTTGGTTAAAAAACCATTATGATTTCTTAAGTCTTGCTATTGAGGCAGTTGAAAATTCACCAAAATTTAAACTTTCCTTACACCATAGATCATCCTCTTAGAACTCACCTTAATCCTCTTTTTCTTTTTAAAAAAAAAAAAAATCTTTCTGCTGTTGTCTTGTTGTCTCTAAAATGGATTTTTCTCTTGCAGATACCTTAGCATACAATGAGCTATGCCAGCTTGCAAATGGCAAATTCAAGAACCTCTTCCTTTGATGCATTGGGGCTGGACCTGATCCAAGAAGATAGAAATATGTAGTCATTCTGGCCTCCTAATGATGTATATTTCCTGTTAAGAAGGGATGCTATCGACAGGTTGATATGACATGCAAGAACCTTAGATAACTTTGGTTTTTGAGGGCTCCAGCCATCTTACTCTTGCAAAGATTGTGCATACCGTGCAATGTATCTGTTTCTTATTAAAGTTGAAGTGAGCTCTTTCTAGGTTTTCACTGAATCAAAAAGCTTGTTGATACTGAAAAGGTATGGATATGGTGGCGTGTGCTGAAAGAAAGTTTAGATGGCCTCGTTGTTGATAACTGACTCGCTTATAGCAACTCATTGATATGTTTAATTATAGTTTAGTCACCACTAATTCATCTCCCTCAAGTTTCAAGATATTGGTAGTGGCATAATAGATGGGGAAATGTGGTGGAACATGTGAAGTGGGTAATCAAGTGAAGGGAAACAAAAGGGAAAAATTCTCACTGAATATATCCTATAGTGGTCGAGCCAATTTGTTAATTGTGGGTGGTCTTAGAAGTTTTTGATGTGTAATAAAAAAGATTACAAAAGGGTGTTGTCATCTTATATCTTGTTTCTGCTGGTGCCATCTCAGGCCTCTACAGGTAGCGACGCACACCCCAGAACTTTGCAGGTCAAGATGAATACTTGACAGTGAGATGGACGATAATAAGGTAATGGTAATATCCAAGCACGATGCTGTTAGGCCTTTTAGTCAATATGAGGTGAATCAAGTTATTTTAGAGAAGGGGACAAAAAAAACACCTCATTCAATCCAATTCTTTAAAGCGTTGCGAAAGTAACTTTAGGAAAAAGTTGTAACATTCACCATAATCCATTTAGAAGTATAATCTGATGTTGCAGGGGCTCATGCCATGGGATTCCAAAACTTCACATGCATACCAAAATATAACCCCCATCAACGACCCGAAATTATCGTAGTTACTGAAAGCTGGTATGACTTAGATGAGCCACCTGCCAGAAGCTCTCCTTGCCCACAATTCTCCAAGCTCTTTTTTCACAAAACAGGCTTCCATCTTTAGCATTTCTAGACGACAACAATCTAATCTCCTTCCCCAAGTGAACTGAACAACTCATACCACCCAAGCATCATTGCTGCTCCAACGATATCAGGCAACAAACCAACCAGGTGACCAAAGATGACATGGCCAATAGCAGATGACACATTTCCAGACACAGCAGGTTTTCAGCTTATGCTAAATAAATTCTGCTATTGGTAAGCTTAAATGGACAAGTAAAACAAAATTTATAAAATAATGACAATAAATAAATGATATTGCCACCAAATTCACAAATAAAGAACCACTTGAGGACACTTGACAGTCATGCTTTAAAAACAGCAAAACCTACACAAAGCAAACCTAAAAATTTTGCTCAAGTGATATCAGAACTAACTTGCATCTGAATTTTAAAGGGCAATCGCACTTCATAAAGGAATACCTGACCTGGTTCCTGCATGTGGAGCAATGTTAACAATCAAGCAAAGTTCGAGAACATTGCTTTGGCTCCAGAAGTTAGCATGTAGATTTGTACAAATAAAAAAGAAAAAGGATCGATGCACCTCCAGATGTACAAGAGAATTCTGGCAAGTCAAGGAGTCCTAGAGAAGTCTCTGCATCATCTATTGGAACAAGCTGAACTGTTGATCCTATTTTACAATGCCATTTTCCTTCAGTGGCTCCTCTTCCACAGACTCTAAAATTCCAATGCATGAATAACACCATATGATATTTACTCTTGGCTAAGCTTCGACCCTGCGAGACCATCCACTGATGAGCAACCCTCAATGAAATCTGCTTCAGGTTCTGGGCATTGATAACCAGTTTCATCATCTAGAGTTTTAATACATGAGAAGGACCGGTCTTCCCCATCTTCTACACTCTGAATATTCTCTTGCCCACCATTAAATGACAACTCATATGCAGGTGGGCAATGCGGCTGTGCTCTCATCTGCACCGATCTCAACAGTGCAGCTCGTCTGAGGTCTGCTGTGTGGCACACATCATTTGGTGAAGATGGAAAGCGACCTTCGGAGTCTGACCCACGTTGGTGGCGTGGATGGGAGCAGACAACAGAGGCAAGGGTGCAGCTAGGAAGAGGGTAGGGATTGGAAGAGGAGAACACGGTCACTTTCTGATGTCTGTGGGGAGAAACTGGACTGGTAGGGCTACTCATGACGTCAGACTGGATAGTGGTGGTGTTTAATGGGGTTTCGCAGTACCGGGAATCATCTGAATCTTCTGACATTGGAGAGTACTGTGAGGCAATCTCATCCCTGAAGTAGAGATTAAGTCAGTCATATGTGCAGTTAATATAAAGCCGCTGTAACTGCAGTAGGCTGCTTATATTGAGGACTATCAAGACTAGATAGCATAAAATTATCCGGGTCCAAATGTTCCATCATTGTAAGATAGATTGAAGCTTTTCCTGAAAACCGTAGGATACAACTTTTGGCAGTAGATAACATAAAATCAACATCGTTCAAATGGTCCATCATTGCATGTAAAATTGAAGCTTTTCCAGAAAATCTTGGGACAAACTTTAGCTATGGCATCTGCTCCAGCAAAATCATATGTTAACCCAACTTAACCAAGTCTTATTCACAAAGAATTGTCCAAAAAAATATTAAGAACAAAAAGGGAAAAAAATCGGCATGTTCACTGAGCAGTATGCAACTTCTACAGTTAAAAATAACAAAAATTGACAAGTATACACTCAACAACTTCAGACAACAGTATCATTTAAAAGGCAATTGAATAAGAATTGTAATGAGAATATAATTGAAAGAAATACCAAAAAGCTAACAGCCTCCATGATTTTGCAATCGTAGTATTCTTTTTGAAGATGAATGCAACCACACAATTCCCCAAAAACAGCTTTTCCAGACAAACAAAATAGTGAATTGAAAAAAGCCGATTGACTGGGAATGAACAATCAACGTGATTATCTTAATTGTAACTAGAAACAAGCCTTCCATTTCAGGCCAGCATTACAGCTATAATCTATCCCGTTACAATAACTATGAATTTACTTTTCTCTTACCTAAGGCATACAAAATAAGAGTGATTCCTCAATGAGTAGTCCAGAATCTAATGCACAAAACATTATCATCTGAAATAATCTCTCCATTATATTGTTCTCTGTTAGGATGACCATCAAACTGGAACCATGTGCTTCATTATCATCATAAATTCTCGTTTTACTGAATCAAGAAAAAAAATCTTTCTTAACAATGTCAAGATCATGCGCACAAGCCATCTTTATGGCTCATCCTTTGGTTCTGATTCATAAAACCAAGTGTCCTGTGAGACTTTACCTCAAATTGTAGTGGCTCATCATAAAGCCACTAAAGCCTACATCTTATAAGTGTAAACCAACATTGAGATCATTGTGCAACCAATCCATGATCAAGTATCAATGACTTCTTCACATAATCATACCTTTCATTTTGCAACACTAGTGATGATTAAAGTTATTCCATCTTTGTCAAAGGCTTTAGAAGTGACAAATAGTGAGGTGGTCCTCAGTACTAAAACAGCATCTTGAGAGAAATAAATATTTTTGTCAAGGCCTTCAATATATATTTTTTTATGTGTAATAAAGTCGATCACCTTTCTTAACTATTCAAGCAGCTAACCTGGTGGCATCCTTTACTATGATACAGCAATGCTCTAAAGTTGATCACCTTTCTTAACTATTCAAACACCTTTCTTAGCTATTAATGTAAGTAATTCTGGATTCTGATTCCATGATGTTTATACTATTCTTAAGTAACTCCATATAATTATTAATCATATATTGTTGTTCCGTTCCTTTAACCTCCTTCCTAGGTACTCTTGCTAAATGTCTTACTTTGGGTATTTAACCACAACTGGCAAAACCATCCAAATTCTTATTAAATGCAAAAGAATCCATAATATTGAAAATGCATTCCTGTAGGATCTCCAAGCAACCTGAACATGCACGTGACCAATAAATTGTTTCTTGAAATAGTCATACAGACTTTCCTACAATACCTAAAATCAAATGCAGATATCATATAAGATCATCAATTTCGTTGAAGGAAATATGTACCTAAAATGAAGGAACATATAAATACATCCAGAGCAGAAAAAATATTGCCTAACTTAGGATTATATAAGATGCAGATCAGTTCACGTTGTATTGCAAAAGAGCTATATATACTAAAGAATTAAAAGAAAATGGTCAACTGAAAAATACTAATGTTGCTCCATAGGAGAGGAAGAAGCAGGGGAAAGGGAGGCCTTGATTTGCTGCTACTGCCCTCAAGGCTGAAGAAAAAAGTGGTGCACTGGTTAGAAATTTGATAAATCCATCCCTCTGTGGGGTGCATATTGTCGGCATTGAGACAAGAATGAATTTATTAGCTATGCAAATCAATGGCTTCTATAATGTAATAAAATCTTGTCTGCTGGAAAAAATTATAAATTATACATCAAAAGTAATGGCTTCTATAATGGAGAAGAAATAAATTATACATCAGAAGTGGAAAAAGAAAAAAGAAAAGAAAATATAGAACAATACTTGTTCATGTGATGGAAAAAAAAGATGAGGATGACAGCCTATATCCTATTTCTGTACATTTATTTACTATGTTGTATACAATATCAATCAAGAAGATATTGAACAACAGCTTCCATGAAATGACAGTAAATATTCTTGCTGTACGCTTATATATTCTGACTTTACGACACTGTTCATAAAGTAAGGGATAATTTTTAGATATCCTTTTTATATCTTCTTGGGCTGGGAAGCCTTATTTTAAAGAATATACAATAGCAAACTAAATATATAAAGGATAAAATATTAAGCATACCTTGGGTAACAGATGCTTTCAGATCTTGCTGGGGATTCCATGAGATTCTCAGGGAGGGAATCCCCCACTGACAATCCATTCATACTGGAAGCCATTATCTAAACCACAATAAAATAGCCCATCAGCACCAACCAATTATACGGTAACAAGTCCAAAATGATCACTCGGAAGTAAAAGGAGAAAACTCTAATAGAAAATAGAATATAATTAGATAGTTAATTAAGTTCATCAACTTATCCCTCTTATTTCCTTCAGATAATATATTCTACATTGAGTGAAATAAAAGAGGGGCAAAAGACAATGAAGAAAACCTAAATGTTCAAGCAAACATAGCCGATATACCATGGTCGACAGACTAAGAACAAACCAAGAAGCACTGAAAGCATCAATTTTACACGCTACCAAAGATCAATTTTTTTTGACACATTCGCAGATATCCGTCATCTAAACAAAACTCAAAACCACATATGATTAAAAAAAAAAAAAAAGAAGCTTCCTGGCTGTAGAATGATATATATCCAAGCAAAGAAGATAATTTAATTTCGTATTAATTTCAACCATACAAACAAAATCCGACTTCCTTGAAGGAGAAGAACAAAAACCAAGAATCTATTTTCTTTCATCACTTCCATGAAAATTTGGGCAACAGTTAGATGTTAATTTTTCTTCACAAATAAATCACTGACGAATAGAAACCCAAAAAACAAAAAAAGATAGATTTTTTACTATTTTTTTCATCAAATAAACAAAATTCCACCCCATTTAAGGAAGAACGAAAACCAAATCCAATCGCGAGCTCCAAGACCATTACGTATATGGTATTTTTGTTTTTTAATTTAAACAGAAAAAGACGAAGAAGAAGATTCGGCCACGAAATACAAACCTCACTAAGATAACGCTTGTGGGAATGGAAGTTGTCGAGGTAGACCTCATCCTCCGGATCTCTCCCCCTCTTCCCGTTCTGCGACGCCGCTGCCGCCGAGGACGACGAACACGTGCTCGCCGCCGACGACGAACACGTGCTCGCCGCCGACGACGACGCCGCCTCCCCACCGCCACCGCCCATCTCGCCGCTCTTCTTCCTCTCTCTATCTCTCTCTCTCTCGTGACTCAGTACCAAAATATAGGGAGGAAGAGAAAAAGGGAAAAAATTGAGAGGAAAAGCATCGCTCTCAGTACCGCTCGTGGGGCGCTCCCTGCTACATATATAACGGTAAGAAAAGTGCAGGTTTAATTAACTTAATTTAACACCGATGCCATTTATTTTCCGTTAATTAGTCTAATAACATTCACTATTAAAGCTATTAGGGAAAAAATTTCCGGCCAGAGTGCCGGATGGCCAATCACAACGTTGAGTTAATGGGGCATTTTCTTTTACCTCTGGGTGGAGATTAACGGCGTTATGGATGATGGCGTTCTCGCTGACAGGGGTTGTATCTTCGACGCAAAAGAAGGAATTCGCCATCCTTCGAGCGAATGCACCGTTGGATTGTGCAATGATCGCTTCAAGAGCCGTGCAGCGGATGAATGAAGATGCTCGGCTTGCTTTGAGAGCTGTGCGGAGAGGGATCCAACGGTCGATGTTGCTAAAGATGATCGATCATTCTTTCTGGCGAAAGATACAACTCGAACCCGTAGTTGACGGGCTAATGAGGACACGTCATCCGCAAAGATGGATGGTGTTTGAGACCATTGAGCTACCCGGCTTCGGAAATCAAGGATCCAAGGGGAACTTTTTCCGGTTTACAGGCATCCCCATGTGGCGCGCAGGCGCCGAATGCAAGGAAAAAAGAGACGCAGATTCCGATCGGACGGCCACTGTTTTTTGAAGCCCATATGATGCTTTGGAACGACACCGGAATTAGTCGTAGCCGCCCCATGGATGTTTGAGTTTAACTGCACCACGGGGAGGAGGCACCCAACGAAGTAAAGGAATGCATAGGTGGTCAGAATGACCAGGGGGTACTCCGGTGCCAGACTGTACAATCGAACCAGCTTCACGTGTCGTTGCCCTTCAAAATTCTTGTGCCAGGGGAACGGCTTTACGCGAGATTTTCATCAGCTGATGTTAGTTTCCGTTTAAAAAATCTTTTATCTTTCATTCCTAGCGCTCCACCAGCATAACATGAACAGGAAGCTCTCCTGCAGTCATCAGTGAGTCCAGTTGCTAACAGTGACAATAATTCATCATCAAATGATTCTGCTGCGGTGCGGTGTACTACTACAGGTGATCTCCCAAACACATTTAGCAAAACAGCAGTTGAACAAGACATGCTCTACATTTTCTATCTGTATGAGCGAGAGATCGCAGTAGATGCTGTCGCTGTGGACCACACCTCCCCGAACAAGGAGCAGGTTACAAGAGATGTTTGTCCAAGGAACTTTCCCCCCATTAAGTAGGCAGACCCTAGGGGCCATGGTACACTTCCATCATCCAAGAAAAATCATGATGCCAACCCACGTTATATCGTGGTGTATAAGATTCTTTCTGCTTCAAGTTGCATGTAGAACTGTTTCACCAACACGGTAGGGGACTCCATAAAATTTGCTCTCCATGGATGGTTGAATTAGCTTCTAGAGACTTCTCACCCAATGATGGAGGATGAAAGGTGTTTTGAAATATGGGGGTGTTTACTGCATAAAATTTACACCTACATGGAACTTAGAATATTTGGTTGTTAAGATGAAAGATGATTTCTTGAAGTTGCACTTGTCTCAGCCAACAGAACACTAACACCACATAATGATATAGAGGTAGCACAGGAAGTTGGTCCACGTGATCATAATAGCAAATTCTATACTCATGCCAAAACCATCAAAATATGTTTTCAATCAGGTAGTGGGGTCGGACAAAAGACAAGAAGGTCGTTAAAACTAGACGATATTGTCATGTACCAAGCACATAGTACCGTACCAATAGGGAACCAATACTTTGTACGGAGTTTACAGAGTGTCACTACCACATATCGGCTAGTACCAACACTGTAGCAGCATGATCCGATACTGGTAATGAAACCAGTACTGCAAATCATTGGCCTGACCATATTCACAAGGGTAGAAGGAGATGATGATATCAAATATTCATTGACAAAGACGAGTGTCATCCTGAGTATTCCTTCAACAATTAATGACACACCCTTAACTAACTTTATATTTATACCCTTCCAAAAATTTCCATTATATATAAACCAGCCTAGTCCAATTACAGTCTTCATCTCTATCAGGAGGTGTTTGATTGAGGAAAGCCCAAACTGATCCTAATCCATTAGCCAATGAGCCCATATCTCCAAATGAGTAACCGAGTAAAGCCTCCACACAACATCAGCTCAAGCAGCATGGGAGGAAAAATTTTTGAGGCTTCGATGTTAGAAGGGGACCATAAATGCAACCATTTATGTGGATGCAATCCCTTGTTGCACTTTCAATATGTAGATACCATATGCCGTTGAGCTACAAATGGGCCATATAAGAAACCTACTTAGCATTATGGGCCAAGCATGCTTAACATCATATGGCCACATATGGCAGCTCGCTTAATGGCCATATGCAGCTCACCTAACCTGTCATATGCAAGCCCATGTGAACAGCAAGGACTTTGTCGATTGGTCAAAGGGTGCAAGTTTTGTCAGAGATTGTCATAAGCATCGTTAATAAAATCAATTCATCAATAATATTAAATAACTGCTATTAAAAATTAAATATGAAGTAGTCATAGTAAATGATAGTTGTTGTTGTTATTAAGGTAACCATCATTATCATTTTTATTTTTCCATATGTGTATTTTATTTACTTAAAATATTTAAACTCCCACCCACATATGCATCTTCGCTTATGTGAAATGTAGTCCTCTAGCTGCTTGCATAATGTGGCTTCTTTTTAAAACATTGCATGATGTGATGGTAATTTTTAAGAGAGATAAGGATATTGGAAGCAAAAGCAAGTAGAAGGCAAAACATAGGGCATTCAAATGGCAAATCCAAGATTTTTTTATGCAGCGAATGTTGTTAGTAGATATGGAAGTTCATGAAAGAAAATCTTGGTTTATTCTCTAACAAGTGGCTAGGATAGGTGGGGAGAGGGTCAAAAGAAAAAAAAAAAAAATTAGGGCAAGAGGGTTAGGTGGTACGAGAGAAGCAGTGAAGCTTGGCTGTTGAAACCAGCTGACACCTAAAATATAGATTAAGGAGGGTTGTGTGGTGTATTCCTACAATCAAGTTAGTGGGTAGGTGGGAGCAATCTTAGGTGGAATGGAAATGGTTTGAGTTGACTAGTATGAATGGGTGAATTAGTAGGTTACGATGGATGAATTAGAACATATATGAACAAACTAGTGGTGAAGTTGGGTGAATTAGTGAGCCTAAATGGGCATATTAATAACCATGGATGGATGAAGCCTCTATAGCTATTCATTGTGATCGAACTCTAATTAATCCCCTAAAATAGATGTCTATGCTGAGAACATAGGGATTAGCTTTGTGTGGGATTAGCTTCGGAGTCCATTAGATGCCATTTAATACAAATAATCATACGTTGTTCCTAAAATTTCAATGATGGAGAATCATGGAAAAAATCAACAATCATGTGAGATGGTTTCAACAAGCTAATTTTGTAAATCTACATACATGTTTAGCTTCCTTGTGGATTAGATACATCTAAACAAGAGAAAGAAGAAAGCTAGAGAAATAATACATTTTTGGAGTTTGCAGTTCAGGATCAAAGTGAAATAGGGACTGAATTCATCGTCATAAAGTAACTTTAACACATAAAAACAATGACTTCATGCTTCCAGGACATGGGAAACCTGGTGAGAAATATAACCGATGCAAATCAAATAACAGTCCTTTTACATTGTTTGCATTGTTTTATTATCTTATCCTCCATCCAAAGGTTGAAAGATTTGCACGTTACACGCTCACATATTCAATACAGTATCCAAACTACTGAATTTTATTATTCATAACATATATATCAAAAAAAAAAAAATCCTTTGTCCTATCTGAGGCAGAACAAGATTATGTGACTTTTTCTAGTGCTCAATTAAATCTTATTGAAGCAGAGAAAGAAAAGGTCACTCACCCAGCTACTATGTTTGTTGCACTATACTAAGACCTGGCCGTGCACTCTTGTTTCTCAATATAGTTACATTAATGTTTTGAAGTAAAATGAACTAACTCTATGCTAGGATATAGAGTCACCAGATAAGATCATGTTGCAATTTAAATAAAAACAACCATTCTATTTTTCAAGTCCAAACCTCCTAACACCTGGCCTCTATATAGACATAAAAGTTTAACTTACATACATCAAGACAATAGTCCAAAGAAAAAAAATACTCACATAATACTTCCAGTAAGACAAGTCAAGACATGAAGATTCATAAGCCAATGGCTTTTTAATAGTCACTGTCGAGAATAATCTCATAAAACATATGGCAAAGAAAATGTCAAGGTCTAGAAAATGCACCTGCTGCAGAATTAAGAATTAGATAATGCCAACTAGAAGAACCTCAAACAATGATGAGAATAAAACAGTAAGTATAACAACACAGGCAAAAAGAAACAAGGGAACCGAGCAAACAGAAAGTAAACTGCACTGAACCAAAAAAAATGAAGATGGTTCTGGTGGAAATACAAAGTGACTAGGAACCTGTCTCCTATGGCTCGATGGTTGTCACCTGCTGCCAGTCACCATCCACTGCCTCTTTCCACAGTGTAACATTGTTGTTGCCATCAGCCACAGCCAATATATTCCCAGTCAATGACCATGACACCCTCCAGACAGGATTCTTGAAATCATTTAGAACCTTACCCTCCCATTGCTCTCCCTCCTTTGCCATTGTCCATATAACCACCGTACCATCCTGTGAAGCACTTGCCATGATCGACTTTGGAAGGCCTAAATTTGGTGCCCAGGCCACATCCCTCACCCAATCTGTGTGCATCTGAAGGGCAGGAGAACAGTCCAATTTCCAGCTTCCATTGTACAATCTCCACACCTTAACTGTGTTGTCACAACCACCAGATGCAAGCTTATATGTAAGCTCCCCCGAACCAATAAGTGAGCCAGGGAGTGTTGCCGGCGCCCATGAGACACAGGTGACGCCAACCGGATGTGCCATTTCAATCCTCATGGTATCCCAACTGCCATCAGACCGAGCTGTGAAGACTGATATGGACCCATCTGAGGACCCACAAGCAAGGCAAAGGCCAAGCTCATGAGGAGCCCAGGCAATCGAATTGACAGACGATTTGTGGTCAGTGAACACATGGGCCTGCACCCACTGGTTAGGGTTGGTGCCTTCCTTCCAAATGATCACACGGCCATCATAGCTGCAGGAGGCAAGGATGGAACCAAACTTGGGATGGGCCCATACAACCTGCCACACAGGTCCTTGGTGGCCGCTCAGAGTGGCTAGAAGCTGAGATGGAGAGGAGGCACTACCAACAGTGATGACCTTGATGGTAGAGTCAGACGAGGCAGTAGCAAGGCGCTTGCCATAGTAATCCATGGCAACATCATGGACCATGTCCTGGTGACCAGTCTCAATCTTTTGAGAAGGCATGATTCTAACTTATACTACTGACTCTATAATCTCTGCTCCCTTATTCTGCTCATAATAAGAAAATCAGTGATTAGTTTCCCGAAACAAATTTTCGTTTTTAATGTCTAACAATTCAAACCCATAAAGAATTGCAACCTACAAAACAAAAGGAGGATATCAATTGCTGATTTCACATAAATTTTGTGTTATTAAAATAACAGCCTGTCACCTTTATCGGTCAAGAGATATAATCTAGATATCAATTACTGATTTCACATAATTTTTGTGTTATTAAGATAAAAGGCTGTCACCTTTATCAGTCAAGAGATATAATCTATGTCTCAGCTCACTCTCTTTTTCCAGTTTCAACCAGATCAAGACTACTCTGCAAGCAAAATTCATCTTCCTTATGTCTTTTTTTAAATTTCTAACAAATCAGTCCCACTTAATGTTTCAATTTACACCCACAAAAAAAAAAAAAAGGAATAAAAATAATTGATTTCACATATGTTTTGGTTTTTTTGAAACAAAAATCTGTTATTTTAACCAAACAACGGATTCAACCTTGTGAGATGGTATGACACTAGCTGTTACTTCCAAAATCCCTGGGCCTCTGCTCACCTTCCTCAACTGTGGTGATCATATAAAAAATTGTTTTCGAGAAAATCAAATCATTATTAGTTCCACAATTCAGATGGGCAAATGAATTCAGGAAGCGATCAGAAAAAGATGAATCATACCATTAATTTCATGCAAATTTCGTTTTTTTTCCTGAACAAAAGATCTATCATTCTCATAAAGGAACTAGATCCCAAATTTAGAAATCATTAAAATTTTGAGAAATTCGGCGGCTTCCCTAATAATCCAAGAAAATGGCACGGCGGATCGTAAAATCTCACTCAAAATACGAGATACAAATCTGAATCCGTCTGCTTTGCGTCTGCCTTGAATCAATCAAACATGCGCTTTGTTAGGGCTTTTTGGATCAGGGAAACCCTAAGCGATCCAGACGTAGCTAGATTCCAATCAAACGGAAAGAGATACCTCTCACACAAACCCTAACCCTAGATCCTACGGAATCGAATCGAGAAAGAGAAAGAGAGAGAATACCTCGCGAGATCGAGATGGAGATCGAGCAGAGCTCCCTGATCCCAGAACTGGAAAACGCTTTGGATTTTTGGGCCTTCCTCCGTCTCGGTAATGGTTCCGAAAACGGTGCCCAGAGCGGGTCCGGTAGCAGATCAGACCCGGACTTTAGGGTTTGGACCCATTTGTTGGGCTTGATTAGTAGAGATGACACGGTCCAACGCTTGAAAAATAACTCAAAAATGTGAGCATGGTTGCAGACAATAATGACAGCTTTCGCGCGTGCACCCTACTTAGGTTATAAGCTTATTGGTGATACAATAATTTGACAACTATCATAACCAAGTCATTATTATTACAATGGTATCATGTAACAGTATTTATTTATTTTCTCTAGCCATTTCATTGATTATTTATGTTTTAATTTTTGAAATAGAAATCTTTATTTATTTTTTATTTTTTATTTTTTTGGAGAGATCGTTGCAATAACATCTTGAATTAGCACTTGTGGTGGTATCTGTTGCAACGACAACTAACAATAAATCATGTGATAATGAAAATTTAGGACAAAATTTTTGAATTTTTTTTTATCAAAACAAGATCTATAGGATCCATACTGAATTTAGACTAGGTCATCAAACAACCGAATAGCATTATTTGTGGTCCCAATGTTTAGATATGATGTGGACTTTGAAAGATTGTGTATCGTATGAATCCAAATATTAGATGAGGCATCAATTCAAGGCGAGTCATTCAAATGCACTCCTCCAAACTCCTAGATCAGATCTAATTCGAGGTTGATTGGCTTAATATAGTCCGTCGCAAAACAACTATTTGAGTGGGACACCCTCTCACAGATGATCTCCTTCCATTTGTTATGTCATGGTCAGTTGAAGATATCTTGTTTTTTTCATTTTTCCTTTTCTTTTGTTTTCTTAGGATCTCTTTTGGGTGTTGAAAGCAAACTCTATCGAGTGATGAAGCTGAGCTTCCTCCAAACGTGCATCTCCATGAGGTACCATAAAATTCATGAAAGGATGGCCTAGTTTTTTAAATGCAAACTTGTGACACTTTGACCCTTTTGCATAGAATTTCTATGAAGGTTTCTGCAAAGATCCTTCTCTAGAAAAATAAGGTGGGTGTATTATTAAATTACCTCTATTTTCTATTTATCTATTTATTGATGCAACATGGTAGAGCATGCTTTTGGAGTCCTAAAAGCTTGTTTTTCCCGTCTTGAAGTTGGCCCCACTATAAAATAGTTATGGCATGTTTGTGTTAGTGCATTTTATTATTAAAACAAAAATAATATTTTTAATAAATTTTTAAAGCAATGGAAGAGTAAATTAAATATACCGTTACAAAAAAATAATAAAGGTAATTGACCTCGGTAGAATATAAGTAACAGAGTTAATATCCAAAGCTCCTATACAAATGAGTAATTCTCATCCATTCACATTTTCTTTATCGTATCAAAATATATTAAAATTATTTATTTTTATTTTGATAATAAATTATATCTTAAGATTTTCATGCCTCAGGCAGTGCCATCATTTTTGAAAAAAATTCTTATTCTCTACTATATTTTTCCATCAATTATATGCTTTATTCATAATTATATGCGGAGAGCATTAGACTATGTTGAAGAAATGTTAAATTGATCTTGAATCCGATCACGAGAATAATGGATTAAACCCAAAAGTAGATGAGGATGGATATACCGTCGGTGAGTAGATCAACGGTGAAATTGTATGGTCTTCATGGAACCATCAGTAAGAAAATTGTTTTTGTCCTTGTCCTTTTTTTGTTTGAAAGTATCCAAATAAGTTATACTTGGATTGTTTTGTTTTATGGAAAAACTGCTAGCTATTTTCTTTTTCCTTATAACCTTGCATTTTGCAGCATGATAATAAGAATGTTGACAAATATTTACTGGTATTTCAATGCAAATACTAAGTTTTCTTTTTGTTTGTAAAAATTGGAACGAGGAATGATATAATTTTTCCTTGTAATATTATATAAAAAAAAATATTAAGGAAGGGTTGGTGATCTTTCCATCAAAACCCATATTTATACAACCAGGCAACTCAACAATATTACGGTACTCCATGCCTAACAAATGTTGTTTTACCAAAACACAACTAACCAACTCCATACATATAAAACATTTTTTACATGGATCGGTAGCAAATATGTTTTTATAAAATCTAGAAATAAAATATATTTTGTGAAGATGAATATACAAAACTCATGAACCAAGCAGCCTCTACAGGAAAAGGAAGTAAAAAATAACTCTTTCATTTTGTTCTACAGCTATGTCGGTTCAAGGCCATGAAAAATCTCACGTTTTGTTCACACTTTCAGGTTCGCTCCATGGAGGGATGCACTACCTTTCTTTCCATGTACATAGTCTATATTTATGAGAGAAGTATGTACAATAGGATATTGCTACGACTTTCTTGAGCCAAAGTTATAGTAATCTATTTGATCTTTAACTTAATTATGGCAGTTTTGTTCCTCTTCCGCGACTTCCAAAGTCCCACCAGCAAATTTTGCTAATTTCTTCTAGGTTCAAAGGCCTCAAGCCCTACGAGGAGCTTGGTATTTTGTATTTAATCTCATCATTTGATGTTAAAGTTTTCTTTGCCTTTGCGGAAGAATGAATTTAGTGATCATGGTCACGTGAAATTCCTTTCTGTTAACTAAATTTGGTTGGAGAAAACCATTACATTAGTTCATAGACCGGTACACCTAGGATACAAATTAGCCTAACCTGTTCTAGATTGCAACCAAATAACCACTTAGGATCATATGAAGTTGGTGCACAACATCAAAGGATCAGGGTTGTATCTTTAGTGCGAAAGAAGGATTCATCTTTCTATGCACGTATCCACCATTAGATTACCCACCCAAGGCACCACGAACTCCATCAGTCAGCCTATTGAATAGATCTCAAAATGTCCGGTGGATGATCTAATAATAAATTTATGTAAAAAAACATACATCATTCTTTTGTATGAAAAATATGCTCTCTATCCATATTATACAATTTAGCTGCTAAGTCATGCTTCATATCCCGTGTTCCTTATCTAGGGTCACCATCCTTCTTTTCTCCTATATATATATATATATATATATATATATATATATATATATATATATATATATATATTATAATGATTATTTTTTATTACTTAAATTTGATGCTCTGTCTAATGCAAGTAATAGCCACGGAAGAGCTTCAACGGACGGGTCTTAGCCGAACTCCTCAGCAGTCGAGCTCCTTCGGACTCCCAGCATCTAGACCGAACCCCTTCAGCCGGTCGAACTCCTCAGCGGCCGAGCTTCTTCAGACTCCCAGCATTCGGACCGAACCCCTAACGGTCGAGCTCCTTCGAACCCGTTCAGCCGACCGAACTGCTTAGCGGTTGGGCTCCTTGGATTCACAGGAGTCGAACTCCTTCCGAGCCCCCCTTTGGCCAAACTCCTCTTAGAGTCCGAGCTTCTTTGAAATTGGTATATGCTCGAGTCCACCAGCCAATGCCTGCTTCCTCGAGCTACGACTGTCGGACCTCGATGGTATGACCACCATTACCAGTCTAACGATGCCACTCTCTTCGTAACTAGTCCTATGCGGCCCACAACCGGACGACATGGCCACCACCACTGGTGACACCACTCTCTTCGTAATCAGTCCCATGCGGCTCATGACCTGTCAGTATGGTTGTCACTATCCATCTGACGATGCCTTCCTCTCCGTACCGAACTCTATGCGGCCCTAACGGCTCTCTACCAGACGGTATAACTGTCACCATTAATTAAGCTCCGCCTATAAAGGATCCTCCAGATATGCTAACTCTAACATCTGATCTCTAAGCTCTCCTCTTCTTCTCTAAGCTCAGCAGAACTCATTTCCGAGCACTCCATTCTTGTTGGCCAGAGCTGACTTGATCGTCGGAGGGTCCTACCGGAGCCACCCCCACCGGCTCCGGACGAAACTTTATTTTGCAGGTCCCCGACGGCGACCTCATCGGCCTCCACTCCAGCGGATTCCGACGACGATCAGTTTCTGCGTTAATAGATTGACGCTAGAAGGAGGGCCGAACCTCCGAGATTCCCTTATTCTTAAAGGAGTGCTCGGCGACGATCTCTCTCTCCCCTCTCCGAAAATCTCTCTTCTTCCTCTCTAGGGTTCATCCCCCAGAAGAAAATGCCTCCCAGGAGGGCTTCGACTCGGCGCTCGGTAGCCTCCGCGACTCGATCCCCTTCAGATCCGTTCGTTTTCGCTCCAACCTGGGCGGCCCAGGTTCCATCTGTGGCCGTTGTGGATGCGGAGCAGTTTAACCTGCTCGTCCAGCAGGTTCGTGGCCTCACGGAGGCAGTACAGGCGGTGCAAGCCATGCACCGGCAGATCCCG
Organism: Cocos nucifera; assembly: GCA_006176705.1. Classification (NCBI taxonomy): domain Eukaryota; kingdom Viridiplantae; phylum Streptophyta; class Magnoliopsida; order Arecales; family Arecaceae; genus Cocos; species Cocos nucifera. The sequence continues at coordinate 60,475 of QRFJ01000087.1, read as the reverse complement.
ATGCTAGCTCAAATGGCGCGGGACTCCCCAAAGCCATGCGGTCTGGCCCAAAAACGACCGACTTGGGCTACCCAACCTCCGATCCCCGGAAGGGGGAGGCAAAGGAGGGAGAGCCCCTGCTCGAACCGTGGCTCGACCCAGGGGGAAGCCTCGCACCCGTTCTACTAGAAGACTTTGGAGATCAAAGATTCGAAGACCTCTTAGATCGAAGGCTCTTAGAAATGAGCCGACGAATCGAGGAGCTTCGTCACACTTCCTCCTTCCGTGGTAATGACATTTGTACTGATCCTCCCTTCTCGCAGAAAATTATACAGGAGCCGATCCCACCGAACTTCAAGCTTCCGCAGCTCGAGAGTTACGATGGGACCACCGATCCGATCGACCATCTGAAAGCCTTTCGGACAACGATGTTACTCCACGGTGCGTCAGACGCCATCTTGTGCCGGGCTTTCCCCTCTACCCTTAAGGGGGCTGCCAGAAATTGGTACTCAGTGCTTAAGCCGAGTACCATCTTATCATTTGACCAGATGAGCCAACAATTCGCGGCCTACTTCATCAGTAGCTGGCGTCCACGCCAAGGCTCGGATTTCTTAATGGCCATTAGGCAGAAGGAGGGGGAACCTATCCAGGCTTATGTCACCTAGTTTAATACTGCCGTATTAGAGGTCCAAAACCTGGACCAGTCAGTCGCCATGGCCGCCCTCAAAGGCGGCCTTCAGAAGAACGACTTGTTGTTCTCCCTGGAGAAGAAGTATCCCAGAGATTTTGCGGACATGCTGGCTTGGACCAAAAGTTATGCCTGGACAGAGGAGGCTTTCGAAGCTAAAGATGGCGAAGCCAGCGACAAGCGGTGAATCAGCGGGCCTGAAGCAGGCCCACCAAAGAAAGAAAGTAGACTGAAGCTCGACCGCGCTCTCAGACTCCCCTAGTCGCGGGCGAGCCCGAACTCCCCTTCGAGCTCGGAGGCAGGGAACCCCCGACGGAAGGGCACGCCGAGGTTCCCCCCGGTGCCGAAGTTTCCCCCGATGATGATTCCACAACTACGCCCCCCTCAACGCCTCGAAGACCCGAGTGCTGATGAAGATTAAGGAACGACTTTCGAGATCAGAGAGAATGCGTTCCCATCCCAGCAGATGTAATCCCAACAAATTCTGCCTCTATCATCGTGACCATGGTCGTGACACTAAGGAGTGCATCCAGCTCTAAGACGAGATCGAAGAGCTCGTCAGGCGAGATAGACTTGATCGATTCCTATGGAAATGACCTGAAGAGTGGGAAGATCGGCTGAGGGCATTACCGCCAAGTGGAAAAAATCAGCAAGAAGATCAGCCGCCTCTTGGCGTCATCAATACTATCTCGTGGGGACTTCAATAAGGAGAGGCCAGCGGATCTGAGGGACTGGTAAAGAGGCGGAGGACCATGGAGCCCGTGACCTTCACCGAGGCGGATGGCCAGGGGATCCAATTTCCGCATAATGACGTGGTTGTAATTTTTTTGAACATTGCTGACTACGATGTACGCCACGTTTTGGTGGATAATGGAAGCTCGGTCGATATATTATTTTACGATGCCTTCTCAAAAATGTCCCTACCCGAGGACCGCTTGAGGCCTATGAACTTCCCGCTGGTAGGATTCGCTGGCAACACCGTACTAGTCGAAGGCGTGATAACTTTGGCTGTGATGGCAGGGCAACACCCGAGAATGGCCAAAACGTAGGTCGACTTCCTGGTCGTGAGGACTCCGTCCGCCTATAATGCGATTCTTGGCCGACCTGGTCTAAATGCACTTCGAGCGGTGGTGTCAACCTGTTATTTGAAGATGAAGTTTCCGACGAGTCACGGGGTCGGAGAAGTCAGAGGAGATCAAGCTCTGGTGAGGCACTGTTATTCAATCGCCCTATATAAGGGAGAACGGTCCGATCCTTATCTTATTGATGGCCTGAATGTCCCCGACGACCTCACTGAGGAGCGAGGCGAGCCTATGGAGGACCTCGTCTCTGTTCCCTTAAATGATGGAAATTCGGAGCACACTGTGTAGATCGGCTCCAACTTAGCGAACGAGGTTCGGGAGCAGCTCATCGCCTTCTTCAAAAGAAACGCGGACGTCTTCGCCTGGATCTCAGTGGAAATATCGAAGATTGACGCCGAAGTCATGGAGCATCGACTGGCCATCTATCCAAGGCACCGATCGATAAGAGAAAAGATGCGCCACCACGCCCCAAAGTGGCAGAAAGTGATCGCCGAAGAAGTAGACAAGCTCCTCCAAGCCGGACTCATCTGGGAGGTTAATTATCCGACCTGGGTCTTGAATGTGGTCCTCATCAGGAAGACTAATAACAAGTAGAGAATGTATGTCAACTTCAAGAAGCTGAACAAGGCCTGTTCGAAAAACAGCTATCCCCTACCCAGGATCGACCAGCTGGTGGATGCGACCTCGGGCCATGAGCTTCTCACCTTTCTGAATGCCTTTTCTAGTTATAACTAGATACGGATGGCGCCCGAGGACGAAGAGAAGACCGCCTTCATTACTGACCGTGGTCTTTATTGTTACAGGGTCATGCCGTTCGGACTCAAAAATGTAGAAGCCACTTACTAGCACTTGGTTAATAAAATCTTCAAAGAGCAGATCGATCGCAACATGGAGGTGTACGTGGATGATATGCTCATCAAAAGCCGAGTTTCGATAGACCACCTTGCCGATCTTAAAGAGAACTTTGGTGCACTCAGGAAGCACAAGATGAAGCTGAATCTGACCAAATGCGCCTTTGACGTGACCTCCAAAAAATTTCTCGAGTTCATGGTGTCGAGATGTAGAATCGAAGCAAATTTCGAGAAGATCCGAGCCATTCAAGAGATGACTGCTCTGAAGACGATCAAGAAAGTTCAATGCTTGATCGAAAAGGTGGCATCCCTAAATCGCTTCGTCTCAAGGTCGGCCGAACGATGCACGCCCTTCTTCCAAGTTCTCAGGCGACCGAAGGACTTCTGCTAGACGGCGGAGTGCCAACGGGCATTCGAAGAGCTTAAAAACTACTTCGGCTCACCCCCACTGCTGACAAAGCCCAAACTCGGAGAAGAATTATTCCTGTATCTAACTATCTCCCCAATGGCCTTGACGGCAGTCCTGGTCAAGGAAGAAGCAAGAATGCAACGACCGGTCTACTACGTGAGTCGGGTCCTGAGGATGCAGAGATCATGTACTCTAGGTTAGAAAAACTTACTCTCTTCTAATTGCTGTCAGGAGGCTCCGACTTTATTTTTAGGAGTACACCATAACGATCCTCATGGACCAACCAATAAAAGCAGTCCTTCACCGGATGGACGCCTCCGAAAGAATTGCAAAATGGGCAATCGAGCTCACGGAGTTCGACATCAACTACCGACCCAGGCCATCGATCAAGACCCAGATATTGATGGATTTTATGGTAGAATGTACCATTTCGGTCGAAGCTGAGCTTGGACAGAGCAGGGTCGACACCAAAGTGAGACCGAGTCTGGACAAAGCCGAGCTATCACAGCCGAATCTCCCCAAAGGCTTTTGGGCTTTGCACGTGGATGGTTCGTCCAACTCTGCTGGAGTTGATGCAGGCCTGATCTTGGTCAGCCCCGAATGAGTCATCGTCGAGTACGCACTACGCTTCGAATTCTCTGTGACCAACAATGGAGCCGAATATGAAGCGCTGATTGTCGGATTAAAGATAGTAAGAAAATTAAAAGTAGATCGACTTCAAGTCTACAGCGATTCCCAGCTGGTGGTCGGTCAAGTCGGTGGCAGCTATGAAGCACGGGAGGAAGGCATGGCGAGGTATCTCGGGAAAGTGAGGGGATTGGCCCCGACCTTCAACAGTTTCGGCATTCAGCATATTCCAAGGGCAGAAAATGCGAGAGCCGATCTTCTCTCCATGTTGGCCACTTCAGTCCCGGCCGAACTACCTAAAGAAGTATTTTTAAAAATTTTGAAATGCCCAGCCATGGAGGAATCTCAGATCGTCCTACAGATGGAATTCGAGCCCAGCTAGATCGACCCATTGGTCGCCTACCTTAAAGAGGAGGTTCTTCCTTATGACCGAAAAGAAGCTCGGAAGCTCAGGAATTAGGCCTCTCGCTACATTTTATATGAAGGCAAATTATATAAGAGGTCGTACTCCCTCCCATTGTTGAGATGTCTCTGACCTTCAGAGACCAACCTCGCACTGTGAGATGTGTACGAAGGACTTTGCGAAAGCCACGTAGGAGTCAGGTCCCTATCGCAAAAACTACTTCAGCAGGGGTACTACTGACCGACCTTGTTTCACGACTCCATAGAATATGTGAAGAAGTGCGATCGCTGTCAAAAGAATGCCAGCGTGCAAAGACAGCTGGCATTCGAGCTTGCTCCGCTCAGCGCACCTTGGCCATTTGCACAGTGGGGAATGGACATACTCGGCCCCTTCCCAACAACATCCGGACAATGAAAGTTCCTCCTGATCACGATCGATTATTTCACCAAGTGGGTCGAAGCCGAACCACTAGCGAAGATCATCGAGACCAAGATGTAGGACTTCGTCTGAAAGTCACTAGTCTGTCGGTTCGGTCTGCCCCGAATCCTTATAATCGACAATGGGCGGCAGTTCGCTGGGGCAAGATTCACCAAATTTTGTGAAGGGCTGAACATCTTCCACCGCTTCACATCGGTGGCTCACTCGTGGGCCAATGGGGAGGCTGAGATGACCAACCGGACCCTACTGCAAGATATCAGGACAAGCCTCGATAGGGCTAAGGAGGCTTGGATGGACGAACTCTACCACGTCCTTTGGGCATACCGAACTACTCAAAGGACGCCGACCGAAAAGACACCCTTCGTCTTGGCCTTCGGCACGGAGGCAGTTATCCCGATTGAACTTCGACTCCCGTCCGCATGAGTCGTGGGCTTTGACGAGCAGCTCAACCCCCAGGATCTTAGAGTTAACCTCGACTTGCTGGAAGAAAAAAGGAAGGAGGCCCGTATCCGAATAGCAGCCTACAGACGGAAGGTGGCCCAGTACTGCAACTCCAGAGTTAGGGGTAAGACGTTTAGAGTGAAGGACCTAGTGCTTCGGTGAGCTGCCGTCTTCCAGCCTCAGTGTCAAGAAAAGCTTGCCCCAAATTGGGATGGTCCATACAAAGTGGTGGAGGTCATCCGGCCCAGGACCTATCGCCTGAAGGAGCTCGGAGGAATAGTTCTTCTCCGACCTTGGAATTCAAAAAATCTGAGGGTGTATTACCAGTAGACTTCCTTCAATAAAATTTCTTTGCTCAGCATTATTGTTTTCTGGTGCAAGAATTACGTGGCGATAGAAAAGGAGCGGGTGAAAGTGGTCCGTTAGGAATAGAGAGAGAACCTCATCTTAACGCGAGTAAAGTTGAAGGCCTCATTTACCTTAGACGAGATGGAAGGAGAAGCGCGGACGATGGTCCGTATGTGCCCCCACAGCCTATTAGGAACAGGAGGAGAACCTCGTCCTAACGTGAGCAAAGTCGAAGACCTCGTTCACCTTAGACGAGATGGGGGGAGAAGCGCGGATGACGGTCCGCATGTGCCCCCACAGCTCGTTAGGAACAGGAGGAGAACCTCATCCTAACGCGAGCAAAGTCGAAGGCCTCGTTCACCTTAGATGAGATGGGGGGAGAAGCGCGGACGACGGTCCGCTTGTGCCCCCATAGCTCGTTAGGAACAGGAGGAGAACCTCGTTCTAATGCGAGCAAAGTCGAAGGCCTCGTTCACCTTAGACGAGATGGGGGGAGACGGACGACGGTCCGAATGTGCCCCCATAGCTCGTTAGGAATAGGAGGAGAACCTCGTCCTGATGCGAGCAAAGTCGAAGGCCTCGTTCACCCTAGACGAGATGGGGGGCGACGGACGATGGTCCGAATGTGCCCCCACGGCCCATTAGAAACAAGAAGAGAACCTCATTCTAATGCAAGCAAAGTCCAAGTCCGAGCTCCGAAGTCTATAGAAAATAGGATCTCCATCAACCTTGGCCAGAGCGCCCACGACAACCTCAGCCAGAGCGCTCGAGAAACCTCGGCTAGAGATAAGGTCCGCGACAACCTCGGCCAGGGTGCCTGAGACAACCTCGGTCAGAGATAAGATCTCTTCCAAGCATCTGTGCCAACCTCGGCCAGAAATAAGATCGGAGATAACCCTAGCTGCAGATCAGATCTCTCCCGAGCACCCATATCAACCTCGGCAAGAGATGAGATCTTCCCCGGGCTTCAATTTCAGTACCGACTTCGTCTGGAGATGAGATCTCCCTCCGAGCTTTGATCTGAACCAGCACGGAGAACTTCGACAGTCGTCTTTTCTGCACTCCCTCCCTTCGAGTTTCGAACTCGAGAGTGGGGGGACTATTGTTGGAGATAAATCCCGCTCCTGCCGAAGTCTAGTTTGATGCTCTGTCTAATGCAAGTAGTAGCCGTGGAAGAGCTTTAATAGATGGGTCTTAGTCGAACTCCTCAGCAGTCGAGCTCCTTCGGACTTCCAGCATCTGGACCGAACCCCTTCAGCCGGCTGAACTCCTCAGCGGCCGAGCTTCTTCAGACTCTCAGCATTTGGACCGAACCCCCAACGGTCGAGCTCCTTCGAATCCATTCAGCCGGCCAAACTGCTTAGCGGTCGGGCTCCTTGGATTCACAGGAGTCGAACTCCTTCCGATCCCCCTTCGGTAGAACTCCTCTTGGAGTCCGAGCTTCTTTGAAATTGGTATATGCTCGAGTCCACCAATCAACGCCTGCTTTCTCGAGCTACGGCTGTCGGACCTCGACGGTATGATCGCCATTACCAGTCTGGCGATGCCACTCTCTCCGTAACTAGTCCCATGTGGCCCACAATCGGACGACATGACCACCATCACTGGCGACACCACTCTCTCCGTAACCAGTCCCATGCGGCCCATGACCTGTCAGTATGGCTGTCACTATCCGCCTGACGACGCCTTCCTCTCCGTACCAAACTCCATACGGTCCTAACGACTCTCTACCAGATGGTATGGCCGTCACCATCAATTAAGCTCCGCCTATAAAGGACCCTCCAGATATGCTAACTCTAACCTCTGATCTCTAAGCTCTCCTCTTCTTCTCTAAGCTCAACGGAACTCATTCCCGAGCACTCCATTCCTATTGGCCAGAGCTAACTTGATTATCGAAGGGTCCTGCCGGAGCCACCCCACCGGCTCTGGATGGGACTTTATTTTGTAGGTCTCCGACGGCACCTCATCGGCCTCCACTCCAGCGGATTCCAATGACGATCAGTTTCTGCGTCAACAATAGCGATGATGTAATATAATGATAGAGATGAAAGTAGCATGGATATTATCTATCCGATCCATTTTCGTATCCGAATTAATCCAAATATGGATAAAAATTTAAGAATCCGACTAATATCCGTATCCATATCCATATCCGTCAAAGAAAAATGGATATGGATATAGATAGACAACTATCCGGTGTATAAAATTTATCATTTATTTAGTAATATCTTTGATTCCATAGTCATGAAATTTAATTATCTAAATTATATCCATAATTATATTCATATTTTTAGTATCTAGATTATATCAATATTTATTTAAAATAAATATGAATATAATTTTTTACATTCGAATAATATCCATATCCGTATCTATATTCGTCAGGTAAAATAAATACGAATATGGATATATTGGTATCCGATCTGTGTCTGATCCGATTTCAGTCTAATATAATGAAGATAATGATGGTAGTAATTTTTATCGTTGTAATGGATCTGATTGCATCAATGGTGCAGATGACCACAATAATGGTACTGTAATTGAAAATGATGGCGATGATGTTAAGAGTATTGATTTAATATTTTTATAATAATAAAAATAAAAATTAAGAGCTTCTACTAGTTAGAAATAATAAAAATATTTTTAAAAAATAAAAATAATAAAAATATTTTTTTAATTTTTATATATTAAAAAAGTTAACATTAAAAAAAAAAAAATCCAAGCGTCGCCAAGTAGGTTTTATATTATTATTGTTGATAGAAATCTAATCTGGTCGGTCAGCTTCCCATTATTTACTATTTGATCCATTCCGTATGGTGGGTGTGAAGCTCATTTGTTTACCATGATAATCTCGATTGTCGTTGACTTTGTTATAATGCACCTCAAAATAAATAAAATGAGAAGGAAAAATGAGAGCCATCCCCACTAGAGATCAAGAGGCATCTAGCCATATTCTGCATTATTGTGTCCTGCTTATTGGGGCCGAGCATAATAGACCGGTTTCTAGAATATTTAACCACCCATCCAGGTTGCGAGTTACGTCCGCTTGGAACTTGTTTTCTACAAATAATAGACCTGTCACTAAAAATAATATAAAAAAAGATATTATAAAATTTTTTTTCTTTCATAAAATTCAATTTAGGAAGGAGTTGAATTGATGTGAATCATTCTTAAATGGACTTTCACAAACAAAACCCCCCATTCGTGTGTCATACGCTGCTGAGTGTTGATCGAGTCCAGACATCCCGGCCTAGAGAAAGCAGCCTCCAGCACGACCGCCTTTCGCCGGCGACCTCATCGCGGCCATATGCCCTTACCTCCCCGCTGCTTCTTGCAGCGCCAATCCCCATTGTCAAAACCTTGAACATGAAAATATCTTCCTGTCTCACTTGTGCATCGTCCAAGTGGCACAGAATCCAGAATATATATTTCTCTGGTACACGTGGAATATATGTTCATACCGGTCATTTGGTGGCACCTGGGTATATATTTATTATGTTTTGTGTCCGTCTGGTAGCGGTTGGGCAGAAAAAATCATTAAATCTAGTTTAGTACGGTCCAAATTGATTGGATCAAGCTTCAACTCAAATTTTATGGCTTGACTCAGACCAAGCCCCAACCCAACCACCTGCATGGACCCTTAATCCTCAAGTCTAATAATTAGCTAGCCTGTTCACATCTACGCATAGGACCAACGTTGGGTCCGCATCAGAGAGTAACATAACACACTGTCCGTGTCGAGAAAACGATGGTCCCTTGATCCAAGCATAGTAATTTTAGGAGGAAGGCGACAATTATTAGCATCCCAGAGCCAAACACAAAATCCAACGGTCCCTCGCCATCAATGACATACACTCAACTTATCCCAAACCCAACCCTGTATTCGTTTCCCAAACGCATCTTCCTATTTCCCACGCGTTTCGCATACGTTTCAAAGTTTCGACCGTTTCCCGCGCCAGACTGCCAGGAAATATCCGGTTACGCTATGGAAATATAAATGACCATTACTCATCAGTGAAAGCCTTTAATTACGTAATATAATGCGTCTATATAGTATATACCGCCTCCCAACATGTCACGTGGATGGCGTCCTTTTATCATTAATTTTTTAAAAATAAATTCATAATGCTTCACCACCATGCTGGCAACGTTTGCTTCCCAAACGGCTCTTCCTAACGGAAGAAAGACGGCGCTTACTTCCATATTAATATTGTTGATAACAAAAAAAAAAATTCTAAAACACACCCACAATTATCAAATCATTGCTAAAAAAATTAATAAAAACCAACATTAATCTCGTTTTTTTAGAACCATAGAGATTTGGGATTACAGCAGTAATTCCACTGACAAGAGAGAGAGATTAAAAAAAAAAAAAAAAAAAAAAACTATACACCTCATTTAGAGGGTTTATTTGGGCAAAACGGAAGAGAGACGGCGTCGCTTATCCGGAGGAGACGGGGTGAAGGGTACGGGCGAAGCCGTTAATGGCGCCGTAGCTGCGGGAGCTGAAGCCCAAGCAACCGAGAAGTCCCTGGCGGTAGGGCAAGAAAGTCTTCCGCCGCATCTCCTCCGCCTGCGCCCGGTTCGCCGTGTAGTGCCGCTCATGCGGCGACGGCAACGGGCATCTCCGCCGCCCCACCCCGTTCCCCGGCTTCGCCGCGGTCCTCTTCGAAGACCCGCCCGTCGCCGGCGTCGGGTTCTTCGATGTCGTCTTCTCCTCCGAGACCGCAGTGGCTGGCGGAGGATTGTTGGAAGAAGAGGCCGCGGCGGAGGAAGGTCTGGATTTCTCTTTGGATTGGGAGAAAGAGATCGAGTGCCAGAACTTCTCTAGGGTCTTGCCTCTCTCTCTTCCCTCGCTCTTGCTTCTATAGAGGAGATCTTTGAGGAAGATCCACTTCTTGGAGGTTCTTCCGGAAGAGGAGGAGGAGGACGTGGAGGAGGACCGGGAGGACGAAGCCGAAACGGAGGGCGTGGCAGCCTCCGCCTCGATCTGCTTCGGATCTGAATCCGGATCTAGATCTTTGGCTCTCTCCTCTCGTTCTTCGACCTCCATTTGCCAATGGAGCGGCGCGTTCCGAAGCGGAGAATGGGATCTGGCCCGCCGGTGGATCGATCGGCTCCGGAGCTTCAGATCTCGGCCCCTGGGGGCGATTTCTGGCGGGTGACGGTCGGACTTGTCGTCGTCGTCGTCTTCTTCGTTGAGATCGAGGAGCGGGGCGAGGACTTGGGGCCGCTGGAGGTGGGAGGAGAGCTTCATGGGGCGGATCTGGCCGTTGAAGAAGAGCTCGTCGGCCGAGGTCATGGATCCGGCGGCAGAGGCGACGGAGGATGGGAAGCGGGCGGAGAATTCAAACTCGTAGGAGCTGCCGACGGACGCGTCAGGGAAGTCGAAGTCGAAGGAGGGGGAGCCGCCGGCGGAGGTGGCGGCTGGGGAGGAAAGGACGTAGTGCATGGGGCTGGTGGGGGCGCTGAAGAAGTAACAGCCGGAGACGCCACCGCCACGGCCGGGGCTGGAGGGGGCGCTGACGTAGGGGGTGGAGCAGGCGCTGTCGATGTCGTCGGGGGGGAAGCCCGGGGGGTCGAGGTGGGGTTCGCAATGGCCAGGGTTTGCGAGGGCGGAGCTCGGGGGGTCGCTATTGGTAGGGTTTTGGAGCTCCATTCTCACTCAAACAGTCTAACTCTCTTTCTCACCCTGGAGACTACGGCTTGTCGGAGAAGTGAGAAAGGGAGAGGACGGACGCGGAGCGCGTCGGCTTCTTGTTGGACACGCAATAACGGGGGAAGAAGGCGGGGGAAGGAGTTTATAAGAGAGGAAGAGGAGAGAGAGATCGAAACGTTTTTGGGTTAATAGCCTTAAATGTGCATTAATTATCAAAAGAGCCACTAAAGATTTGTTTATTATTTTATGAAAAGCTGGATATACTTTGGATTCCCTCTAAACCGACTTTGTTAAGTTACCAAAATATGCTTTTTTTTTTTTTTTTTTTTGGTAAAACCGCTTTCTTTAGCGGCAGTTACAGCAATGGGATCTGTTAAGCAAGAAGTTTTGCAGATGAGCCCTTCAAGATAGCTTCTTGTTCTAATCACACAGTAAATAAGTACTAACTTTTAGAAAAATTACTAGATATCACACGTTTCCGGCACCACGGACTGGCTGAATGATATAGTCTATTGGAAAAATAAAAGAGAGATAGAAGGATGAGAAAATCCGGACGCCACTAATTATTGAGGGATATAATGTTGGACTTTAAAGATAAATTCTGTGTACCATTGCTATTATTTGTCTCGTACTTGGTATCAAACAAAATCAAGTTTAATATTGGGCAAAGTATCGGTAATGGTACGTAGGGTATGGAGAATATAAGTTTAAGATCATATTTGTGACGCGTACTGACACGATAGTGGCCCCGAAGGACAGCCAGTAGGGGCCTCAACGTCGGCTGACAAGGCTAAGTTGCTGTCCCGAGACCAGATTCCTGAATGGATCCACTGCGGGACCTCTCAGTCAATTCGGCGTTCCACGTTCGACACGTCACCGTGTATTTCGATTGGCTATGCCAAGCCTTACCAACGTGGGAAGCACTAATGCGAGGCCGTTAATTCATCGTTCAGGCAACCGTCACGTGACAAGTGACTGCGGTTGGACCACGTTGGCCTGCAGCCGTCCGATTTAGATCCTACAGTCCGATCTTCACCATATCTTATTGGAAAGGACAGTTGTAATCATTCACTTCGCCCTTCCAACAACATAAGCAGGCCTCGAAGGCCACGATACCACCACTGGAGCACTGGAGACCGGCGTTCTCAGCTCGCGCATAGAAACTTCCATGCGTTTCCAGATGTGCCACTGTTAACGGATTACACGGATCTGCCCTTACCTCAGCTTTTATATATATATAATCTCTTTTTTAGTCATAGTTTATCTTAGCTTATTTTAAGTTCTTATATTAAACAAAACCTCAGATCATATTGCCAAAAAATGATAGGTCTTCTTTCATAATATTAATCATTAGATTATATTTTATATAATTTTTAATATCCTTCAATCTCTTCCTTCCATCACTAGAATACATCGTGAAGCAGATATTATATTTTAAAAAATACATAGAATACGATTTAATGATTGATATTATGAAAAAAAATTAATTATTCTTTTCGTGTGGCAGATACAACCCACTCTCAATAAAAAACTATTTTATTATAGTGACATAACTAAAAAAAATAGATTAATCTTTATCATTATTTTTATTTTTATTATATGATATCAAAGTATTATTGATCATCATAGCGAGATTGTTATGGTCTAGGCGCAAATGCTAGAGTTAGACTATACAAAAAAAAGAAAAGAAAAGAAAAAAAGAGTTATTATATTTGTCTTTCATGCAATATTATGTTTATTTTAGTGGGAATGGTTTTCAACGGATGCTCATATAATGTTTTAAAACTTTTCTAACAAGTAGATCAATAATGGCTATTATTTGCCAATCATATTATTATAATAGGTACTATTATAATTTTATTATATTATCTAGCCAAAAAATATATTTATATATTTTTTTGATAGAAACAATCCATAAGACAATGACCTACATCACAGGAAGCCTCAGATGAGATTGGACTCTTGATCATTTTAATATAATTATCAAAAATATTATTGAATTGGCAAGTTGTTAGCTTTTATTTATCTTAAAAATGTACCTTGAATTTTTCAACAATATGCTACCCATGGATGGTCAAGATATAGTATAAATTTATCGTTATTTTTTTTATTTATCTTCCATTAGCAATAACCTACAATTTGTTTTGGCTCTATGTTATATAATATAAATGGACAAATATAGAGAGATTCGGGTAGTATATTTCATGCTATAGAGTGACTCCCCTTCTTTCATGACATCAACCAAGGGTTTATACAACGTTCATTTTGAGATATATGTAGATTGATTGAAGAAAAAAAATGAAGTAGGATCCAACAAATAATATACTCTCACATGAAAGATTCAACTCAAATCTAATGTAGAGCCATAAATGAACCAAATAATATAAGCCCAAATTTAATCGAACAAGAGCTTGAATAACTCAAGTTAAACAAATTAAACTTGATCTGACAAAACAAGCTTGAAATCAATTCTAAGCTGAGCCAAAAATCAACTTGATTTTGACTCTATGTCAGCAACAACTTTTACGGCTACAATTTGCATTGTTTTCACATTATATAATATAGACGATGAAATGGACAGGATGTACAAGAATTTGGATTGTATATTTCATGTGAAAGAAGGATTCCTCTTCTTCTTCTTCTTCTTCTTCTTCTTCTTCTTCTTCTTCTTCTTCTTCTTCTTCTTCTTGTGACATCAAGTGCAATATCCTATCTGCAAGTTGATAGAAGGAAGAGGGAGTTCTATGAAAACCGTGTAAGACATGATTCATGACGTAATATAATCCAGATTTCATATAGGACCATAAATGAACTGTATAGTTTGAGCTCAAGCTTGAGCTGACAAGAGTTTAAACAGCCCAAGTTAAACAAATTCTAATTGATTCGACAAAATAAGCTTGGAATTAATATCAATTTTGCCGAGCTCGACTCAATAAAACTCTTAGAGATTTATATGAAATTACGCACAATGGACCATTGGATTAAGACTTCAAATTACGTACAAGTTGAACTCGGAATAATGGTAGGTAAATTTGGTCTCGGAGTTTCAGGCTTTCGGCTCCAAATTAATGCCACCCGGGAAGTTTATCCAATTCCCGCATAAAAGATACTATGCGTGCACCTCTACTTTAATTTCATCCACTGGAGGAGGGGCACCCCCACGCGAAGCCCGAAGAACTTTCGGCATTCCCAAAACGGGCCGGTGGGGACCGGGCGCGTTCCGGGAAGAACAAAAGAGAGGAGGAGAGAGTGAGGTTCGGCGGTGTGAGAGAGAGAAGAACGTGGGAAGGAGTTGGCTTCTCCGGGCCAGGCCGGAGGCAGCAGCATATGATGCTGACCTTTGTGCTCGCTTATCCATGCAGTGCAACCTTCCCCCCACCACGTATACATCCTCTCACACTATTTTATTAATTATTAAGAATACACCTCTACCTTGATGAAAATATAAAATTTGCTCGGGGATTCATATAACAAATCCATAACACAATATGTTCTTTGTTTAATCTAATTAAGGATTAGTAGGGTGCTAGGGGCTGCGGACTCGTAGTTTTCAGTGCAGGATCCATGAATTATCGGTTGGATAGGCGAAGACCTAGGCAGTATAATTGATGGGAACCAAGCTGACCTTTATTTATTTGGAGTCAATCTAAGCATGGATAAAATTTTGTAACAACGTTATCCTCATTGCATTTTATTTTGCTTTATGGCGTGTATCGTGGCCAAGTAATTGATGTGAGAGAAGGATAAGTTTTAGGCGTTATATGTAGGTAAGGAGGGAGAGTCATAAGAATGATACAATATGTTGATGCAAAATCTGGTTGATGCTAGATTGAGTTGGAGTCGAGGAAGACGAGGTCACCATCGATGATATACAAAATAAAATTTCATCCGAAGTCGATGGTGGTGGTGGCTCCGATGGGATCCTCCGACGATCAAGTCAGCTATTCTGGCCAATAAAAATGGAGTGCTCAGTAAAGAGTTCGACAGAATTTTGGGAAGAAAAAGAGAGCTTAGAGAAAACATATCTGGAGGATCCTTTTTTATAGACGGAGCTTGATTGATGGTGACGACCATACCATCCGATAGTATGTTGCATGGAATTCGGTACGGAGAGGAAGGTATCATCAGACTGATAGTGACAGTCATACCATCCGATAGTAGGCCACTCGGGGCCGCGTGGAATTTGCTACGCAGAGAGGGGCGTCGTTAGACTGATAGCTATCGTTCGTCGAGATTTAATAGTCGTAATTCGGAGGAAGTATGTGTTGGTTGGTGAAGAACTTCGACATGTATCAATTTCAGAGAAGTTCGAACTCCTGAAGGGAATACGTCTAAAGGAGATCATTCGGGAGCAATCCGCTGGAGAAATCCGACTGAAGGAGAAGTCCGAAAGGAGTTCGGCTCATGGAGGAGTTCGATTGAAGAAAAGTCTGAAAGAAGTTCAGCTCCTGAAGAAATTCTATTGAAGGAGTCCGAAAGAAGTTCGATTTCTGTAGAAATCCAATCGAATGAGAGATATGAAAGGAGTTCGACTCCTGTAGAAACTTGATCGGAGGGATATGGAAGAAGTTCGACTCCTGAAGGAGTCCGACTGAAGAAAAGATCCGGAAGGAGTTTGACTCTTGGAGGAATTCGAAAGGAGTTTGGCTCCTGTAGAAATTCGACTGAAGGAGGAGTCCGGAGGGAGTCCTACTTTTGTAGAAATCCGACTAAAAATGGAGTTCGAAAGGAGTTCAGCTCCTGTAGAAATTTGACTAAAGAAAAAATTCGAAAGAAATTTGGCTCCTGTAGTCATCCGACTGAAGAAGAAGTTTGGAAGGAGTTCGGCTCCCGTAGGCATCCATCTGAAGGAGAAATTTGGAAGAAGTTTGGCTCCTGTAGACATCCGTTTGAAGAAAAAATTCGGAAGAAGTTCGATCGATGGAGGAGTTTGGCTGGGGCTCAGCTGCTAAGGAGTTTAGCGGACTAAAGGAGTTTGGCTGGGGCTCAACCGCTGAGGGGTTTGGTCGGCTGAAGGAGTTTGGCTAAGATTTAGCCGCTGGAGGAGTTCGGCTGGGGTCCGACCACTAGAGAAGAATTTCTGATTGAAGGTCTTCTGTGATTACTAGTTGCATTAGGCTAAGCATCAGGCTAGACTTCAACGAAAGCGGGGTTTATCCCCAATAATAGTCCCTCCCACTCCCAAATTCGAAATTCGAAGAAAGGGAGTACAAAAAAGGCGATCGTCGAAGTCCTCATCCGGGCTGTATACTAGTTCAGGTTGAAGCTCGAAAGAGATCTTATGTCCAGTCGAGATTGAAGTTGAAGCTCGAGGGAGATCTTATCTCCAATCGAGGTTGACGTAGAAGCTCGAAAAAAATCTTGTCTTCAGTCGAGATTGAATGATATCTTATCTTCTGTTGACGTAGAAGCTCGGAAGAGATCTTATCTCCAGTCGAGGTTGAATTTGAAGTTGAAGGTGATCTTATCTCTTGTTGATGTGGAAGCTCGGAGGAGATCTTATGTTCAGTCAAGGTTGAAGGAGATCTTATCTCCTATTGACGTAAAAGATCGAAGAGATCTTATCTCCAGCCTTGAGGTTGAAACTCGAGGAGATCTTATCTCTGTTGAAGTTGATGCTCGGAAGATCTTATCTCCAGTCGAGGTTATGGAGATCTTATCTTCCTATTGACGAAGATGTTGAAGCTCGAAGGAGGTCTTATCTTCAATCGAAGTTGAAAAAGATCTTATCTCCTATTGAGTATACGTTGAGATCTTATCTCCAGCCGAGGTTGAAGGAGATCTTATCTCCTATTGATGTAGAAGCTGGTTTAGGAGAGATCTTATCTCCAACCGAGGTTAAAGGATATCTTATCTCCTGTTGATATAGACTTTGAAGCTCGAAGGAGATCTTATCTCCAGCAGCGAGGTTGAAGGAGATCTTATCTCCTGTTGACGTAGACGCTTGGAGGAGCTCTTATCTCCAACAGGAGTTGAAGATGGAGCTCGGGGGAGATCTTATCTCCAGCAATCGTGATTAAAGATGGAGCTCGAAGAGATCTTATCTCCAACGATCGATTGAAGGAGTCTTAGGCACTTGTTGTTGTGGGGTCGTTGTCGGAAGTCTTTCCTCTCATTCCATCTAAAATGAACGAAGCCTTCGACTTTACTCATGTTAGGATGAGGTTCTCCTCCTATTTTTAATGGGCTGTGGGGGCACATAAGGACCGTTGTCAGGGCCTCTCCCCCATCTCGTCTAAAATGAACGAGGCCTTCGACTTTGCTCACGTTAGGACGAGGTTCTTCCTCCTGTTCCTAACATGGCTGTGGGGGCACATAAGGACCGTTGTCAGGGCCTCTCCCCCCATCTCATCTAAAATGAATGAGGCCTTCGACTTTGCTCACGTTAGGATGAGGTTCTCCTCCTATTCCTAATGGACTGTGGGGGCACATAAGGGCTATTGTCAGGGCCTCTCCCCCTATCTCGTCTAAAATGAATGAGACCTCGACTTTGCTCATGTTAGGATGAGGTTCTCCTCCTGTTTCTAACATGATCATTTTTAATTGCTTCTTTCCGACAGTACATTCTTAGATTCTTTGAGTTTCAAGATCGTGGGAGTGTTGTTCCTTCGAACTTCTTCAGATGATAAGTTTCGGACTGGACGACCTCTTTTATTTCATATGGGCCTTCCTAATTTGGAGCGAGCTTTTCTTGACTCTGAAGCTGAGAGATGGTGGCTCGCCAAAGTACTAAGCCCCCTAGAGATAGCATTGATGATGCCGAAAGATGATCGATCTCCTTGTTGTTTCTCTCTCATTGGTGGTTATAGCTGCGGTAGTGCCATTGGCTTGCTTCAAACCAACGTCTGTGGAGGAGCATTGAAGGGGACGTAGTTGTGAAACCTTCAGGGGGAGAACTCCTTCGCATCCTTCTGTTGGGACTTCTTTGATGATGAGCTCGAGGGAGAGTTCGACCTCACTTGCACTCGGAAGAGTTCGACCTCATAGGAGTTCGGCTTCTATAGAAATCTGACTGAAGGAGGGATATGGAAGGAGTTCGGCTCCTGTAAAAACTTGACTAAAGGAGGGATACGGAAGAAGTTTGACTCCAAAAGAAGTCCAACTGAAGTAAAGATATGGAAGGAGTTTGGCTTTTGGAGAAATTCAAAAGAAGTTTGGCTCCTATAGAAATCCGACTGAAGGAAGAGTCCGAAGGGAGTCCTGCTCTTGTAGAAATTTGACTAAAGATGGAGTTCGAAAGGAGTTCGGCTCTTGTAGAAACTTGACTAAAGGAGAAATTCGAAAGAAGTTTGACTCCTGTAGACATCCGACTGAGGAAGAAGTCCGAAAGAAGTTCGGCTCCCATAGGTATCCGTCTGAAGAAGAAATCTGAAAGAAGTTTGGCTCCTATAGACATCCATTTGAAGAAAAAATCCGAAAGAAGTTCGGCCGATGGACGAATTCGGTTGGGGCTCGGCTGTTGAGGAGTTTAACAGGCTGAAGGAGTTTGACTGAAGCTCGACCGCTGCGAAGTTCGACCGACCGAAGGAGTTCGACTAAGGCTCGACCTTTGAGAAGTTCGACCGATTGAAGGATTTCGGCTAAGGTTTGACCGTCGGAGGAGTTCGACTGGGATCCGACCATTGGAGGAGAATTTTTGATCGAAGCTCTTCCGTGATTATCAGTTGCATTAGGCTAACCATCAGACTGAACTTCGGTGGGAGTGGGGTTTATCCCCAATAATAGTTCCCTCACTTCCAAGTTTGAAATTCGAAGAAAGAGAGTACAAAAAAGACGACTGTCGAAGTCCTCATCCGAGCTCTGCACTAGTTCAGGATGAAGTTCGGGGGAGATCTTATGTCCAACCAAGATTGAAGTTGAAGCTTGGGGAGATCTTATCTCCAACCGAGGTTGATGTAGAAGCTCGGAGAAAATCTTATCTTCAATCGAGATTGAATGAGATCTTATCTTCTATTGACATATAAGCTCGGGAGAGATCTTATCTCTAGCCAAGGTTGAATTTAAAGTTGAAGGTGATCTTATCTCCTGTTGATGTAGAAGCTCAGAGGAGATCTTATCTCCAGTCGAGGTTGAAGGAGATCTTATCTTCTATTGACGTAAAAGCTTGGGGGAGATCTTATCTCCAGCCGAGGTTGAAGAAGATCTTATCTTCTATTGACGTAGATGTTGAAGCTCCGGGGAGATCTTATATTCCAGCCGAGGTTGAAGTTGAAGTTGATGCTCGAAAGAAATCTTGTCTCCAGCCGAGGTTGACGAAGATTTTATCTTCTATTGACGAAGATATTGAAGCTCAGAGGAGGTCTTATCTCCAGTCGAAGTTGAAGGAGATCTTATCTTCTGTTGATGTATACGTTGAAGCTCGGAGGAGATCTTATCTTCAACCGAGGTTGAAGAAGATCTTATCTCCTATTGATGTAGAAACTAAAGCTTGGAGGAGATCTTATCTCCAGTCGAGATTGAAGGATATCTTATCTCCTGTTGATGTAGACTTTGAAGCTCGGAGGAGATCTTATCTTCAGCTAAGGTTGAAGGAGATCTTATCTCCTATTGACATAGACGTTGAAGCTCGGAGGAGATTTTATCTTCAATCGAAGTTGAAAGAGATCTTATCTCCTATTATTGTTGAACACAATGGGGCCGTTGTCGAAGTCTTTTCTCTCATCCCATCTAAAATGAACGAGGCCTTTGACTTTACTCATGTTAGGATGAGGTTCTCCTTCTATTCCTAATGGGCTATGGGGGCACATAAGGGCCGTTGTCGGGATCTCTCCCCCCATCTCATCTAAAATGAACGAGGTCTTCGATTTTGCTCACGTTAGAATGAGGTTATCCTTCTATTCCTAATGTACTGTGGAGGCACATAAAGGCCATTGTCAAGGCCTCTCCCTTCATCTCATCTAAAATGAACGAGGCCTTTGATTTTGCTCACGTTAAGACGATGTTCACCTCTTGTTCCTAACGGACTGTGGGGGCACATAAGGGCCATTGTCAGGACTTCTCCCTCTATTTTATCTAAAATGAATGAGACTTTCGACTTTGCTCATGTTAGGATGAGGTTCTCCTTCTGTTCCTAATATGACCACTTTTAATTGCTTCTTTTTGGTAATACATTCTCAGATTCTCTGAGTTTCAAGATCGTGGGAGCGTTGTTCCTTCGAGCTTCTTCAGATGATAAGTTCCGAACTGGACGACCTTCTTTATTTCATATGGGCCTTTTCAATTCGGAACGAGCTTTTTCTAGCTCTAAGGCTGAGAGATGGCGGCTCGCCAAAGTACTAAGCCCCCCTAGAGATAGTATTGATGATATCAGGAGATGGTCGATCTCCTTATTGTTCCTTCCTCATTGGTGGTTCTAGCTGCGGTAGTGCCATTGGCTTGCTTTAGACCGACGTCTGTGGAGGAGCATTGAGGGGGACGTAGTTGTAAAACCTTCAAGAGGAGAACTTCTTCATGTTCTTCTATCGAAACTTTTTTGATGATGAGCTCGAGGGGGAGTTCGACCTCACTTATGCTCGGAAGAAGTCCGTGAGCATGGTCGAACTTCATTCGGCCCTCCATCAACCGCGGATTTGCTAGACTCGCCCGTCTGCCGCTCTCCTACAGCTTCTTCATCCTTCAAGTTGAAGGCTTCTTTCGCACGGGCATATCCCTCGACCCAAGCTAGCAGATTGACAAAATCTCAGAGGTACTTCTTCTCCAAGGAGAACAGCAAATCGTTCTTTTGAAGGCTGTCCTTGAGTGCGGCCATTACAACTGACTAGTCCAAATTCTGGACCTCCAACGCAGCAGCATTAAACTGAATGACATAAGTTTGGATGGATTCTTCCTCCTTCTGCTTGATGCTGTTCATCAAGAAATCCGAGCCTCAACGCGGACGTCGGCTGCTGATGAAGTGAGCCATAAACTGATGGCTCATCTGATCAAAGAAGAAGATCATATTTAATTTTAATGTCGAGTATCAGTTTCTTGCTGCTCTCTTTAAGGTAAATAAAAAAGCTCGGCATAATATGAGATTTGGTGCGTCATGGAGCAGCATCATGGTCCGAAAGACTTTCAAGTGATCGATCGGATCAGAGGTTCCGTCGTAGCTTTCAAATTGGGAGAGCTTGAAGTTCGGCAGAACGGGCTCTTGCATAATTCAGAGAGAAAAAGAGAGATCGGTGCGTACATCATCATAGTGAGCTGGGGCAATGTGGCTGAGCTCCTTAATCTACCGATCTATCCTCCGTAGTTTTTGATCGAGGACGTCAACTCGATCGCAGATCTTGGAAGGCTTCCGACCGTAGATGAGGAAGGTTCCTTCCGTAGAAGAACCATGATCCAAGCAAGAATCCTCTGCTCTTTGTTTCTCCTTCCCAAAGGTGATGGATATGCTAGGCTAAATGCTCTTTCTTGGGGTCAATTCCTGACATCCTAATAGCGGATTTTCTGACAGAATCATCGTTGAAGACTACCGCATGATCTGCACCATTTCGGTGAGACCCTGAACCCACTGCATCATGAGGTTAAACTGCTCTGGATCTACCATGACCGTCGATGGAGATGATGGTGAAGCGCCGATGATGGAGCAAAAGTAGATGGATCTAGCTTAGACCTTGAAGAAGAAGATCGGTAGGATCAACTGAGCACTTCTTTAAGAACAAGGGTACCTCAGAAATAGAGGCCTTTCCTCTAGCGCCAATTTTATTAATGCAGAATCTGGTTGACGTCGAATCGAGCTGAAGTCAAGAAAGACGAGGTCGTCATCGGTGATCTATAAAATAAAATTCCATCCAGAGTCGGTGGTGGTGGCTCCGACGGGATCCTTCGATGATCAAGTCAGTTTTTCTGGCCAACAGAAATGAAGTGCTCAGTAAAGAGTTTGACAGAGTTTCGGAAAGGAGAAGAGAGCTTAGAGAAAATAAATCCGGAGGATCCCTTTTTATAGATGGAGCTTGATTGATGGTGATGGCCATACCATCCGATAGTGGGTCGTGTGGGATTCGATACGAAGAAGGTATCCTCGGACTGATAGTGACAGCCATACCATCCGATAGTAGGTCGCTCGAGGCTGCATGGGATTTGCTATGGAGAGAGTGGCATCGTCAGACTGATAGCGATCGTTCATCAAGATTTAATAACCATAGTTCGGAGGAAGCAGGTATTGATTGGTGAAGAACTTCGATATATATCAATTTCAAAGGAGTTCAAATTTTTGAAGGAAATACGTCTGGAGGGAATCATCCAAGAGCAATCCGTTGGAAGAATTCGACTGAAGAAAAAGTTTGAAAAGAGTTCGGCTCCTGGAGGAGTTCGGTTGAAGGAGAAGTCTAAAAGAAATTCGGCTCTTGAAGAAATTCGATTGAAGGAAGAGTTCAAAAGGAGTTCAGCTCCTATAGAAATTCGACCGAATGAGGGATACGGAAGGAGTTCGGCTCCTGTAGAAATTTGACTGAAGGAGAGATACGAAAGAAGTTTGGCTCCTGGAGAAATTTGACTGAAGGAGAGATCCGGAAGGAGTTCGACTTCTGAAGAAATCCGGAAGGAGTTCAGATCCTATAGAAATCCGACTGAAGGAGGAGTCCGGAGAGAGTCCTGCTTCTATAGAAATTCGACTGAAGGTGGAGTCCGAAAAGAGTTCGGCTCCTATAGAAACTTGATTGAAGAAGAAATTCGGAAGAAGTTCGGCTCCTGTGGACATCCGACTGAGGAAGAAGTTCGGCTCCCGTAGGCATTATTTGAAGAAGAAATCTGGAAGAAGTTTGGCTCTTATAGACATCCGTCTGAAGGAGAAATCTGGAAGGAGTTCGATCGATGGAGGAGTTCGGCTGGGGCTCGATTGTTGAGGAGTTTGGTAGGCTAAAGGAGTTCGGTTGGGGCTCGACTGCTGAGGAGTTCGGCCGGCTGAAGGAGTTCGATTGGGGCTTGACCACTGAGGAGTTCAGTCGGCTGAAGGAGTTCGGCTAAGGTTTGACCGCTGGAGGAGTTCGGCTGGGGTCCAACTACTGGAGGAGAATTTTCGATCGAAGCTCTTTCGTGATTACCAATTGCATTAGTTTAAACATTAGACTGAACTTCGATGAAAGTGAGGTTTATCTCCAACGTAATGCTTTGAGATGATTTATTGAGTCTCCATTAGAATTTTCTAGTGATTTAGGACGGTTCCAAACTTGGATGAGATCTTGGCTCAAGTGATGAATGACAAGATAGGTTTTAATAGACATGTCATTGGGTATTGCTCGTATCCTTGTCACAAATGTTAACATTTTGTCAGCTTCTTTGACCTACCAACGTGACGTGTTAGCACATTTATAAGTACATACAAGGTGCGGTTGGCGTCGTTGAAGAAGTTAATGTTAGGCATGTTACTTGGATAGTCCCAATGATTGAGATGTATGGCAAACTAGTTTGAGATATCAAAGGCAGGTTGGCGAGAGAAAAATTTGTTACATACCAATGTCCAAAGACAAGTCAAGCTCCATGTTTATGCTGCAATGCTCATAGGAATTATCGAAACTAGTAAATTGCCAAGTACATAACATTTGGTGGGTTCAAGAGGAAGAAGTACCCGTTGAATGGATGTGATTCCATCATATTTCTTACCACAAGTCCTTTTTAAATCACTGTAAATAGATAGATTCAATCATCATTTCAGTGAAATGCGTCTCAGTGCATGTCTCACAAGCATGCTGAACTGTCACCATCATACATGGCAACATATGCCCTCTAAGTATTACAATAATTGAAGGTGGCTAAAGATGCCAGCTAGCTTGTGGGTGAAAGCAATTGATTGTTGTACCAGAGAATTAAGATGTAAGTCCCACCTTCATTAGAATAAGGAGAACAAGGAGTTCTAGGGGTGGACTCACCCTTTGTGTAGAACAAAATGACATGTGGGCCTCTACCATCCAAAGAGCGTACAGAAGTATGGACATACTTGAAATCCTCTGCTTATGTACCATATGATGACAAATGAAGGATGATTTTGATACGGGGGATTTAGTGTCATTGAGGGTGGGGGAGTCTGATGTCCACAGTAACAACTAACCAATTTTCAATATAGTTTATCTCCATATGTCAGGATTTATTAGTTTATTGATATACTTGGAGAAGTCGAGTGGGGAGCACAAGAATAGGGTCAAAAATATAGTTTATATAAGGTTAGAGACTCTCTCTCTCTCTCTCTCTCTCTCTCTCTCTCTCTCTCTCTCTCTCTATATATATATATATATATATATATATATATATATATATATATATATATATATATATATATATATATATATATATTCCATGACGTGTGACAGTTGGGGTTTTAAGTCAGGACCGTTGAGTGGATTGGATCAGCAATGCTTGGAGACTCGGAATATCCAAGTCCAATCCAATCTATTGTCGTTCCTCTGTTTACTTCCGTTGAAAATTAAATTCTAGCAAAATAACAAGAGTAGAAAACATAGTTCACTTATGGCAGTTTTGTTGGGGAGTAAAACATCATGCTTGCCTTCTTGTACCATGAATGGTCATAAAACCACTAGCAGATAAGAAACATCCACATCAAACCTTCAACCGTCGACTCCATCCATCAAATAAAACACGAATAAGTGGTTTAAAAATAAAATAAAATAAAATAAAAATAATTTTGAGAACCACAAATTCATAGATTAAGCTGAGAGCTTCCCTTTGAGATTCACGAACGAACATAAAAAGTAGAAGACGAAGTAACATGACACGACTAAATCATTTTCCATGAAAAAACAAAGTAAATCATTGCCTGCATTTTGGACAAAGTTCTTCAAATTTTTAAAGTAGAGCTGAGACTCTCAATTTTAGATGCAAAATCCCAATAAAACTGCTCTCTCTCTCGCCTGGAAATACTCTTGAACAGAACCTTTTTTGACACAGGGCAAAAGAGATTGACCAAGAACAACGTAACAAGAATAGCCAAAATATATGGGCACCATATTTTGATTGGAAGAAAGAAAAATGAAAAATATCTTAAGTGGATAGCTTACAGTTGGGTGGAAACATAGGCATGCTACAATTGAACTTCTATCATAAAATCAGAAACTACTTCATCAACCAAGGAGTCTAATATCCCCATCTCAATCTCCACTCCTGCTTCAAATGCTTCAATTTCGAAGTCAACCCATCTACCCAAGTGACTACTCATATCTCTCTCAACAACCTCATCCACCATCCACTCTCCCATACTCCTCCATCCTGAGATCTCCCTGTATAGTTCTTCGGTCAAATCCTTCATGACAACTGCCATTCCTTTAGCCCACATCCGATATCCCGCATGGAAGTAGTGACTACATTTCAAATCCAGGCATTCATTCACACAATCAAATAACATTTTCCTTCTCATCCTGAAGTCCCTTTCCTCTCCATCCTGTGCGGTCAAGCTTCTACTGGCTTCCAACTTGTCAAAAAGGAGCGGATCAAGGATCCCACTGTCATGGTCCATTTGACACAAGTCTAAATTCTTGAACAGAGATTTCGTGTTGCTTAATATCTCTCTCACATATTCCTGTTCCTCATTACATGCATTTTTATGGGCTGTCCTGCTGATTTCTGTGGATGAAGAGGAGACTGAGTCAGATAATTCTATCTCAGCTTCCACTGAAGGAGTTTTGTTAAAGCAAGTCAAATCAACAATTCGTTGAGCCTGAATTGAAGAACCATGCATCTTGCTTCCTGCAAAAAGAAGCATCATTTCATAAATATGCCGAATATCAAATTAAAGGATCAAGTAGCATTTTAAATTATCTGCTTAATTTTTACCATTTGAAC
Organism: Cocos nucifera; assembly: GCA_006176705.1. Taxonomy (NCBI): domain Eukaryota; kingdom Viridiplantae; phylum Streptophyta; class Magnoliopsida; order Arecales; family Arecaceae; genus Cocos; species Cocos nucifera. The sequence continues at coordinate 34,778 of QRFJ01000087.1, read as the reverse complement.
TTTCCCAGCTCTCTGATGAGCTGCAACTTTCATTTGAAAAAGAAGCTTCCAAAATAGAAAGAGGGCTCCGATGTTGATGCTCCGGCACCTTTCGGTCCTCACTGCTGCTGCTACATTCCATCCTTTCTGCCTCCTGATAACAGAAATGGTGCCATCAGAAGTTGTCAGTCAGCCAACCCATTAATCAACCCAGTAAAAATAGCAAGAAATAATCTTTAACACTAACAATCGTCCTAAACCAGTGGAGTAAAAATATTTGAGAGACATGACATGCTAGAGGAGACAATGGTTAAATCTGAGAGATCTACGGCTTGAGAATTTAACAAAAAAATAGTTGACCAATAGATGCAATATTGCATCTTCAAAAAGTTCATTAGCAAGGACGCAGGCATCCAGAACTTTCAAGTTGTGAAAAGCCACTAGTGTAAGTTTGAAATGCCGAGGAAAAAAAAAGGATAGCTGAGGCAGAATGAAGTATAAAACTCCAAATATAAATAAATTGATTGCGCAAAGAGCAAATATTTGTCTGAACAGGAAGAATTTTGAATAGGTCTACAGATACACAGAACTATGTACCAGCTAGCATGAATGAACCATGCAAGAGAGAAATCGATGGTAAAACGACACCAGACTCAGTTTAGTAATCAAACAGATTGGCATGAACAAACATGGTGTGGGTTCCTGCTGAAAGAAGTAAACGGAACTGTTCTAGGCTCTTTGGTTCAATATAATCTTAAAGTCTGAAAACATATGACATGAAAAGTTAAATGCGCACCCACTGATTAGAGTCTAAATGCTCAGCAGACCTGGGATTTACTATGCTAAACAACAAGCTGTCATTTTGCAGTTCAATGAATTGATTTTTCCATTCTCTACTTGTGTCTTAGACCCAAATTTTGTACATTTGCTAACTATCAAACCCACAAAATCTACCCAGGTGTAAATTCCAGCGAATAATTCTCATGTAAGCTGCATTGTAATGGTACAAGTGTAGAAATTGACTGCATAAGAGAGTTGGAGTCTCTTGAGATGCCAGATGGAGTAGCTTAAATTGACTTACATATCGCATAAAAACACTGAGTAAATATCATAAATCATAACCTATAAGATTTGACATTTTACCTGGGGCCAGCTTTTTCAATTTTATCTCCAAATTTGTTCACATCCAACATGTGCTTCTCTGAATTGAAAAGTGACTTTTCAAAAAATTAATCTCACAAGTTTAATGTGGTTATTCTTATTAATTTAACCAACAGTTCTTCAATCAATCACACAGATGCACTTTAATGTAACACTTTGATTTGTTTGCTTGCATGTTTTCTATTACCAATTTTAGCTTTCCCTTTCATTTCTTAGGATGATAGATTTCGGTCCAAATTTCCATTCAATTAGAAAATAATTGGGTCTTCCCATCCAAAATATTCGAAGGAAAACAGTTGATTTTTTACGCTCTCCCTGGTGATTAGCAAGATTAGAGGATGTCTGCATTAGTTCTCAAAAGAAGCTCTCAGTGATATTGGATTCTAGTGCATCTGTCACACAACACAGCTATCGTTATTTCCTTGTGACACTAGAAAGAGGAGTACTCAGTATAAATGGAATGCATTTCTTAGTGAACATAAAAAATGAGATCCTTAGAGGGTTTGAAGGACAGATACATAATTGACCTGAGTGAGGGTACGCATCGAGACGTTATTTTATTTCATTACAAGCCTATATCAATAACTTGAAAGGTCTTTTAAACTAAATTTATAAATTTATTTTAATCTTACAGTGATATATCAAAATAAATTTGCAGACATCCGTATGACCTACTAAGATCTAGTGCCAGCTGCATTATGTATTATCTGTCTGCTTCTTGTTAGGATAGTTTTTGCCTATTTGAACAATGCAATAGTAACTTTGTGCTCAAACGACCACAGGCCGGGGTTTAGGAAAAACAAAGCATTAAAGCCATCCTAAATAAGTTTAAACAAGGGCAACATACCAGCATATGATGGCTCATATTAAACATCTGATCAATTGGTAACGAGAAGCTAGACTCAATGAATTCACCAGGTTCAGCTTTACAAGAACTGGCAACAGGATCCCTTTCATGTGCATTGGGTGCAATTTCAGGGACATTGACAGCAGATATTGAATCTTGTGAAACAGGTGCAGTAGCTGCGATACTACCTCTGATTAATCTACAGTAGGGCGAGTCAGCTCTAGATGTTAATTCTCTCAACTTCTGTTCCAAAAGAAGACCCAAAAAATCACCTCCTATCGCATCCGATCGGAGAGATGATAGGTTTCTGTTGTCTGAACCATAAACATTCTTCTCACAATCAGTGTCCAAACAGTGCTCATCATGCTTGTCTTCTTTTTGCACCACATTACTGGAGAACTGAGACCCAGGCAATGATTTTATCATGGGGGTGGTAAATGTAAAGGATACAACATCTGTACCATTTCTTCTCTTATCCCCACTACATCTTAGCTGTTCATCTATCACAACAGTATGCTGAACATGCTTTACATGCCTATCCACTAAAATACCATCAGAAGCCTCGGAAGAGGAGCCCTGCTCTATCAATCTTTTCTTGCGAGGTAAGTTTTTGTTATCTGATGACAACCCTTTATCTGTGTAGTCAGGAGTGACTAACCCTTCCTTCTTGAATCCAATTCTGGTGTTCACTGAAAGCTTATTCATAACCTTGTTCTTTCCAGAAGAAGCATCTCCAGAAAGAACTTTTCTTCCCTGCTGGTCAGAAACCGATGGTTTTGAAGCTAACTTCTTTTTACCTGCCAGGCAGTTCTGTTTCTGATAATTTTGCCTAAGCACACTGGAAACATTGGTTGCTGCCCTTTTCTGCAGGTTATTCTTTGGGTTATTTGGTTCATTTTTCAATGGTTTGTTCGATTTACGTTCATTATTGTCCATATGCACTGATTTACTCCTATTGCTGATGCTTAAGCCCTCCCTTTTCTGGACATTCACCTTAGCCTGAACTGCAAGTGAGAGGGATTTTCCTTTACTTTTTGCACCAGCTGGATTGGTTTCAGCTGTACTTAGAGAGGACCGATAAACAATAGTTTCATCTGAACCACTGCAACTCCTGTTCACAGGTTGTCCTCTAAAAGACCTCATGACAGCTGATTCAACAGGTCGTCTGGATGATTCTGCAAGCTTTGTTGTCCTCCGAGAAGTGGGCATTATCTCTTGCAAATCGCAAGTTTTTATAGGATTTGCAAGTGACACCAAAGACTGAAATCTACACGTTGTACTGGTCTGAACCTCAGGCTCAAGAATCTTTGCTGCTGCTTCCATGATACGAGCTGCATCCTTTGCTGAGATGAAACCAGGATTTTTTGTTGGTGACAGTAATTTGTGGTGCATAATTGGGACAGACTTTGCTAATCTAGGAGGCAATGCTTCTGTTTGAAACCTCTCAATTGGGCTGCTTGGCATCTTTTGGGACTTCAGTTCCACTGGCTTCCTTGAATAGGCCTCAGCTCTCTTAATTGCATGATTGAATTGATCATTGATGTAGATCTCGGGACCTCTTCGCTGACTATGGTTATCTCGAAGGGATTGCGAGTCATGTAGGGGGGTGGAATAGGGTATGGAAGTGCCTGATATGGGCATGGAATCCAAACCCATAAGCCTTGCTACCACTCCTGGGGCCCTACTCGCATTTCCTTCTTCATCAGTCACTGAAGACGTACAACTATAGTCGCTGCTTCCCTTTGCACTTGATTCTCCAATCATCTCATCCTCATCAATCTGGTAAGTTGATCTACTATAATTAGCAAAGCTAGGATACAGCTGGTACAAATAAAAAGACATTTAAATCTCACCAGGCGAAGCTGTGATGTTAACATATTATCATCAATTTTCTTCGCTTGTATCACCCCTTCTTTAGAGAAAACAAAAGGACAGTGTGAGATGTAATTTTCTTATTAGAGAGAAAAAAAGAACTTTCTTTATATCTTTCTGAACCAAAGAAAGCAGACTTACCAGACGAAGCACTTCCATTAGCGAACAATTTCTTCCTTGACTTCCTATTCCAATCGAACAAATTAAAGAAACCACTCGAACCTCCCTTTTCTGCCCCCATTTTCTCACTCTAAGATCAACAATATCCACTGCTACGTTACTAATTGCAATAAACCAGCTGCATAATAATAATAATAAAAAAAAAAATCGAATTGCCATTCCATCAGCACCTCTCAAACACAAATGAACTAAACACGGTTAGCTGATCATATATAAATTAGATATGAATCCAGATCCTTCAGAGCGACTAATTTCGGCGGGAGGGGGGGTGTGAGGGGGGAGAGTAATGGTTATCAAAGAAAAAAAGAAGTTTCTTTACGAAAAATAAAATGCCATCTGACAAATAGCCAAAATCCTGTGAGACGTATGATGGCACAGCACGAAAAAATTAAAAAAAACCCTCAAATTGAAACCAAATTAACTTTACATTGAAACGCCTCAGTCAATACCCAGATCATTCAATACCATTAGATAGAAACCTCCATAAAGGCAATAATAAAGAGCATTTTGGGCCAACAAAAGGAACAGAAGTACCTTAACTGCAGCGAATCAACCCACATTCCACTCAAATTTCCCCAAAGCCCTAACCTCCAAGCACCCAAACTAGATATTCAGAAGCGACAAGACCAAATCCAACCGATCCCTAAAATCTCGGTTGCAACAACGAAGCTTGAACCTTAAATTGAGAGAGAGAGAGAGAGAGAGAGAGAGAGAGAGAGAGAGAGAGAGGACTCACGGCGTCTGAGACGATGCGATCGCTTCCGCGATCACCGGTCTCACCTCCACTGCAACTCCTACGAGATGATTTCGTTTCGCCTTGGGGCCTAGGTTAGCGTTAGGGTTTCGGTAAGGGGGAAAGCCAGGAAGGAGCCGCGAAGGGACAGGCAGAAGAAAAGAAGCGAGACGACCGAAGCCATTAATGGCGCTCAGAAAGAAGGTAATAAATTTTTAAACACTGGGGATCGTACGGCTCGCCGAATTACGCCGATAGTCAGAATAGTGAGGGGGTATAAGGGGGAAAGCGATATCCCGACTTCTTTATTTTTTGAGGAGGATTGAGGAAGGTGGGATTTAAAATTCCGAATAGTGAGGTATTAGAAATTTGGGACGATCAAACAAAAGAGGTGGTCCAACTTAGGAAGGACTGAGATATATTTCGGGCCTACTTCGTCGCTTAACTTTAAGTGGGACCCGTGACGGGGAATGCTAATTGTCTCATGCATCTACCATGACACTGGGATGGGAGAAACGTGACATTGTCACTGTAATTCGGAACTAGCCATCCTTGTCCTGCTCTTCACCTCCAGCAAAAATCCCAATAATTTAGGAGGGAGTATCAGCTGCTTTCATGGACCACAAGATCACATGTAAGCTTAAGATGGTTGGGGAGTACAGGTTATACCTTCTCATCCAGAGGTGTTAATCATCCAACATGGTTATTGTATTCACTGTAGCTTTTATGGGTTGCAGCTCAAATAATCAATCAGATTCCTATTGTATGTTTCACCTAAAAAAAAAAATTTTTTTCTTTTCCCATGCATACCGTTAGATTGCTATAAGATATGCATATATAGATTCAGAATATTTTGAGAGCTATACAAATTTAATATTTAATATTATAAAAATTATTCTTTCACGTAGAAGATACAATCCAAATTTGTAATCTTTCACCAAGCTTAAAAGACCAATGATCTATGAATGGTCAAATACTTTCAAAGTTATTTTTATAAACTAATCACTGTACCAAAATTGAAGGTGGTTCCCATATATTTGGATGGATAGAGAAGAAGACATTATAGTGGTAAAACGGCAAAAGTGTTGATAGGGACAGAACAACCGTGAGAAAATTAAATCAGTGGTTAAACGGTCGGGTAAGGACAGAGAGAAGCACACCAGACCACCCTTTTGGCTTACATTGCTGCAGAGTGCTGAGGCAGTCACGCACAGCTCAAATCATAGCTTCGCACGCCACATGTCGCAAGTAAGCAAGGAATAGGTGATTGATATCTACATCACAAGAAAGGAACTGTGAATTCTTTTATTACATCAACTTGGTGATTGCCAGATGGAAATCTCCTAAATTATTCTCCTGCTCACTTGCCTGGCACACGAGGCTTGTTTGTTCTTTAAAAAGCAATAGATGTGGGAGATCTTTGACCGTGCTTAAAATATGCAATGTTTGTGGCCCAGCTGTTATTGATTGCTTAATATTATGTCTTGGTGCTCTTGAAGTCAAAAGTCTCAGGTTCCATGCAATGCAACTAATAAGATCCAATGAATTAAATGTGCTTGGTTAGCTTGGCAGGAAGCTTCTACAGGTAAATATATTGAGTACTTTGGGAGCACATTCTTATGTGGGCCTGTTTCAGACTCTGGATGAGGTGTGTCACTGTGTTCTTATTGAACAGTGGTGGAGATGACTCTCTTCTAACAAGCCTAGCCATGTGGACAATATGATGGATTTCTAACAGTGGAGATTGGAAACTGATGAAATAAAAAGATGTGGTGGTCTTAGACTTCCCCATTTTTTTTAAAAAAAAATTTATTTTTTAAGGGTGGTGGGGTGCGATTTGGATCTTTAGTGACCCATTCCATGTGGGAAGCAGGGTGGGTATGGCAGCCAGCCAAAAATGTAAGTTTTTGTTGGCCCAACATGTTTTCCAATCGGTGTGAACATGCATGCCCTGTCATGTATACAAATTTAGCATTGATAGACACACTTTATTCTTGTTGACTACTTGAACCATCCTGCATCATGATTCATGTCTATGTTATAAGGGTGGAAGTTTGTGGAGGAGAGAGTGCAATATTAAAGAAAAAAAAAAATCAAAGAAAGAAGTGTGAGGGATTGCCACAAGACTTTTTCAACCTCAACTTTGCTGGATAATGAGCCTCATTTTAATTGGATTTTTTTTTCACCATGAAACCTGCTAAATCACTATTCCAATCAGATTCATCATCTTGTTGTTGTAGGCGATATCACAAGGATAAGCTGGCCGCTATCGACATAGGCCCAAAAATATGTAGCATCTTTTCATTTTTTATTTTATACCTCACAAGAAGAGAATAGAATCGACCCTTGGAAAGAACGGATAAGACTGCTGATCGTTTGTAGATAAGAGCTGGATATACATTGATGTTACAGGCTACCTAGTTGATGGAACATTCATCAATCTTCATTGCTGCTTATAACTAGTTTTGTGTGGTGGAGTTAAATTTGTTGGGTATTAGCAACATTTTAATTAGAAGTAATTACAATTATTTCAATGACAACATTTGGCAGAGTATTATATGAAGCAACTTGCTTGTGTTGAAGTATTCAAATGCAAAATTCGTCGGAGCGTCGAAAGCAATCATAAAATAAATGCATGCGCATGAATATGTTAAAGGCATGGTAGAAAAAAATTTCAACCAAAATTATTGCTCTTGTTTTAGAAAAAGATGTGCTGCAAATTTGGTTTATATGATTAAGTGAATTGATGAGGTAAATCTAACTTGAAAGAAAGAATTTTTTTTTTCCTTCTTTCTTTTAATAAAATATATATATATATATATATATATATATATAAATAGTACCCTCCTCATCTTCATCCTTGCCATATCAGTCCATTCCAAGGTAGATAAGGGCATAGGAACAGGATCATGAAACATGATCATCCAGGCACTTCCTTTCTTTCGTATTGCCGCGGAGGTAATCTTGTAGGTAGTTGCATGAACGAGAAATTTAATTTTATATCACTATAGTAATCATCAAATATTTATCATCCTTGTTTTGATTCATGGACCAAGCACCATCCATTTTTTAATTAATATAATATACTTCATTATAAAAGTCAAATATTCTAGGACTCGTCCAACAACTAAAATCGTTTTATCCACACAAGGAAGGTGATATGAGACTCTCCCTTTAATATTCTTTTACTTCGCCTTGCTAGCTAACAAGAACAACATGGATATAAGTTTTCATTAGCCTCCAATATGATCCTTTAACTCCAATATTGTGGCCAATGCATCTTGGTGCTCCCAGCATGTACTTAAGACCAGAATTGCGTGGCTAAATTTTAAGCCAGCTTGAATTCCATGCATGTGGATCCCACACGTCGTAGATGGTGGGCACTCGAGCAGCTTATGAGAGAGAAACAGGTCAGCATCTAATATATATAAATAAAACAACAGAGAGAGCTATTTTGTCGAATTATCAAGAATATGACAAAGACCAATCATTAAACTGAAACGGTTCAAAAAATAGATGGATGTTAAGTTGAATGGATTTACATATAAACAGTAGGAGAATAAATTTTAGGGGAAGAACACTTAGGCTTTCTTTGAAGAGATGGAACAGCCGATGCATCACGTCGTCTGGCCCGTTGCAATATGAACAAGAATACCATCACTAGAGAGTTAATCAACTGCAGTAAAAGAACATCTAAGATTAATAGCGTTAAAAGTATGCATGCATATATAACAGGAAATTTTGGATAAACACTGGGAAGAATGTCATGCCTCTTCCGTGGATTTTTTTCAGGCCACATCATTGATAGGCTATATCTGTGTCTCACTTTTTTCCCCACCTCTTCAACGGTTACTCTTTTGCCATCTGACGGAGCTGATGGTTATCACCTTTGCAAAGATTTTGTATACTTGGAAGGAAATTTATGATAAATCCTGGATATAAACTTTGTGAGTTGGCAAATTATTTTATTGGTATGGCGAGCTCAAATATAGAGCCAATGGCCTCTAATTTTGAAGTTGTCAAAAATTAAGTTGTGAATTTTTTCTTAAATACCGGCCACTTTTGTTGTTTCGTAGCTAATGGAAGGAAGCGTGAGTCATGGCACTTAAAATTCATATCCAAAGCAATGCACGCACGCAATGGAGGGTAACGTTGAAACGATGGTTATTTTTTAATGTGCCTTTAATAATTACCTTTTGTTCATATGAAATAACGCACAGACCGTACGGTGGAGAAATACATCACCTTTCGCCTATATATGAAATAAATAACCAACCCTTCTCTTCCGGTCGTCCAGTATCTGCTAACAAGCAGATAATAAACCAAAGTCATGCCATCCCCATTATTGATTTTTAGGGCACATACTATGGGGAACATATTGGTTGTCTCCATCCTTGCCAACCAGCCATCCAACAGTGGTTCCTTTTAAATCGGATGTATTCAAGTCAATGATGGGTCTACATCCCGCTACAAACCCTTTTTTGCAAGTTTCAAGGCACGCTAATCTTTAAAAGGTTTGTCTATTTAATGACTTGACTATACTCCTAAAAATTGCAATATTAGTATTCTTCACCCCAATATAATTGCCTGCCGGTACCTTTCTTTTTGCCCAACATGCTTATGCCTTTGATACATATGCATTCCGTATGTCCTCTCTCAACCCTCTTCTTGATTACTTTAACACTCCATTTGTTGCTGGACCTAATAACCTTCATGTATTTGTGAGCTACATGCCATAATCGTGAACATGATGTTAACTTTTTTAACCTGGAAAAAAAATTCTCTCTGCATTGGAGATGCATGGATCCCCCATCTACACTCCTTAGTGCAAATTACCGTCACCCATATCCTCATATTCTGCTTGTAGTATGAGTCAAAACCTCTCCAAATACCTTGTGATTATTGAAAATCATCCCAACTTCCAGCTCTATAGGCTTCTCCAGTCTGGTAACTTATTGAACTCAAGGCATCTTTTGCCTCACTGAACCATCTCTATTAGACTACGAAGAAATGTCCAAGCTATTAAGCTCACTACTGTTATCTGATTCGAGCTCCTTGCTCCAACATCCTTCTTAACTGTGATCTCAGATAGCTACAACCACTTTCTTATCTCTCTTCAATGGCCGTTCTATTAGTATACTTATCAAATAGATTGTCATTATTACCATCATGATTCTCCTCTAAATCACTTGGACCACACAGTCATTGTCGCAGTCACCCTCATTTTCTATGCCATCTTCATCTCCATAGGCCTCTTCCCTTCCCTCCACCTTTTTTCTCAACATGTTGTGCAATTCCTTGGGGAGGTTGGACACCCTCCCTTTCACCATCCTCTTAAGCACACGTATTGGTACCATGACCACTAGATTCCACATGTTGCCCACCATCCTTGGCGCTAAAAGCTGCCCCATCAAGTGCGCTCTGCTCTCCCATGGAAGAATTCCTTTCAACATTGTCTTCTAAGTAAAAAAAACGCCTCCCGACCATATTGCTCCTCTACCCTATGCTCCACATGCATTGGTATATTATCTTGTTTCTTTGGAAGCCCCGAATATATAGGATACCATTGTGGGGGTGACCCACCTGGACTAGGATTCTCGGAGGCCACACACTAAGATGGGCTCGGCGACAATAACGACGGTGCTAGGCGGACGGCCATTTCATGAGTGGAGATCACAAAAAGAATTGAGATCATTAGAAGACCGAGCTCTTAAAGCCGAGCTCCCAGGATCAACCTTATCATGGCCAATCTCCCAAAGCCGACCTTCCGAGGCCAACTTTATGATCACCGACCTCCTGAAGCTGACCTTATAAGGCTGAGGTGGACAACCGATGCCGAGGTTATCAGAAGACCGAGCTCCTCAAACCACCGACCTATTCAGCCACTTGGACGATTGCTAGAATCTTCTGACAAGCTCCAAAACATGGCCCCGACACCGTAGCCCCATGACTAACAAGCTGGCAGGCACCGACAGTCAGTAGTCCAGTAGATGCTGGCAGCCAGCAGTCTAGCAGATGCCCACGACTAACAAATCAGATGGCCTATCATAGTCTACGGACTAGGCCACAGCAAACTCCGATTGTCCTTTATATAAAGAGATAAAAAAAAAGAGACTCTTAAGAGGTACGCGAGGCTAGACTAAGCTACTCAACTCATTCTTTTATCTTTCCTTCACTATGTTTAAAGCTCTGGCTAACTTAAGTATCGAAGAATCCCCCATTGGAGAAATCCTGGCGCATAAATTTGCTTTTGCAGGTCTCCGATGTCGTGGCCATCACTATCTCTCATATCCTACTTGGCAGTCACATCAGCCCCTCAGAGCTTTAACGCAACAGAATAGCACTAGAAGAAGGGTTGCAACCACGATCCATTGAGGAAAGAAAGAGAGGATGCCTCGATAATGCTATTCCGTCGTCTCTCACCGACAGTCGACCTGATAGAGTTGAGGTGGTGCCATCCAGCCATCTACCTCTTACGAGCTCATGGAGTTGTAGCAGGTCGTAGAGCAACGACAACCCCATGAGCTTTCTCCCTCGATAGTGCCATGCCGGCATAGTTATCAGGACCAATCCCTAGACCTCGAGAGTCTTCCTTACGAGATGCGTTGGCTGGCCCTGCTAGGCCAGTGCTCGCCATCCTACCATGGGTCCACTGACGATGAACGACATCGAAGGTCTCCCACCTCCTCTGGCAGATATTTGATGGAGGGTTGCTACCCCCGACCTAGGAAACCTCATCGTGGAGAGGACCTCAAGTGGAAAGTCCACGAAATCGAGTGCAGGCTAGGCTAGATCTAGGTGGACGACGGAGGGAATGAAGAGACCAAATTAGAGATCCCAAGGAGCCGCGATATCGCTCCGAGGAAGGCAACACCAGCAACCAACTGACCACTGGGATCATCAACATCATCTGGAGCCTTAGAGGCGGTTGGGGGGGGGGGTGCAGAGGACCAAGCCAACGACTTCAAGCTGACAAGATGGGCAAAAGATCTTGATGGCACTACCATTCCTTGAAATTGGTCACAAAGGTTGGATCTGTACCGATGCTACACATTTCAAGCTTTGGCTCTCTGAGTGAAAATCGACTAAGAGATATTCAAACATTAGTCTGAATCCCGATGACTAAATTGGACAAAGCCAATCCTTTAGAGACACCCAAGCTCTGGCTTGGACCTCCTCGACTTGGTCGATTGACCAACCTCTTGAAGACATCTTAGCTCAGGCTGTGACCTTTGAATAATAGTCGGCAAGGTGCCGACAAGGATTTATCTAGATCCAAGTCTGGGGCTTCTAATATTTCAGAGATATCTTGGCTACAGCTAAGACTTCTTAAATCGTTGATCAGTATGATGCTAAGTATAAGAAGTATCCCGACCTAAGTTAGGATCTCCACAAAAATATTTATGATAGAGATAACCCTTCAGGGATCCTATCCAACCGATTAACGCTCCTCGCCCATGGGTAAGTCAAGCGGAGACTAAAGACATCAATGGAGATAACCCTTCGAGGATCCCATCCAGTCGATTGGTGCTCCTCATCCACAAACGAGTTGAGCAGTGTTCCTCATCTACAGGTGAGTCGAGTAGAGATCGAAGACGATGACGATGATGGGGATAACCTTTTGAAGATCCCATCTAATTGATTAGTGCTCCTCGTCCATGGACGAGTCGAGCGGCGCTCCTCGCTCATGAGTAAGTCGAGCAAAGACCGAGGATGATGATGGTAGAGATAACCCTCCAGGAATCCCATCTAGTCGATTGATGCTCTTCATCCGTAGATATGTTGAGTGGCACTCCTCATCGATGAGCGAGTCGAGTGGAGGCCATGGAGATAACCCTCCAGAGGCTCCATCTAGTCGATTAGTGCTCCTCGTTAATGGATGAGTCAAGCGGTGCTCCTCGCCCACGAGTGAGTCGAGTGGAGGCTGAGGATGACGATAGTGGGGATAACTCTCTGGGGATCCCATCCGATCGATTGATGTTCCTCATCCATAAATGAGTCAAGCGGCACTCCTCTCGTCTATGAGTATAGTCGAGCGAAGGTCGAAGATGATGATAATGGAGATAACCCTCTAGGAATCCTATCTGATCGATTGGCACTTCTCATCTATGAATAAGTTGAGCGGTACTTCTTGCCCATGAGTGAGTCAAGTGGAGGCCGAGGATGAGGATGATGGGGATAACCCTCAGGAGATTTCATCTAGCTGATTGATGCTCTTCATCCATAGACGAGTCGAGTGGCGCTCATTGTCCACAAGTGAGTCGAGCGGAGGCTGAAGATGATGACAATGGGAATAACCCTCCGGAGACTCCATTCGACCGATTGATGCTCCTTGTCCACAGATGAGTCAAGCTGCACTCCTCATCCAGTGGTGAGTGGAGCAGAGATTGAAGATGACAACAATGGGGATAACCCTTTGGGGACCCCATTCGATTGATTGGTGCTTTTTATCCATAGATGAGTCGAGCAGCACTCCTTACTTATGAGTGAGTTGAGTGGAGGTAGAGGATGATGGTGGTGGGATAATCCTTCGGAATTCCTATTCGATCGATTGATGCTCCTTATCCACAAATAAGTTGAACAGTGCTCCTCACCCACGAGTGAGTCGAGTGAAGGCCGAAGATCATGACAATGGGGATAATCCTTCGGAGATCCCATTTGATCAATCGACGCTCCTCATCCATGAATGAGTCGAGTAGCACTCCTTACCCATGGGTGAGTTGAGCGGAGGCCAAAGATGACGACAATGGGGATAATCCTCTGAGGATCCCATTCGGCTGATTAATGCTTCTCGTCTATAAATGAGTCGAGCAGTACTCCTCGTCCATGAGTAAGTCGAGCGAAGACCGAGGATGATGATGGGGATAATCCTCTAGAGACCCCATTTGACCGATTGACGCTCCTCTTCCATAGACAAGTCGAGCGGCACTCTTTGCCTATGAGTGAGTTAAGCGGAGACCGAGGATGACGATGATGGAGATAACTCTCTAGGAATCCCATTCGGCCAATTGATGCTCCCCATCGATAGACAAGTCGAGCAGAGGCTGAAGATGATGATGATGGAGATAATCCTCCAAAAATGATGTGACAGCATGCTCGAGGATCGATGGGCTCACGGTCGCTTGGTCAACTAGGTCCCGAGGATCCCCCGATAAGGGTACTACCTCCTCTGCCCAAGCCTGATGACTTGGACTCAAAAATGGGGGGCATTTATTGTAGGAGTAACCCACTTGAACGGTGGTCCTCGAGACCCACACCCTAAGATGCGTTCGGCAACAACAACGACGGTGCCAATCAAATGGCCACTTTACGAGGGGAGATCAAAAAAAGGACCAAGGTCATTAGAAAATCGAGCTCCTAAGACTTACCTCATCATGGCCGACCTCCTGAGGCCAACCTTATGATAGCTGACCTCCTGAATCCGATCTCATAAGGTTGAGATGGATAATCGAGGCTGAGGTCATCAGAAGACCAAGCTTCTTAAACCACTGGCATATTCAGTCACTTGGACAATTACTGGAATCTTCTGACAAGCTTCAAAACATAAGCCTGATGCCGCAGCCCCACAACTAATAATCTGGCAGGCACCGACAACCAGTGGTCTAGTAGACGTCGATAGCTAGCAGTCTGGCAAATGCTTATGACTAACAAATCAGATAGCCTATCATAGTCTACGGACTAGGCTACAATAAACTCCGATGGCTCTCTATATAAAGAGGTAAAAAAGGGGACTCCCAAGAGATACATGGGCTAAGCTAAGCTACTCAGCTCATTCTTTTCTCTATTCTTCACTGTGCTCAAAGTTTCGGCTAACTTAAGCATCGGATAACTTTTCGTTGGAGAACTATCGATGCACGGATTTCTTTTGTAGATCTTCGGTGCCACGGTCGTCACTGTCTTTCGGATCTCACTTGACAGCCATATTAGTCCTCCGGAGCCTTGATGCAATAATACATTCTTTATCACCTTGCAATTATCTCAAACCATCTACATTACCTTGCCCTGGCACCACACAATAAAACTTGGCCTCGTTTCCATACCCTAAAACGTTGGCCAATTCCTTAATCTCAATCAAGCACATTTCATCTAGGTCATGTTTACGATAACGGTACAGAGTCACCAAAACAGTGCAGTTATGGCAGATTTTTAACACACGCATGCTACAGCCATCAGGGTACAATTGTGAACTAAACAACCAGTTCATGCATGCTGAATTACAAGTGCAGGTCATGAAGAAAGGTTTAAGACAATAGGGACCACTTATCACTCATGCCACTAACAATTAACATGAAGTATTCAACAAAATGCGCACCAAATAAACTCTGATTAATTAGTGCACTAATTTATATTTAATGAAAAAAGGAACAAGTTATTTTAGATTAGCAAGGGGAAATAGATTTGGTGGCTAGTTTCAGTGTAACCGCCTCACGTCCCGAAGTCCACTGGATATATCATAAATTTAATCGGGCATCGCACGTGCAGAAATCTATCTAATATATATATTATAAAATAAAAATTGTTTTTTTAATATTTTAAATTATTCATATAATTTTTTTTATACCTCCAAACTAACAATTCTTTGAACATTAAATTTAAATTTTAAATTAATAAAAAATTATATTAAATTTTATTTATATAAATTAAATTATGTTATTAATATATGATATTAAAATATTTTTATAATTAAAATTTATTTACATAAATAATAAAAAATATAAAATAAAATAAATATTATTTTATTATATATATATATATATATATATATTAAAATAGAGACTTTCCGGTAAAAAGCCTCCGCTCCTCTTTTTGTGTTCGTGCTTCTCGCTGCGAAGGTTTTTTTTTTTTTTTTTATGGTGTTTTATTTTTTTTAAAATTCCCACCCGACTGCGAGTCCTGAGAACTCAGTCCCCCATTTCTTTCGCTTCGTCGTCCTCCCCGCGAACCCTCCTCCACCGACCGCTCCAGCTTCTCCCCGCCCTCAGTCCTGCACCGTTTGCACCACCGCCCTCCACCCTCCTCTGCGATTCTCCTCCACTGACCGCTCCGGCTTCTCCTCGCTCTCAGTCCCGCGAACCCTCCTCCGCGATTCTCCTCCGCCAACTGCCCCGGCTTCTCTTCTTCGAGATCTTCCGCGAAAACCTCCGCTTCATCGACCAGCACAACGCTACCGTCGACGACGGCGCGTACTCCTTCTGCCTCGGCCTGAACCGTTTGGCCGACCTCACCAACGAGGAGTACCGCTCCACTTACCTCGGCGTCCGGACCGCTGGCTCCCGCCGCCCCGTCGATTGGAGGGAGAAGGGCGCGGTTGCGGAGGTCAAAGGTCTTTGTGTTCGTAAAACATCGCTATTTTTT
The DNA here is from genome assembly GCA_006176705.1 of Cocos nucifera. NCBI lineage: Eukaryota > Viridiplantae > Streptophyta > Magnoliopsida > Arecales > Arecaceae > Cocos > Cocos nucifera. Next base: position 18,651 of record QRFJ01000087.1, on the reverse strand, counting down.
CAAAGATCCGTGCCTTGACTGCCTATCATGCCCGGTCCGCTCGGAAATTGGATGTATTGGAGATAAATCCCGCTCCCATCGAAGTTCAATTCGATGTCTAGTCTAACGCAATCGATAGCCACAAAAAAAATTTCAGCGGACGGATCTTAGCCGAACTCCTTCATTCGGTCGAACTTCTCAGCGATCGAGTTTCAATCGGACTTCCGCGAGAGCCGAACTCTTTCCGCACTCTTCCAACCAGACGCCTGCGGAAGCCAAACTTTCTCCATGCTTCTCCTTCGATCGAACTTCTTCAGGAGCCGGACTCCTCCCAGATATCTCCTTCGGTCGATCGGACTTCTCAGTGGCCGAGCTCCTTCCAAACTCCCCAGCGACGGAGCCTTAGCCACATTCCTCCAGCCAGATGCCTGTGAGAGCCGAACTTCCTCCGCACTTCTTCGACTGAACTCCTTCCGAGCTTTCCTTTGGCCGAACTTCTTTAGAAGTCCGAACTCCTCTGAAATTGATACGTATCAAAGTCCACCGATCAATGCCTACTTTTTCAGAGCCACGGCTATTAAATCTGAACGAACGGTCAGCATCGGCCAGCCACAGGCAATGCTACAGGCATATTTCTCTGTAACTGACTTCGCCAGACCTCGAGCAGCCCACCACTATCGGACGGTATGGCTGTCACTATCGGCCTGACAATACCATCCCCTTCGCACCAAATTTCGTGCAGCCTCGAGCGGCCTGCCACCAAGCAGTATGGCCATCACCATCAGTCACCATCAATCAAGATCCACCTATAAAAAGAATCCTCCAGATATGCTAACTCTGATCTCTAATCTCTAAGCTATCATCTTTTCCTCTAAACTTTGTCGAACTCATTTTCGAGCACTCCATTCCTGTTAGCCAGAGCTGACTTGATCGTCGGAGGGTCTTGCCGGAGCCACCCCCCATCGACTTTGGATGAGAATTTATTTTGTAGGTCTCCGACGGTGACCTAGTCCACCTCCGCTTCAGTTGGATCTGGCGACGATTAGTTTCTGCACCAACAGATTAGCGTTAGAGGAAGGGCCCCGAACCTCCGAGGTTTTTTTGTTCTTAAAGGAGTGCTCGGCGACGATTTCTTTCTTCTCTCTCCGGAGATTTCTCTTCTTCCTCTCTAGAGTTTTTTTTCGAAGAGAAAATGCCCCCCAGGAGAGCTTTGACTCGACGTTCGGCGACCTCCGTGCCGGGTCCATCTACTCCCGTTTCAGCCCCGACAGTCCAGGTTCCACCTGAAGCCACCGTGGATGTGGAGCAGTTCAATATGCTGGTCTAGCAAGTTCGTAACCTCACCGAGATGATGCAGGCCATGTGACAGCTTTTGATGAAGACTTTGCCAGCAAACCAACCATGAGGATGCCAGAAACCAGCCTTGAGGAAAAGCATTTGACCTAGCATACCAATCGCCCTTAGGAAGAAGAAACAGAGTAGAAGTTCTCTCCCGATGAAAGTTTTACTGGAGGGTGGAATGAAGTTCAGCGTGAATAAGGCTGCTGAACTCACCCTCGAGCTCGTCATCAAGGAAGCCCCGATAAAGGGGCATGAAGTTCTCCCGACGAAGGTTTCACTGGAGGGCGGAATGAAGTTCGGCGTGAGCGAGGCCGCTGAACTCGCCCTCGAGCTCGTCATCAAGGAAGCTCCGACAACGGGGTATAAAGTTCTCCCGACGAAGGTTTCACTGGAGGGCGAAATGAAGTTCGGCATGAGCGAGGCCATCGAACTCACCCTCGAGCTCGCCATCAAGGAAGTACCGACAAAAAGGCATGAAGTTCTTCCGTAGGTTTCACAAGAGGATGGAATGAAGTTCGACCGCGCTCCTCGAGCTCACCACCAAGGAAGCTCCAACAGAAGGGCGTGAAGAAATCCTCCTTCCAAAAGGTTCTGCGACTACGCCTCCGTAATGCTCCTCGAACTCAAATTCTCACGGAAGTTAAAAATCAGCTACCAAGATCAGAAGGATTAAGATCTTCCCCAAACAAGCACGATCGAAGCAAGTACTGCCTCTACCATCGCGACCACGACCATGACACTAAGAAATGCATTCAGCTCCGGGACGAATTTAAGGAGCTCGTCAGAAAGGGGCGGTCGGATAAATTTCTTCGACGCCAGCCTGAAGCAGAAAAAGATCGGCCAAGGATGCTGCCATAACCAGAAATGATAAGAAGGTCGGCCGCCTTACGGCGTCATCAACATTACCCCTGGGAGGAGCTTGGTACATCGGCGACTCGTCATCTTCCAGCATCAAAGCCAAGAGAAGCATGCTCCAAATTAAGGAGGCTAGCATGAGATAGAAGAGGTCGTCCGATCTGGGACTTACTGTCCGAGGAAACTCAGAGGAACAACGCCCTCACGACCCTAAAATGAGGATGTGCAGTCCGTAACTTTTCTTCGATAAAATTTTTTTCTTTTAATAATATTATTTTTGGATGCAAAAACTATATGATGATAGGAAAGAAGCAGTCAATAGTTGCCGTATTAGGAACAGGAGGAGAACCTCGTCCTAACACGAGCAGGTCAAAAACTGTCAACTTCGGCTAGAGATAAGATCTCTTCCGAGCGACCGAGTCAATCTCAGCTAGAGATAAGATCTCTTTCGAGCGACCGCGTCAACCTCGGCCAGAGATAAGATCTCTTTCGAGCGATCGAGTCAACCTCGGCTAGAGATAAGATCTCTCTGAGCTGAGTCAACCTCGAGAGATAAGATCTCTCCTGAGCGAGTAAGATCTCTCGACGAGATAAGATCTCTCGAGCCTAGAGATAAGATCTCTCCCGAGCGACCACCAACCTCGGCTAGAGATAAGATCTCTTCCGAGCGACGAGCTAACCCGCTAGAGATAAGATCTCTTCCGAGCGACCGCGTCAACCTCGGCCAGATATAAGATCTCTCCTGAGTGACCGAGCCAACCTCGCTAGAGAAAGATCCTCCCGAGCGACCACGAGCGACCCGCGATAATCTCGGCCAGAGATAAGATTCTTCCGAGCGACCGCAACAACCTCGGTCAGAGAAAGATCTCTCCCAAGCGACCAAAGCCAACCTCAGCTAGAGATAAATCTCTCGAGTGACCACGAGCGAACCGCGACAACCTCGGCCAAAGATAAGATCTCTTTCGAGCGACTGCAATAATCTCGATCAGAGATAAGATCTCTTTCCCAGCGATCCGCATCAACCTCGATCGCTAGAGATAACAAGATCTCCTCCGAGGGTCCGACAACCTCGGTCCGAGCGACCGCGGACAATCTCGGACAGAGATAAGATCTCTCCCGAGCGACCGAGACAATCTCGATCCAGAGATGAGATCTCTCTCGACGACCGAGCCACCTCAGCTAGAGATAAGATCTTTTCCAGTACCGCGATAACCTCGGCCAGAGATAAGATCTCTCTCCAGCGCCCGAGCCAACCTCGGCCAGAAATAAGATTGAGACAACCTCGGCCAGAGATGATATCTCTCCCGAGCAACCGAGACAACCTCGACCGAAGATAAGATCGAGACAACCTCGGGCGTCGGAGATAAGATCTCTCTCCCAGGGTTCGTGGCAACCTCGGCCCGAGTGACCAAGACAACCTCGGCTAGAGATAAGATCTCTTCCGAGCGACCGAGCAACCTCGATCAGAGATAAGATCTCTTCCGAGCGACCGCATCAACCTCGACCAGAGATGAGATCTCTTTCGAGCGTCCGAGACAACCTCAGCTAGAGATAAGATTGGAGACAACCTCAGCCAGAGATAAGATCATAGACAACCTCGGTCTGAGATAGGATCTCTCATGAGCGACCGTCAGAGATGAGATCTCTCCCGAGCGACTGCGTTAACCTCAGCTACAGATCAGATCTCTTCCGAGTGCCCGTGTTAACCTCAGCTGCAGAAAATGAGATCTCCCCCGAGTCGACCTCGACTGCAAGAGAGGAGATCTCCTCCGAGTCAGCCTCAGCCATTGGTGACAATATCGCCTTCGAGGAGCTCAACCTCTGATCTCGACCGCAGGAGGCGAGATCTACTTCAACCTCGACGGAAGATGAGATCTCCCTCGGGCTTCAACTTCAACAACAACTTTGGTCAAAGATGAGATCTTCCATCCGAGCTTCAACCTGAATCAGCACGAAGTCCAAAAGAGGACTTCGACAGTCGTCTGTTCTGCACTCCCTTCCTTCGTGTTTCGAACTCGGGAGTAGGGGGACTATTGTTGGAGATAAACCCCACTCCCGTTGAAGTCCAGTTTGATGCCTAGCCTAATGCAACCGATAGCCACGGAAGAGCTTCAGCGGACGGGTCGTAGCCGAACTCCTTCATCCAGTCAAACTTCTCAGCGGCCGAGCTTCAGTCGGACTCCCGCGAGAGCCAAACTCTTTCCGCGCTCTTCCAACCAGATGCCTGCGGGAGCCGAACTCCCTCTATGCTTCTCCTTCGGTCGGACTTCTTTAGGAGCCGGACTCCTCTCAGACATTCCCTTCGGCCGACCGGACTCCTCAGTGGTCGAGCTCCTTCCGAACTCTCCAACGATCGAGCCTTAGCCGCACTTCTCCAGCCAGATGCCTGCGAGAGCCGAACTCCCTCCGCACTCCTCCGACCGAACTCCTTCCGAGCTTTCCTTTGGTCGAACTCCTCTAGAAGTCCGAACTCCTCTGAAATTGATACGTACTGAAATCCATCGATCAATGCTTGCTTTCTTAGAGCCACGGCTATTAAATCTGGAGGAATGGTCACCATCGGCCTGCCATAGGCGACGCTACAAGCGCACTCCTCCATGACTGACTTCACCAGACCTCGAGCAGCTCACCACTATCGGACGATATGACTGTCACTATCGGCCTGACGATACCATCCCCTCTGCACCAAACCTCGTGTAGCCTCGAGCGGCCCGCCATCAGGTGGTATGGCCATCACCATCAATCAAGCTCCATCTATAAAAAAGATCCTCCAGATATCTAACTCTGATCTCTAATCTCTAAGCTCTCCTCTTCTCCTCTAAACTCTGCCGAACTCATTTCCGAGCACTCCATTCCTGTTGTCCAGAACTGACTTGATCGTCGGAGGGTTCTATCGAAGCCACTCTCTACCGACTTCGAACGAAATTTTATTTTACAAGCCTCCGACGGTGACCTTGTCCACCTCCGCTTCAACTGAATCCGATGACGATCAATTTCTGCACCAATAAGATGCAAGTTTAAAATCCATATCGACCTACAAGTCTTCGGGTACAACTTGATTTGATCCGGTCTGGCGACTCGCACAAAGAGTGGAAATCATCTTTCCACTTTCCTACCGGCTGCTGCTTCGCAGGGCTAGCTATCAAATTTTTCCGTCGCAAGGGTTCTCCTGCGCCCCGTGGAGGTCAAAGACCAAGGCAGTTGCGATCAGTTCTTCTTCCTCTCCCCTGCTTTCGTAGTCCATATCTTAAAGCTCTTCCTCTCCCGTGCTTTCCGATCCTGGTAGATGGTTGAACCAGTAATGTTATGAGAATGCATATGGTTGGTCTGAACATTTGGAGCAGATTGTGATTAAGCGTGAAGTTTTGGCTTTCTTCCGTTCAGGAAGCTTGCCCATTTATTTTCTTCCCGTGCACTTTGATTAGGTGGAAAGCAAGGAAAGTAAATAACTTCTCGAGGGTTGTTTGATGGAACCAGTTTGCTTAATCACGTTTAGAACTGTTTGACCAGGTTTTTAAAGGGAAAAAAATATTTATTTTTAAAAAATAAATTATTTGATTAAATTTATTTTAAAAAATAATTTATTTTTAAATGACAGTAAAAATAATTTTTCTACTATAAAAAAAATAGAAAATTATAGTTTTTCCTAAAAATAGAAGCAAAAAATTATTTTTTTTTAGATAAAAATATTTTTACTTAAAATTATTATTTATCATAACTATTTCTATTTATTTTTATCTAATTCTTCCATTATTTAGTAAATAATATATTTTGATACATATATATTATCGTATAAAAATTATATAAAATCTTCAATATATAATATCTTTGATTCAATTATATTTATATTGATTAAAATTTTAATATATTTTTTATTATTTTATTATTTTATTTTAATTAAATAAAAAATAAAAATTAAATTAAAATTAATCATAATAAATATTTAAAATTATTTATCTATTTAAATAATATTAATTATAAAATAAATCTATACATTATTTTTTTTATAATTCAATAATCAAAAATATTTTTTTTTTTGAAAGATTTGTCTAACATAATTTGTCAAATAATTTTATCAAATATAAACTACTTTTCTCTCATAATATTTTTTTTTTAAAATTTTATTTTAAAAAAATAATTTTAAAATAAATTAATTTTTATAGCTCGGTCAAAAAGATTCTTAGTTATTTAGGAGATATTATCCTATGAAGTAGAAAGCTCACGTATATTATTTTATTTTTAGTTTTGTTAATTCTTAGCATACTCAAATCAGTTTGTCTTTGAGATGCTAATTTGTGAGATCATGCACTATGGTTATATACCGGCTGTTAGCAGTGTATGCAGGCTGAAGATAGCAGTGTGTGCAGGCTGAAGTTACGTGATCTTTAGAACAACAATGCATTTGGTTTCACACCAAGGCCATTTGACTTTGCCAGAATTAAATAAATAAAATTAGGTTTAGTTTTTGGCAACAAAAGAAAATGCCACCATGTGACTTGAAGCATATTTAAAGACCGAAGCAGACATGTGTCAGTCAATGGGCAACAAGATGAATCACTGTTGGAAAATTTCGTAGCTAAAGGTTTTGTTGGTGCAGAAATCCGTCGCCGCCGGGGGTCACCGCAATCGAGGCCGCTGGGCGCCGCCGGGGACCTGCAAAACGAAGTCCCGTCCGGAACCGGTGGGGTGGTGGCTCCGGCAGGACCCTCCGACGGTCAAGTTAGTTTCCGACCAACAGTAATGGAGTGCCCGGAATGAGTTCCGGAGCTTAGAGATGTGGAGGAGAGCTTAGAGAGTCAAGAGTCCAGAGAGCCCAGCCTTAGCGTGTCGGGAGGATCCTTTATATAGTGGAGCTTGATGGTGACAACTGCAGCCGCGTGCTGGCGGGCCGCTCGAGGTTCGGTGGAGTCAGTCTCACTGGCGCCGCATACGGCGGATGGAGGGTGACAGCCATCGCCGCCTGACAGTGGGTCGCTATCGCCCGCGGTGGACTGACTGATGGTGCGGCGGACTGACTGATGGTGATGGTTGCAGAGCTTGCCGAATGAAGGGATGAAGGCCTTCGTCGTGTGCCCATTTCGGAGGAGTTCGGGCTCCTGAAGAGGAAGATAGGAGGGAGTTCGGCTCCCATAGGCGTCTGGCGAGAGGTATGCAGCTAAGACCCGTCCGCAGAAGAGTTCGGCTGCTGAGAAGCCGCGGCCCGGCCGTCTGGGGTTCGGCCGGCCGTTGGACTTGGGCTGAGGCTTGGACACTTGAGAGTTCGGTAGGAGCTCGGTCGGCCGAAGTTTGATGAGGGCGACCGCTGAGGAGTTCGGCCCAGTGACGACTGCTGAGGAGTTCGGAGGAGTTCGGCCCAGTGACGACTGCTGAGGAGTTCGGGCTCCTGAGTGACGATTGCTAAGGAGTTCGGGCTCCTGAGTGACGATTGCTAAGGAGTTCGGGCTCCTGAGTGACGACCGCTTGGGGATTCTACTAAAGCCCGTCCGCTGAGGGGTTCGGCCGCTGAGAGGACTTCATTGAAGCTCGGCCGCTTGGAGTCGGTCCGAAGGAGTTCGGCCGCGGGAAGTCCGAAGGAGTTCGGCTGCATGGGCTGGGGTCGAAGTCGGCCGCGGGAAGTCCGAAGGAGTTCGGCTGCATGGGCTCGCCTGGGGTCGGTCCGAAGGAGTTCGGCCGCGGGAAGTCCGAAGGAGTTCGGCTGCATGGGCTCGCCTGGGGTCGGTCCGAAGGAGTTCGGCCGCGGGAAGTCCGAAGGAGTTCGGCTGCATGGGCTCGCCTGGGGTCGGTCCGAAGGAGTTCGGCCGCTGAGAGGACTTCATTGAAGCTCGGCCGCTTGGAGTCGGTCCGAAGGAGTTCGGCTGCATGGGCTCGCCTGGGGTCGGTCCGAAGGAGTTCGGCCGCTGAGAGGACTTCATTGAAGCTCGGCCGCTTGGAGTCGGTCCGAAGGAGTTCGGCTGCATGGGCTCGCCTGGGGTCGGTCCGAAGGAGTTCGGCCGCTGAGAGGACTTCATTGAAGCTCGGCCGCTTGGAGTCGGTCCGAAGGAGTTCGGCTGCATGGGCTCGCCTGGGGTCGGTCTCTAGGCAGTTCGGCCGTGACCTTGGTGCAGGGGAGTTCGGCCTCTAGGCAGTTCGGCCGTGTTAAGGGTTCGGCCTGGCGCCTGGCGCTGAAGCTCTTCAGCGGCTACTGGTTACATTGGGCTGAGCGTTGGGCCGGGCTTCGGCAGGAGCGGGATTTATCTCCAACAGTAGCCCCCCCAACTCCCGAGTTCAAAAATTGAAGGAAGGGAGTACCAAAACAGGCGACTGCCGAAGTCTTCTTCCAGGCTCCGCATTTGTTGCGGCTGAAGCTCGGGGGAGGTCTCATCTCCAGCCAATATTGACGCTGAAGTTGAAGCTGAGGCTTGGGGGAGGTCTCATCCCCAGTCGATATTGACGCTGAAGTTGAAGCTGAGGCTTGGGGGAGGTCTCATCCCCAGTCGATGTTTGGAGTTGAAGTGGGACTCGTTTCCAGCCAAAATTAGTGAAGCCGACGTTGAGGCCGGAGTCAATGTCGCCCCCCGTGGTCAGGGTCAGAGTTGACATTGCCTTCATCAACCGAAGTCGATTCGGGGGAGACCTCCTCTTTTGCAGTCAAGGTTATGATCGCTTGGGGGAGACCTCGCCTCCCGCTGACGCTGATACCGAAGTTGAAGCCGAGGTCTGAAGGAGACCTCGTCTTCTGCAGTGAAGCTTACCGTAGACTCTGGGGCTCGGCCTTGGACCTTGCTCGCGTCAGGACGAGGTTCCCCTCTTGTTCCCGACGGGCTGTGGGGGCACATGGGGACCGTCGTCCTCGTCTCTCCCCCCATCCCGTCCTTGGTGGACGGGGACTTCGACTTTGCTCACGCTAGGACGAGGTTCTCCTCCCTTTCTAACATTTTCTGACAAATTATATAAGAAAGCAATGATTGGAACCTTTTCTATTTATAACTATAAAAGGAATCTTCATCTAGGATATTAATTAGAAAAAAAAAAACTTTATAAAGAAGCTATGAAAGAATCCAGTAACATTGTAGTTGGCAGAACAGAAAGTTAATGCGACAATCTATCTAATCTAGTAGATACGTTACAACCAACCAAAAAAAAAGATTAAAAAAAAAAAAAAATCTAGTACATACATGAACAATATTATCTAATCTGAAGATGAGTTATTAAATAGAAAGATTCCAATAAAGAAAACCATGCATTATTTTGGCTGAGCATATCAATGCATTAAACTCCACATCACTCTACTAGAAACAAACGTCTAAGAATCCAGACGGATCTGTCTCTCAGCACCTACATATATTCCACTAACAGACAAACTGACTTCAATTCCAGATAGGAATTGAGGTGATGGTGCTCACATTGGGCAAGAGCAATTTGCTAACAGGTCCGCAGGGGTTCTTGTAGAGCCTGTACTCATTTCTACAGAACTAGAAGTAAGCCCAACCCCCTCTTCGTAATCTACCTCAATCTATCCTTCTATCTCCTATGTAATTTGCTCTGTTTTCTTTCCTCTATTTTTCTAATAAAGAATAGTGAAGTTTCTCACTTCTTCCATATTTCAATAAAAAAGAAAAAAGAAGAAAAAAGAAAAAAGCCCAACCGACTGTCATCATCCATATTTTTCCATCATCTGATGGCTGGTCTGTTTCGGTTCACATCAAGAATAAATCCATTCTTATAAATTACCAAATATACCAGATGTGTTTCACTTCAATATCCTAATCTACATGGATATATAGATATAAATTTGAGCATTCAAATAATATTCATTTCCATATCCAAATCCATCAAAGAAAAATAGATATAAATATGGATAAACAACAATCTAATTCTGCTTGCAATCCTATTTGATCTTACATAGCACCTATAAACAAGTCTGGTGACTGCATTCATCCAGAAACATTACACTCGGTGCAAAAAGCCTCCTATTCTTTCCAAGTCTAAAAGAAACGTACGGTAAAGCTCTCGAAGACTTGATGGGAGCAACCTGTGTATCTCTTCAAGGTTGCAAGCTTGAGAAGCATAGGGTCCTCTCTGATACGATCTCTATTGAAGAAAAGATTTGGACACAAAGGGCACAAATTTCGACCCGTAAACATCATAACTGAAAGGCTGAAACTGCAAGATCGAATGGCAAACTAGGAATTTTAGGGCCCCATTCTGATGTGATGAACAGCCATGAGGCAATCGGCCACCACAACTTCATCCAACAGCCTTGATTTCATTGAACATCGCCTTTAGAGGGGGTATAAAGTTAGTTTTAGAATGAAGGACGGGACCTGCTAGTCAAGTTAATGTAGCATGAATAGCAGTAACTGTGGGCATCAGTAATCTTGACGAGGATCAATTAGTGGGATTTCAAGAAGTGTAATAACCTGCATTTAATTCACTTCACGAAAATTAGTTAGAAGATATTATTTCAATTTTTTGGTCCTGCCCGTAGTTAGCCCAATAAACCCGTATCCTCTAGTCTACATAAATTATGGACTAGATACTATTTGTAATAATTTAAGACCTCGTACAAAAAGATTAAATAAAAAATATTATTTGAATTTCTTGGTCTTATATAAGCATTTAAGATCTTTTCAGTGAATAATCAATATGAAACTAAATACACATCTGCATGAATCCTTACGGTAAAAGATCCAAAAAGACTCAAATATTTGCTTGGAAAATATGTTAGGATTTTTAACTTTATGGCCAGCCATCCAAGGGTTAATGTATGCTGGTTTTTAAAGAAAAAGTAGTCTAATTCAGCTGGTGTTGTCCCTTCTCCTATCTCTTGTCCTTCTCTTCTGTCTTTATCATATTTTCTCTTCTTATCCACCGGTTCTGTTTCTCTTTGCTGGTTATTAATTTTGTTGAGTATTAGCTGCTAGATACCTGATTAACATCACATATCCATTCTTCTGTTCCATTAATATTACTTGCTACTCTGGAATCTGCTGCTTTTGATGTCTTAAATTATCCATTCATGTATCATAACGCTTTTTCTATTTTTGGACGGTTCAAATAACACCTAATGCTCTAAATTCTGATTCAGCTCATCCTTCTCCATATAGGGAAGACTTAACTAGATTTTCTTTAAACAACCATTGCCCCTAGTTAAGTTCTGTCCTGCTGTCTGGTTCTTGATAGCGAGGAACACAAGTGCTTATAGCTCTCATCCAACCTTATTTTTGGACCTTCATGCATAGTGAAGATCGTTAGGTAAAGCTTCATAAATAAGTAAAGATAATTTAATTATGCATTGAACCTTGACTGCTTAGTTACCTAACAGGAAAATTGAAATATTCTTCATTCAGATCATTATAAATTAAAAATAAAGAGAAATTAATTTTTCAAGGAACAGGAATGAACATGACTTTGGTTCATGCTGATCAGATTGATTAATCCTCTTGACATAATTCTTAGTCTTTAGAATCTTGAAGGACAAAATGCATCAAACGTACAGACTAGTTTGAATAAAAAACCTTTGATGGGCGTTTGGAGCCTCTTTATTTTTTTTGCCACGTGTCCATCCACATGCATCATAAAGCCGAAATTAAAGAGAATGAGAGGGAGGGGACTCCTCCAACGAAGGCCCTTCCATCTCTATTATTTCAAAAAAAAAAAGGGAAAAATACATAAAAGGACCTCGATCTTTTCCCTTTCCCATCCATCCATAGCCGTTGAAGCTCCCGGCCACTGTAATCTCCTATATCTGTCATGAAAACTCTTAAAGCTCTCACCATCCAGGGCCACAAGTTCCACGGAGAGAGCCCGCAGGATCGTAGCCAAAGAGAGGCGAAGAAAATGGCCGGGCTGGAAAGCCTAATCCGCCCGATGCGATGCGGCGCGGTGGCGAAGTGCTCCATCTTTCCCTTTCTGCCGGCCGTCGGCTTCGCTCGGGGATGGAAGTGGGAGAAGGCCGGACGTATGACCGTCGCCATCGCCGCTAGACTTGGCCGCGAGGACCCTGATTTGCTCCTCCGAGCAGCTCTCAAGGGCGCCTCCCTTCGATTTCAAGAGACCCTTCGCCCAGGTTTAGACCGCTTTGAGTTTCCGTGCTTTCTTGTTTCCGTTGTTTTATGTTGTTCGAACATTGTCGTCCAGAAGCACCGAACCTATTTGAAGGAATGCTTAAATGAGAATCCTAGTGTGATATCGACAGGAGCAAACTTTTTTTTTTTTTCCCTTAACGATCTTTTTAACAAATATAGAAGGTAAAACTACCCAAGGTTTGATTTTTTGTGAAAATCCCTCTAAGAGCAGTGGAAAATAAACATGCCCTTCTCAACTATAGTTGAGATTAGGGTTAAATACCTTCTTTTTGACAGTATTCTTTTTCCTTACTGCCTCTCCTACTTATATTTTTTTCCCCATAATCTTGACAAAATACTTCGAAGAGAAAGGCCCAATCTCGAATTAACGAAAAAGAATTTATATTATTTGGATGGGGAGAAATATACATAATTTTATGTATGGCCTAGCTTATCAAGATTTAAAAGCGGGAATTATTTGCTTTAGTTTTCTCCTGAAAGATGCTGAGGATTAAAAAGCTGTGGTACCCCGTGAGAAAATCAAGTTCGCTTGTTGAGTAGTTTGAAAAAGAGATTATTTTTTCATTCTTTATTTTTGCGCACGTATGCATTCTTCATTGTATTATTCTCATACTTGTTTAATTTTTAATTGGTGTGACTGTTGAAGTTGGTAAAAGGAAAGCTTGATTTTTTTTTTTTTTTTTCACGTGTTTTCCATTTCATGTTGATGTGAGTCTTCAAGTTTTTTTTATTGCAGCCATGTGTACGTGTTAATATTTTTATTGTTGTGGTTTTTGAGTCAGAAGTAATGTAAGCTTGACATGATTATATTGAATGAATGCGGATTGACAATACTGTTTTGTTTATTTTTTTAAAAATCCTTGGAAGTATCATTCATCCAAAATTTGTAGCACTAAACATGGTAAGTGAAAGGCATAAAATATCCTATTTCAAGCACAAACGGCTGATGATTTTGTAAATTTTTAGGCTACATATTAATCTTTCATGTAGATTTCTTCTCTTTTAGTTTCCATTACATCAGTAGGATTCTAGTTATTTTTAAACAATTCTCATAGTTCACCATCAATAGTTGGGAATGGTTACTCCAGAAGATTTTGTCGATATGATTGGTTAATTCATTCATAAATTGATATTTGTTTGATATTCTGAACAACAGATCCTCTTTTCGTTGATCCATATGCCAGCTGCCTTCTTTCCCCTAACAATGGTCATCAGGATATGGGGGAACAACCTCCAGTTTTAACAACTACGCTATCTCCATATCACTATAGGTTAGCAACAAAATTCCTTGATGACAAATTGCTTAGTTTGGTAAGCAGTATGGATGAACTGAGGCAGGTATTTGATAAATTTAAAATTTGTAAACATTCCTTGTTATATCACTGTTGGATTAAGTTTCCCTTATACTCCATAGATCGTTTTGTTGACAGATGGCATGGACACCCGCCCATATAGGCTGAGTTGGCCTCGGCCATCTGTTATATATGATGTCTCTCCAGGAAGAGTCTTCAAGGTAGCATCTCAAAGGCTTAAAGGTGACTGACCTCTCTCAAATAAAATATTCTTAATTGTGAAATTTCTCTGCTCCTCACCCTGGAAGAGGTCTCATACTTTTCTTCTGCTTGCTTTGTTATTTAACTTCATGATTACCGGATCACTAGAACTACAGAAACCATCTTTTGTCATAACAGCGGAAAATTCTATTTAATTTATAGAGATCATGAGCAATTGTGAGAACGATGAGTGCTTTTTACCCATGAATTGCAAGTGTGACTTTCTAGATAATTATGACAAACTGAAGGAGTTAAATTGACATTTTGGAATTGCTTCCCCCCTTCCATTTTTCTTTTTTGTAGTCTCCTTGGTTAAACAAATAGCAAATGTAGTACCTAACTTGACACATGGATATTCCTAATCCCCAAAACTCTTTTTCACATTCTTGATTCAAGAAACTTGAGTACAAAGTTTGACTGCATAACTAAAATTATTTTTGTCTGCTGGCCTCAAAAAAGGAAAAGGAACTAAGCTGGCACATAACAACCAAGCTTTAATATTATTGTGTACTTACTAAATGAATGTTGGAATTGCTTTGCATTATGCCTTTATAACATGATGTACATTAGAAATGTCTTCTATTTTAGTTCAAAGAGGGATCCTTGACAAAAAAAAGGAGAAAATACTAAGGAGTATGAAAAATTCTTTAATAGACCTGTGAACAACTAAAAGATGTGAAAATAACTTGATGAGATGTCCCTTTATCTATGAATCACTTACATAATCACGCAATCAAGTTGGTGTTGGATATTTTGGTTTTCAAGAGGGAAAAGATTGATAATGGTATAGTCTAATTTTTGAGCTATGATAGCAAATCATCTAAATAACGAGCAATATTGAAATGAATAGAGATATTATTGGTTTATCTCTGTCAAAATGGAAGGCCATAGATTTTTCAGAAATATCCCAAATTTACTTTAACAAGGATACATAAAGAAGGATTTTGAGAAATTAGCTATAATAGCAAAAATTGGATAACTATCCATTTTAAATGTTGATATCAATATGCAATGATTAAATTCTCCATCTTCTCCTTCCCTTAACCACGCCCATCCTCGCACATTTAAATGCCATAGCAAGCCTTCAACATGTACCGTCCCCCTTTAATTTAGTCTTCATGTTCCCTCTTCCCTGACCATGGTGGGTCCATTGTTTTCTATAACAGCTATGAACACCATCCACCTCATCAATCTTTCCTCCTCAATGGTGTTGCTTGTTTTGATTGTTAGATCTTCACCAACTGGAAGGCTGAAATCGAGGTCTGCTGTACCTACCTGTATCACCCTATACTGACCATATTGTACCATACCAGTAAGGTGCCAGTACACTATTGAGGTTTTGGTCTGGTATATTAGCTGAACCAGTTTGTATGGATCCTAACAGACAGGAACTGCCCATGCTGCCCAATACTGACCCTATCACACTGTTTCAGGCTGTACGTTCATTAGGAGTGAGAGAAGCATTGAAAGCTTGCCTGAGTTTGGGGTACATATTGTACCATACCTACTGTACCATTCTGAACCAGTGATGTACTGTTGTGGTTCTTGGTATTCGTTTTGCATACTTTGACTGAAACCCTTCTTGGCCAAGCTAGGATCCTATCCCATGGCTCTTATGGCTGGCTATTGAGCATGGGAACATGAAGGTTGCCTGCCTCCCATCCGACCAAAGCACTAGAGTTGATTTGGATTTGTTGGAACATGATGCTTGGGATCTATGTCACTAAGCAAGCTGCCACCATTCTTCACCACTTTCTATCTACTTGAACCCTCTTTTCTCCAGCAACTGTTAGACATGGATTTTCCTCATCTCTTGAATCCCAAGCAATTCTCAGTTAATGTATCCATCTTGTACCTTTTTTTTTTTTTTTTTTTTTTTTTGGGAAATTTCATTTTTTAATGGCCAAGAAAAGATATCCCACGCAAATCTCAGTTAATGACAAATTTATGTGTCTAAACAAATGGAAACAATGTCCCTATCTTGTTATTATTTTTTCACTTCTTAAGAATGCAAAGCCACTTGCACATGCAGATTGTATCCCCTGTTCTTGTTGGTTCAGCTAATCAAGTACTGTTCAAATATGGGAAGGGAGGAGATCTAGTTGGCTAACATAGGGGATCTAGTTGGTTAACATAGGTGGCTCATTGGGTGACTGAGTACAATGGGAATCACTCGGGAAAATATACGAATAAAGAAGGCCTAGACATTGGTGAGAGCCTTGTCAACATTTTATAAAGAATGCTAAACCTAGAGGCTCATGTGTCTGATCCAACATAAGGAAAGATTAACTTGGGTTTTTCATGAAGAGGGGGACCGTACAAGTACCAAATTGTGTAAATCTCTTGTGTGGAAGGTGTTGTAATTTGGACAAAGATAACAACCTCATTATTATATTATTTGCCCATGTCAAGGTAATGGCTTGCTTTCGCTATTGCTTCTATTGCGTATCTTTGATGCTTAAGCCCCCTATTTCATGATCATACTCTGTGTGAACATACATGTATTGCACGAGCGGGATGGGGGTGGGTTAAGACTGGGGTGTCTTTTCCTTTAGGAATCTTTACATATATATCCAGCAACAATGTTATGAAAATCTTCATGCTATCTGTACCATGAAAGTGGTGGTAATTATACGTCACTGAAGATGCTAGGTGTTTTGTTTGCTTAACTTACAATATTAAGAAGCTAAATATGAAATGAAGGTGGGAGGGACCTTTTTGGAGATTTCTGAATAGACATCTATGGGAAACTAACCTCTAAGTCATAATTGTCCTATATCTAAATCTCCATAGACTATATGATGTTAAACATATCTGATTGATCAGATATGTATATGTATGTATGTTTGCATGCATGCATGTAAGCTAACAATTTTGCAGATAGGTTTTTTTCAGAAAAGGATTATAGAAGTTTTTCAGAGAAGGATTATAGAACAATTTTTCCATATATTGACCCGCTTCATTTTAGATCTTATGCTAGTACAGTTCTTCAATCTTTATCAATAAGCTTGCCACTATATCTGTCAGCAAAATCATATCGACAGAGTTTTAGAAAAGCATAAATGGTGGAAAATAGATTAAGATGGTTTAATCAGGATCAAGGAGGTTGAATATATTTGTAACTGGAAGTGGTGAAGCCTTAAAATGAAGTGGCTATAGAGATCATGATTTTTTTTTTTTTTTTTTGCTATTATTATTATTTTTTAATGAAGGAATCCATGATCTTGATAGAAAAGGAGGAGGCAAGCCTTAAAAGGAGGAGCGGGAGACAGCTTTAAAGAGGTTGCAACAGGGACTTGGTAAACCCTGTTATGAAGAGCATGACATTTGATAGGAATGTACAGTCGATCTAATGTCAAGTTGGTGCATTAGGAATCATGATATTTTTTTGCCTGCTTTTCCTGTTTTCATAAGAGCTAATTTGTCATGGTTATGATTGAATTGATGCAATGCCAACTCAGAATATTCTCTTTGCCATTACCTTGTGTTCTTTCTTATATAAATTCTAGCTCATATGCATTCATGATGTCATAAATTTTGGACTTATGACATGGCTCATGCCCTTTTTTCCTTGGATATAATAGGTACAGGAGCTAAAATTTCAAGAAACTGCATGCTAGTCCATGTTCCTCTAGAGTCTTCTGATTTACAGGTGATTTTGTGTGAGAAAGGTTTCAAAGGTGACAAACCAAGTTTATGGGTGCTCCAGGTGAAACATGGACTCTCAATTTACAATACAACTATTTCTTACAAGACCGTTAGAACTTACAAACATATAGTTTGTTTAACTTGATACTTTGTTCCAGTTTACTAGTTCTTGTTTTAGAGCAATCAACAAGTTGTAAATTTCTTGTACCAGTTGAACTAATGATTTACAGTTGGTTGAGTACTGTAAGCTACCAATTTGCAGCTTCTTCTAATGTCATAGAGGTCCCTCATATATTCTAGATAGCCCTGACCTGCTTTAGCAATTACTATGATAACATGCTTATGAGGGTAAATACCGACATTTAGGTTCCTTGCAGGTGCTGCCGCTGTTGACTTCAATAGGCTTGGAAGACATTTTGTTTGCTATCAGCAATTTAGCCATGAAAGGAAGCATTTTAATTGGGGAATTGCCTCTCTGTTTGCTGGGGACAGAAGTTGGAAACATGGTTGATTCATTATTCTACTGCCAATCTTCATATCTCTTCTTCTACCATTCAGTTTCACTTGTGATAATTGCTTGGCATTTTTCCTCTTTTCTTATGGCAGGCTACAGTGCAGAAATGCGTGGAAAAACTTTTTATGAGTCATGGTTTCAGATCTGATGTATTTGACTATGGTGAAGTTGCAAAAAACATGCTCTTGGATCCGCCATCAGGAGCTTACGAGAATGTCCTTTTCATTGCAGAACAGTTGCGGTTATCTGATGCTCAGGTGATAAAACTTGGATGAATCCAAGCTTTTATTGTTCTATTCCATTTCATTTTTCATTAGCTTCAATACTATTTTAACCTAGAACTATTAGAGGGAGTGCGAGCAAGTGTGCAGAATGATGCAACAATTGTATAACAATGATGGCCAGTAGGTTCACCATTCATTGACTAACTAATGTACCTGAATCTAGCAAAAAGATGAAAGCTCACACGTGTGCTTATGCATCCTCATGTTTGCCTAGGATGGAGTCCTTAATTACTTTCTTGGTGATCCTAGTCTAGAACCATAACAAGATCCAATTTTATCATAAAGTAATGATTGGTGATATATGGTATCCCATGTTGATAGGGGTATCAGTCTGAGAGACTATTTCTATCCCTTGTTGAGGCCTTTTCTTTTATCCTGTCTTCTCTTTTTAACCATACCAGAAAGTCATC